>JAJOZX010007558.1:0-187500 GCA_023014485.1 Bathynomus jamesi
TATATTGATATATTATTATATATTGAAATTAAAAAATTATAAAGGACAGCATCAAACTGTCTGTGTGTATTTTTGGTTAAAATACAAATCAAAAGTGCTTTGATTTGTTTGTTAGGATTGAATAGAGTGGACCATTCTATGAATATACATATGAAAATTATAGTTGGCATGCAGGGCTGTAAAAATGTTGGCATTAATTGTAAACTGGCACACTGCGTCAAAAGGTTGCCACCCTTGATCTATAGAGTGAATACCACTTTAATTCTTGGGGTCTTGTGCCAATATGATAAAATCATGATAGATTTTTACTGACAACAAAATTTACGAATTAGAAAGCTCTTACTTCGCTTTATAGTTTCTTTCAAAGAAATATACCTGAAATAATTTAGGTATGGTTTTAACACTGAACACAAAGTTCCTGTGCAAAGCTAACAGCACCAAATCTATTATAAAAGTAAAATGACATTTTCAATATTAAGACAGAAAAAGAGGATCTTTCATGTTATAGCCAGTAAACATAACTTACATTGGTTTATAGTTTATTCTTTAAAATTACTCTTGAAAACCAATATTCATGGCTGAAGTTTTAATTACCATTTTATTCTCAAACAAAAATAAAAACTCATCTCAAAGGCATATTTTGTGATGAAAAACAATTTTCCCCAATATTTATGGAAATTAAAGCTTACGTTATGCTTTGTACATTATTGGTAGAAGGGTTACAATATGCATGGCAACAATGGTCACAATAATTTTTCTCTGGTATTGTAATATAGTTATTGTGGATTAACTAAACAAATACCATGTGTATTTATTGCTAAAAAAATTAATATCTTGTTTATCAAGCTACTTCTTAGCATACATAATGCATTCATATGTGTATATTATTTACTAAAAATTATATTAAGCATCTTGTCTAGAGATGCTGAAACTGGGCTTCTCAAAGCAGGTGTGTGAACCCCTTGTTCAACAAAATATCCCAAGTTCAAATTCATTTGCATTTTCTTTACAGTCAAATTACCCACTAAAGTCACTGGGAAAACCCCTATATTTGACAAAGTGTCAAAATATCCAACAAATTTTGACTTCACTGTAATTTAACCCTTCAGGTATTTTGACAAGGGTAGAGCCCCAAATGTATTGAATTAACAGGCTTCAAGTGTATTTATTTGGCTACTCACTGACCAGTGGTTAGAAGCACAGCCTTTCCCCAAGAATAAACAAGCAAACTTTATTTCAAACTATATGTTATTATGTACTCCCACACAAAATGCTATCTATATAGGGTGAGTGAGTCAATGGAGATGCAAAAATTGGTACCTTTCTGCTTCAAAAACTCTCCATTCTGCTATTGTAGGTCATCAAATGTTCCGATTATATTAGAATTTACTGATGTTATGATATATATGTGATTTTATTCTTTCTGGTCATGTTTTTTATATAATTATGCTAAATAGTACAGCAAGTCCCAAATTACACAGGTCCAAGTTACACGGATAGGCAAGCATGATCCTTAGTTCAACTGCAGCTCAATAGTTAGTGTCACTTATCACTTAACAGAGAAAAGATCCAATGCCATCAACATCTGCAGAATCTGAGCCACAATATTTTAATAAATATTAGTTTTCTTAATATTAGGTTTTTATATATGTACTGTATTGAATAAATTTTCATTTTCTTAACATTTTGTTTTTATGAACCCTACATTTTTAGCTTTAACTCTCCATAGAAATAAACGTATGTCACAAAATATATTGTATGTAAGCAGTGCTGGACTTGGTTTTCAATTTACATGGCGACCTTTGGAACAAATTAACAGTGTAAGTTGGGGGCCTACTATAGTGTATCTCCTTTTGACAAATTCCCTTCACAGACACGCTTGCCTCAATGGAGACAGGGTGATACATCTCTATACTAAGTGATTTTCTGCATATAGATTTTGATGTTAATGCTGGTTGAAAATCAGTGATATGAATCACTTTTTTAGATGGCTTTACTCATGTTTCTTTTAGTTATACATTTCTTTTTAATTTACTTCTCATTGTGTCATTGTCAAATTGCTGTTTTTTTTGTTTGACAAGTATGTTTCGAGCAGAGTTTAATCTCTGTAATGAGTTCTCTAAAATGTTACTACCATTGAGAAACTGGCTACAGCTATTTATTTTGTATTTGTAAAAAGAGAGAAGACATGGCACATTACATTAAGCCAGAACAATAGGATATAAGCATTTACATGATTGATCCATGGATCAATTCATCACAGCATAGTAGGCAAATACATGTTAATGCTTAACAGTGGTGCTATTTATTTAGCAAAGTATGACAGAATGGATGTCTTAAGCTATAATGGAAAGTAAACCCCTATGCAGTGGATCCAGAACCACAACCCCCAACTAGTAACAGGTTCAGATACTGGGGAAGTTAGATGAAGCAGTCCAGTGCAAATTTACCATGGTTAGGGTATGATATTTCTTCAATCTCTGGACTTAAATAAAATCTTGCACTTTTTTCCCTTCAGGAATGAGACAGTAGTTCCTCCCTCATCAATAACTTTCACCTGCCAGAAGATAAATATGTATCTACAAATAAACATTTTTCTTTAGGCTGAATCCCTGTATCTAGTTCTTCCTGTAATATGATTGTTACTGCCTTTATCACATTTGACGTCATGACTAGTTGTGCTCATCTAACAGAATTATTGATATAATTCATTGATACAGTTTCTTCAGCTTCTGTCAGTAAGGGCTTCAGGTCCATTTTTATCGCTAACTAGATGGTACCCTGTGTATTTATGTTACAGTGTGGCCTCTGGAATGCTGTATTTTTTGCCAGCTGCACAAATGGACAATCCCAATCTACATATATAAAAATATGGCAAATACTAATTGCTCATATATGTACAGGTATACCCCATTATTCATAACTTCGCTTATATGTAATATGTTTTTTTACACCAAATTCCACTATTCAGTGCCAGATAGGGGAAAAAATAACTCACAATTCTACCTGCTACCAAACGCAGCACAGCATGCCCATCTTACAGGCCATCATTCAAGAAAAGGCACGGTCTGTGGCAAGATGTGAGGAAGTAAGTCATCAGTGAAGGTGAGAGCAGTGTGGTGAAACTTCAGTGCGAGTTGGGGGTGGGTTTGAGAAAATAAAAGTACAGTACAGGTATGTTTATCTTTTAATGATGTTATTCATAACTTGCTATGCTAATACAAGTCTGTATTTGTGTTTTATACTTGCTTTTATGTATCATATGGGACATATCCAAACATCTTACCTTCTGAAAAATGGACACCAGAACCATCCCCCAATAAAACATATTTATATGGTAAAAAATGATTCATTATTTACAATTTTGCTATTCCTAATGAGTCTGAGGAACATAACTTACAAAAACTCAGGTATACCTGTATATACATTACTGCGTCTAACCAAGTTAGTATATACATATATTTGTTCAGATTAAGTTCTAAGTTATCTTTGGTTCAGAGTATTTAATAGTATACTATCATCTTGATACTCATATCCTCAATTGCTGCAAGTATGTCCTCTCAGTGTATTCTTTGCAGCCACTTAGCCTATTTGGCTTATTTTTATTAACACTCATTTTGCACTTGTCATGTACCATGCATGCTTTCAATTATTGATACACAGTCTTCTGTAAATAAGAATATAAAACACAATCAACTACAGCAGTCCAATGCAGATGCACCACCAGTGACTAGTGCAGAGCTCTCTCTCTATTGGAGGTAATGATGTGCATCTGCATTGGACCTGTGACTCCACATGTTTCACTGAGAATGGGTCTCCTTCTGGTTAAAGAAAGTGGATCTTAATGGTATCAGCAGTAAAGTCCACTATCATATGCTTCTCCCATATAAATATAGACCTTCTTGAATAAAGTTTTAAAAGTCTCTCTCTATTGATTTGATACCTGATCCCAAACCAATGGAGATGCACCACCCTCCAGGGCTACTGGAAATACAGGGACCAACATTATTCACAACACAATTGGCCATAAATATTGGTTATTAAACTAGACTAGAAGTGTGGTCTTAAATGTAATGATGATGATGAAAATTGTCATGAAAGGATGTTACTTTTCTTACAATTTCACAAGGAAACCTTACAAATCAAGAGAAAAAGTTCATCATGCTCATATGCTGAAATCAAATGCTGAATATCTTCATCTTAGGGGGTGATACAGGATGTTAAAAGTTGCTATTGACCAACAAACTGTTTATCCTACCTTTTCCAATTTTTACAAGTATTTCTCTGTCATGTGTCTCAGTTGAACTTGTGCATCTCTAATGGTTCCCTTACCATATATATATATATATATATATATATATATATATATATATATATATCCCCGCAAGGGGGTTCTAAGCTCGTGCTCTTGAGTGCTCTTTGTGCTCGTTTGTACGTGCTTGTTCCTGGAGGTTTCACGTGCGCCCTCCCGGCCCTAGCACCCAAGGATGATGGGGCTCGACCCTGCAGTCCTTGGTCTTTTTCCACTTCGACTGTCCCCTCCACCCTTTCTTTTTCCTCTGTCTTTCCTCTCACTTTTTCTTTGTTTTTCCGCTGAGATATGCCCTTTAAATAGAGGCGAATCGGTTCTTCCTGAACTAAAAAAAAAAAAAATATATATATATACAGGGTGGGCCGTAAGTTTCCATACATAGGAAAAAAAACATTTTTTATGGACAACCATTTTTATTTATATAATATGCTCTACATGGTTGCCATTGTTTTGAAAACCATTTCAATACGTGTTCCCCACTGTTGATGAACACGCATTAGCACAGTTGACGTTATGCTTGTAATGGTGTTGGTGATACGTTCCTTTAGATGATTTATGTCTCGTATCTTTCCTGATACACCATGGCCTTCAAGTGCCCCCAAAGATAGAAATCAAGGGGGTGAGATCTGGGATCTGGGAGGCCACTCCACAGGACCACGCCGACCAATCCAAGCATCCGGAAACTGCTGATCCAAATACCGACGCACGTGAAGACCATAATGAGGTGGAGCTCCATCTTGCTGGAAGTAAACTGGAAGTTACCTTCCTCGTTTAGCAGGGATGGGAAAATCTCTTCTTGCAACATGTTAAGATACCTTTCGGCATTAAGATTTCCACTGACAAAAATTGGTCCAATAATTCTGTCACCCCATATCCCGGCCCACACCATCACTTTACCGGCACCTTGCATCTTCGTCGGACTCAGCCAGTTAGGGTTAGCATTACTCCAATAACGTATGTTTTGCCGATTAACCTCTCCATTGACGTAAAAATTTGCTTCATCAGTAAACAAGATCTTACGTCAAGCGCATATTCTTAGGGTATCTGAAACATAAAAACAAATGTTTAATTTTTCCTATGTATGGAAACTTACGGCCCACCATATATATATATATATATATATGATGAATAAAACCACGAAGGAAAAAAGAAAACACAAAGGGGTGCTCAAGCGCTTTCGTCTAATGACATCCTCAGGAACACTGGAGTGAAAGGACAGATCAAGGCAATATATAGGTTACAAAAATAAACATACATACATACATATTCACATATATATACATATATATATATATATATACATACATATATATAGTAAGCATAGAAAAAAATTGTGGGAGGAGCCAACATTTATATGGTCACAGAAGAATAAAGAAATAAAAATAAATAAATATAAATTGAGAAAAAATTAATTACAAAATAGTGCCTTAGTGATATATATGTCACAGCCTAAATAATCATAAAGAAATAAACAGGCAAATAAAAAAAAACCATATTCTTAGGGTATCTGAAACATAAAAACAAATGTTTAATTTTTCCTATGTATGGAAACTTACGGCCCACCCTGTATATATATATATATATATGATGAATAAAACCACGAAGGAAAAAAGAAACACAAAGGGGTGCTCAAGCGCTTTCGTCTAATGACATCCTCAGGAACACTGGAGTGAAAGGACAGATCAAGGCAATATATAGGTTACAAAAATAAACATACATACATACATATTCACTATATATACATATATAATATATATATACATACATATATATAGTAAGCATAGAAAAAAAGTGTGGGAGGAGCCAACATTTATATGGTCACAGAAGAATAAAGAATAAAAATAAATAAATATAAATTGAGAAAAAATTAATTACAAAATAGTGCCTTAGTGATATATATGTCACAGCCTAAATAATCATAAAGAAATAAACAGGCAAATAAAAAAAAACCATAAATCTACATACATACATACATATATATATATATATATATTATATATATATATATATAAAGACACTTTTAGCACTTTGGCCGACCTTCAATATAAATTCAAATGGCTTTTTTATGGAACAGGTCACAAAAGAATAAAGAAATAAAAATAATAAAATATTGTAAGTGGTCTACCAATTCAAGCTCAAGAGGAAGTTTTACAATCGATTTAATAGATGCTGCCAAATTGATATATATGTCACAAAAAATAAAGAAATAAACCAAAAAAAAAATTAATTATTAAAAAAATAAAAAATAATAATAATAAATTGAAAGATAAATTTTAAGAAGGCACACCAATTTATAAGGGAAAAATTACCACATATGCATATTATAGTCACAAACGAATAAAAAAGTACAAGTAAATATAAATTGGAAAACAAAATGATGCCTAGATGATATAAGAACAATAAAATATATATACAACATCTATACGGTATATATACGAAATATAAACTCAATATATACAGAATATATATATATATATATATATATGCATAAGGGAAAAAATTACCAAATTTGTTTTTATAATTATTGTCTGAGAAAACGGTAGGTCGCAAAAGAATAAAGAAATAAAATAAATATAATTGAAAAAATTACAAATAATACACGTACACATGTATACCCGCCTAACCAAATATATATACATATACACACATATATACAAACACACACACACACACACACACACATATAATATATATATACATATATATACAAGCTTGACCTTCACGAAATGAGAAATCATCCCGCAGAACCTTTGTGAGGTTGTAAGGTAAGGTAAGGTACATACACATATACATATATATATATATATATATATATATTTAACTGCATACATACATACATACATACATATACACACATACATACATACATATACACACATATACATACAAACACATTTAACTGCAATGACCACACACATACTCACATACACATACATACACACCTACACGCATACAGCAAAAATTGAAAAATAAAATTGTAAGGGAAACAACAGACAAACAAATTTTTACCAAAGATTTAACAACCTGCCCTTTTTGTTTAAATCCATTCTGAAGGAATTCAGAGCAACGGGATCAAGTTGAAACAGACCTTTACTCATGTTAAGGTTATTTGTAAGTTGAATTATAGCCGACTCAAGAATATTTCTATTAACAATGTTGCTAGAGTGAAACAAAACTGAAACATTATTCCAATCAATACAATGGGATAACTCTGACAAATGGACAAAAAGGGCACTGGACAACTGTCCCGTTCTAACGGAATATTGATGCTGTTTTACACGCGTTTGCAAATCCTTTCCGTCTGACCTATGTAAAAGGAATCACATTGCTTACACCCAATTTTATAGATAATGCCTAAATTATTGGTAGGGCTATTTTTTACTATGATGTTTCACAATATTGTTATATGAAAAAACTACACTGATATCCAAAAGTTTTAAGTACATTAGCAATGCCTAAGAAGCCCGGGAAAAATGGAAGTACTAAAATATTCTTTGACAAGGTGCGAGTGTTATTATTCACACGATAGAAGGTTCGTTTAGCCTTATTAAGACAAGATTCCATGAACGCAGATGGGTAACACAACTCACTTCCAATACCGTTGATATTTTCCAATTCGGCATCGATGTATTCCGGACTGGCGATCCTAAGAGCGCGGAGAAACATTGAGGAAAATATGGCCTTTTAATAGGGGTGTCATGTCCAGAGTAAAAGTGTACGTAGGACAAATTGTTTGTTTTTTTCCGATAGATACTAAACTTAAAACCCGGGCTATCCCTATGAACACGCACATCCAAAAACGGGATTGAGTTGTCTTGTTCCACTTCTAAAGTAAATTTAATGGAGGGGACTTGGTCATTTAACTGAAGGAGGAAGTCATCCAGGTCACGATTCATGGGCCAGATACACAAAATATCGTCGACGTACCGCAACCAAGGATGCCAACCCCCAGGATTCTCGGAATGTAAGTAATTTCAAAAAACTCCATATAATATTGGAGAGAAGGGGCGACAAAGGGTTGCCCATGGCCATCCCAAAAACTTGTTGATAATGCTCGCCATTGAAAGTGAATTTACAATCCTTGATACAAAGCTTAATAAGCTCCAAAACAGTGTGTGCAGGTAATGGTAAATCATAATTATGTAATTCTCTGGCGAGAAAGTCAAGCATATCATCAATCGCACTTTGTGAACAATGAACAAACGTCGAAACTGATCAATCTATCGTTGGTATTAATGCGAACATTATTCAATTTTTCAGTGAGATCCATGGAATTTTTTACGTGTGATCAGAGACAGTTCCAAGAATGGGGGACAAAACATTAACAAGCCATTTGGAGAGTTTATAGGTAATAGAGCCCACCGAGCTAATAATAGGGCGCTAGGGTTACCCGGTTTGTGGGTTTTAATAAGACCATAAAGATAAGGCAGAGCAGGTGAAGTGGACAAAAAAAGGGAATTAAATCCTTATGATCTTTGAGAATGCGTTTCAAGCCACTATTGAATGATTTGATGACATCATCCTGTGGGTTTCTTCCTAAGTTTCACGTATGTGGCGGGTCCTGAAGCAGCTCATTCATCTTTCCAATGTAATCACTTTGTCCATAATGACTAAGGTGTTAGCCTTGTCGCTTTAGTAATATGGAGCTCACTATCTTTTTTTAATTGTGAAAGGCTATTGCGGAAACGTTTAGGAAAGTTATCTACTGCTTTACAAATTTGTCATAGTCTTGCTCGTTTTGAAAAACAGTGTAACCTTCCTCAGTTTTTGTTAACATAGTTAAAGGCCTGGTCTATGGTGCTGCGAATATTTCTACGAAGATAACTTTCCTAAACGTTTCCGCAATAGCCTTTCACAATTAAAAAAAGATAGTGAGCTCCATATTACTAAAGCAGACAAGGCTAACACCTTAGTCATTATGGACAAAGTGGATTACATTGGAAAGATGAATGAGCTGCTTCAGGACCCCGCCACATACGTGAAACTTAGGAAGAACCCACAGGATGATGTCATCAAATCATTCAATAGTGGCTTGAAACGCATTCTCAAAGATCATAAGGATTTAATTCCCCTTTTTTTTCCACTTCACCTGCTCTGCCTTATCTTTATGGTCTTATTAAAACCCACAAACCGGGTAACCCTATGCGCCCTATTATTAGCTCGGTGGGCTCTATTACCTATAAACTCTCCAAATGGCTTGTTAATGTTTGTCCCCCATTCTTGGAACTGTCTCTGATTCACACGTAAAAAATTCCATGGATCTCACTGAAAAATTGAATAATGTTCGCATTAATACCAACGATAGATTGATCAGTTTCGACGTTTGTTCATTGTTCACAAAAGTGCCGATTGATGATATGCTTGACTTTCTCGCCAGAGAATTACATAATTATGATTTACCATTACCTGCACACACTGTTTTGGAGCTTATTAAGCTTTGTATCAAGGATTGTAAATTCACTTTCAATGGCGAGCATTATCAACAAGTTTTTGGGATGGCCATGGGCAACCCTTTGTCGCCCCTTCTCTCCAATATTTATATGGAGTTTTTTGAAATTACTTACATTCCGAGAATCCTGGGGGTTGGCATCCCTTGGTTGCGGTACGTCGACGATATTTTGTGTATCTGGCCCATGAATCGTGACCTGGATGACTTCCTCCTTCAGTTAAATGACCAAGTCCCCTCCATTAAATTTACTTTAGAAGTGGAACAAGACAACTCAATCCCATTTTTGGATGTGCGTGTTCATAGGGATAGCCCGGGTTTTAAGTTTAGTATCTATCGGAAAAAAACAAACAATTTGTCCTACGTACACTTTTACTCTGGACATGACACCCTATTAAAAAGGCCATATTTTCCTCAATGTTTCTCCGCGCTCTTAGGATCGCCAGTCCGGAATACATCGATGCCGAATTGGAAAATATCAACGGTATTGGAAGTGAGTTGTGTTACCCATCTGCGTTCATGGAATCTTGTCTTAATAAGGCTAAACGAACCTTCTATCGTGTGAATAATAACACTCGCACCTTGTCAAAGAATATTTTAGTACTTCCATTTTTCCCGGCTTCTTAGGCATTGCTAATGTACTTAAACGTTTGGATATCAGTGTAGTTTTTTCATATAACAATATTGTGAAAAACATCATAGTAAAAAATAGCCCTACCAATAATTTAGGCATTATCTATAAAATTGGGTGTAAGCAATGTGATTCCTTTTCATAGGTCAGACGGGAAAGGATTTGCAAACGCGTGTAAAACAGCATCAATATTCCGTTAGAACGGGACAGTTGTCCAGTGCCCTTTTGTCCATTTGTCAGAGTTATCCCATTGTATTGATTGGAATAATGTTTCAGTTTTGTTTCACTCTAGCAACATTGTTAATAGAAATATTCTTGAGTCGGCTATAATTCAACTTACAAATAACCTTAACATGAGTAAAGGTCTGTTTCAACTTGATCCCGTTGCTCTGAATTCCTTCAGAATGGATTTAAACAAAAAGGGCAGGTTGTTAAATCTTTGGTAAAAAATTTGTTTTTGTCTGTTGTTTCCCTTACAATTTTATTTTTCAATTTTTTGCTGTATGCGTGTAGGGTATGTATGTATGTGTATGTGAGTATGTGTGTGGTCATTGCAGTTAAATGTGTTTGTATGTATATGTGTGTATATGTATGTATGTATGTGTGTATATGTATGTATGTATGCAGTTAAATATATATATATATATATATATATATATATATATATATTATATATATATGTATATGTGTATGTACCTACCTTACCTTACCTTACAACCTCACAAAGGTTCTGCGGGATGATTTCTCATTTCGTGAAGGTCAAGCTTGTATATATTATGTGTGTGTGTGTGTGTGTGTGTGTTTGTATATATGTGTGTATATGTATATATATATTTGGTTAGGCGGGTATACATGTGTACGTGTATTATTTGTAATTTTTTCAATTTATATTTATTTTTATTTCTTTATTCTTTTGCGACCTACCGTTTTCTCAGACAATAATTATAAAAACAAATTTGGTAATTTTTTTCCCTTATGCATATATATATATATATATATATTCTGTATATATTGCGTTTATATTTCGTATATATACCGTATATATGTTGTATATATATTTTATTGTTCTTTATATATCATCTAGGCATCATTTTGTTTTCCAATTTATATTTACTTGTACTTTTTTATTCGTTTGTGACTATAATATGCATATGTGGTAATTTTTCCCTTATAAATTGGTGTGCCTCTCTTAAAATTTATCTTTCAATTTATTATTATATTTTTTATTTTTTAATAATTAATTTTTTTTTTTGGTTTATTTCTTTATTTTTTTGTGACATATATATCAATTTGGCAGCATCTATTAAATCGATTGTAAAACTTCCCTCTTGAGCTTGAATTGGTAGACCACTTACAATATTTATATTTATTTTTATTTCTTTATTCTTTTGTGACCTGTTCCATAAAAAAGCCATTTGAATTTATATTGAAGGTCGGCCAAAGTGCTAAAAGTGTCTTTATATATATATATATATATATATATATATATATATATAATATATAATATATATATATATGTATGTATGTAGATTTATGGGGTTTTTTTATTTGCCTGTTTATTTCTTTATGATTATTTAGGCTGTGACATATATATCACTAAGGCACTATTTTGTAATTAATTTTTTCTCAATTTATATTTATATTTATTTTTATTTCTTTATTCTTCTGTGACCATATAAATGTTGGCTCCTCCCACAATTTTTTTCTATGCTTACTATATATATGTATATATGTATATATATATATATATATATATATATGTATATATATGTGAATATGTATGTATGTATGTTTATTTTGTAACCTATATATTGCCTTGATCTGTCCTTTCACTCCAGTGTTCCTGAGGATGTCATTAGACGAAAGCGCTTGAGCACCCCTTTGTGTTTCTTTTTTCCTTCGTGGTTTTATTCATCATAAATACTTTTCACGTGTCACTTTCGTGAAATAATTTTTCATATATATATATATATATATATTTATATATATATATATGCACCTCACTGGTGTAGTGGTAAGCATCACTGCCTACAAATCCATTGGCCACAGGATCAAGATTGAGTGGCAGTAGGTGGCACACGGCAAAACCCAGTTGTTCATCCTTCCACACAATAAAAATTGGTTGGTAGATAAATATGTACCAGGGGTTAATTTTGATGGTTATCTGGTCATATGAGACAACTAAGTATTCTGTTGGGCAACCACAGTGACAGAGTTGCCCATTGGACGACTGTAAAATGGATCCCCTTCCAAGGTCTGTCAGTTGGTCCTGAGGATTTGATGAGAAAGCATGCTTGAGCAGTGACTGATAAAAATGGTTAGAAATGTATTTAAATGGGGGGTTTTCTTATCATATATTCCATTATTTGTTAAGTAACAATTAGTGATTTTTATAGAAAATATAATGTTTGGCATGATAGTAGCTATTTGTCAAAATGTCTCCTGGGATGAAGCCTAACTCTCTGGCCTTTTGCCTGTAAAAAAGTTCAGGATAATCACATTCTCTGTGGGGCAACCTGAAAATGAGGTCCTAGTTGCCTGATGGATAACCAAAAAAAAAAAATCCTTAAAATTAACCCCTCAGTATACTAGGTAGTAGGATGGCCCTTATAGTGAAAAATCAAAACTCTTAAATTAAACCATCTAACCTCTTCAATTTATGCCATTTGTGGAGACAATACACTGCAAAATATCTTTGAAATTGGATAATATTAAGAGGTGGCCATCAGGTCATGAATTTTCCATATGCATTCAATTTAGTGCACAGATATCCTACAAGGGCCAACTTTGGTTGATGTCACCATAAACTGCCTTCCATTTGTGTTGACTGACATTATGCTGTCTCCTGTAATCTTAAGCAACTTTCTGCAAATGAATGTAAACAAATAGCGTATGAAATATATAATTAACACACTAGAAGGGTATCAAAATTCAAAGGTACTGTACCATGCTTTATTGCTTCATCAATGCATTAACAAATTTAAATTCAACAATGTGCACCAAACTGTACATGTATGAAAGAATATAGAATAGATGCATGCAACACATTTTTGTTTATTTTTCCATCTATGAAATTTTTTAAAAATAAATTTATCTCACGTCTACTCTCAAAAAGGAAATAGTGGCTGACAAATATTAACAAAAATTGACAAAAACAACAATCATGAAACTGTCATCATTGTTCACTTACGACTTGGAGGAGGAATTAGTTATATTCCTCCTCTTGTTAACTTGTTAAAATCCTGGATAAGGGCCATGCCCTATTCGGCCGTGTCATTAACAACAGCCAGTCCCTTGACCTTATACAGAGGTTCCTTAAAGAACTGGCCTTCTTCCCAGTCAAAAGGATCCTTGGGAAGAAATGCTTCAGGGAGTCAAAGTAGCTGGAGTAGTCTCTTGGAATTGGCTGTGGAGAACTGCTCCAAGCCCTTGTTACCCAGAAATGCAGCTGACTCCACTCTGGGGCACTTTGGCAGATGTTCAAGAGCTACTTCTTCCATGGGTACAAATATTAGCTTCTTTGTTCTGGGAGAAACCCGTGAATCTGAGAGTCTTAACCTAAACAGCTGCTCAGAGAGGTACCAAAGTGAAGCCCGAGTTTCTTGCTTGTAACTATGGCCATGGCAGTTTGTGGGTATCTGAGGAGTTGTCCCATGAGCCTGAAGTCATTCAGAGGCACCTCAACTGCCAATGGTGCCATCATCCAGGCCCTGAGAGAGATCAGGATGGTGAAGATGGCAAGGTCACAGATTTCTTTTTCTTCCAAAGATGTCAACAGAAACTGGCCCCAGAAGAGCCAAACCTTGATGGCATATATGACCTTTGCCATCCATATTACACAATGCATGGCACCTGGAACTTGGAAACACATTCCCCAATCTGGAGCACATCCAAGGAAGATGACTGATAGATCAAGAAACTCTCCGTAATCATCATGTGGTTGCTCAATTTTCATATACTCTTGGGCAAATTCAAGGATGTCAGCACAAGATAAGGTCACCATGGATTCTTTCTACATAGGGATCTGTGGATGCTGGTTGGAACTTGGAAGTTATCTTGATCTATAAACTTCCAATTCTACTTAAATCTATCGAAGAGTTTGATTTCTGGTCCAGAGGATGGCCCAATTGTCTTCTCAAATGCAGCTCCATCATATGGTGGCAACATACCATGAAGAGCAAATCTCTGCCCAACTTTTGTTCAAGGAGGTTGCGTGCACCAGAGCAATAACCAGTGTTATTGGCTATTGTGTTGAAGCACATGGCAATGACCCAATCTACAACAGCCCATTCCTCTTAAGCAACAGATGATGGCATATATTTGGGCCTCACCTGTTCCAGAAGATAGTTTCAGTACTCCCAGTAACTGCTCCACTCCTACACCTGATATGACAACTGGAAACCAATTTATATGCTCCTTGGATGTCAAGTTTTTTAAGAGCTTGCCATCCCAGAGTGGTCAAAGAGACAAACAGAGAATTCAGATCTCAGCTTGCTCAATGATGCACCCTCGCCCATTAAATGAAATTCCTGTTGATGTTGAGAGTACTGACATCATGACAGAGACTGGATGCTGCCTCACTTAGGACAAAGGTGGCTTTCCTTGATGAGATTTGTGTTCTGTCCAGAGCTGAAGCAAGTCCAGAAGACATATGTTAATTCTGGCCCATTTTGGAGCAGAAGCACCAACAACAGCCCTATGGGGGTCTGATGTTCATACGTATCTTCTGAACCACTAGATGAAGCTGACAATGCATTGGATACAAGCACAACATGCCTTAAAGAAGCTTCCATCTCCTCCTCCAATCTTCTCTGGCACCTCATCTCAGCATCTAAATGCTCTTGAGATTGCTGGTTGCGAAGAGCCTGGGCCTTATCCAAGGCACCAATGGAGCCCAGATACCCCTTCTACCTTCTGAAAGAGAAGGAAGGCCCTGTCTTCTGGGATGGTGATGAGGGTGAGGGCATCTGCATGGGCAATATCAGAGATCATCCAGACACAATACAAATTTTTCCTCCTTGTTTTTGTGCCCTGGAGTCATTTGTTTTTTATGCTTCTGAAGTCCCTTTCACTCTGTGAAGATGTTCTCTAGCTTCTGGATGGAATGCTGGGGCATGTGGACTAGAATCCCTGCCTTTGCCAAGAAGGTGGATACAGCCTGAATGGTCTCTTGACTTACCTCACAAATTCTTTTCCACCTTATGGAGATGAAGGAAATGGCCAAACGTTTGGCAGTAAGATAGCAACTTAATGCCAAGAATTTCAGGTTCATGTGAACTGAACAAGTGTATATTCATCTTTCCTCGTTTCCATTTTATTCTGAAACAGACAATATAACATTACATTATACAGTATATGAAAAAGACAACATATAGTATATACTATATATGTTAAAGAGGAGGTGGTAATTATTCGTTTTTTGACCCAGTCTCTTTTTATAATGAGAGCAAACGTTTCTGGTCAATTTGGAGGTGCTCTGCACAAACCTGCCATCCGTTTCCTGTGCAAATGCGTAGTTTTCGAGATATCGTCATCTCGAAAACTACGCATTTGCACAGGAAATGGATGGTAGATTCGTGCAAAACACCTCAAAATTGACCAGAAAAGTTTGCATTCGTGCTAAACACAACCTAACCTAACTTAACCTAACAACTTAACCTAACCAGTCACCTTATTTTGGAGGATATAGTTCTGCAATTGCAGTAAGGAAGTGATGCAGAACTGTAGAATCGTCAGGATGTTCTGCCAGGAACAAGTATCATGCGAAATATTTCTGGTAATGAGGACGATAGAAACAGTAAATCCACACTCACGCTTATTTTTTAGATTTTTTTTACGGCACCTAAACACCTTCGAGTCTTGTCTTAAAATACAGGCAGTATTACATTTAGGGCAAATCACGGATGTCGGAATTATGCCGTGATTGGAAAAAACATCTAAACTTTTATCTTCATCGAGGCCAACAAGGCGGATTAGGTCTTCAAAATCAAGTTCACAAGATTGACACGTCATAACAGTAGAACGAAAATCACCACACTAACAAAAAACAGAAAGAAGTAGGCAAAAGCAAGAAAAAGTAGCCAAAAAAAGGCCAAGAAAAAGTAGCCAAAAAAAGGCCAAAAAAGGTAGCCAAAATAAACAAACCCACCAAAATTTATATACATACATATTAGAAAGAAGAAAATATTTTTTTTAAAAAAAGTACATTTTATACAAATTTGCACAAGATAATATATATATTTTCTTATTCAGTTTTGATTGGTTATTCAATATATATTGCTGTTATAGCTGGGTGTGACTGGGTCAAAAAACGAATATTAACCAGGGAGGTTTTTCAGTGTAGGAGTTACAGATATTTCTACTAAATAAAATAGGTAATGCTAGGCTAGGTAGGTGAATTGACAAAAACGTATGAAAGCTGTATAGGTTGAAGCCTTCTTTAAACGTTGTGGGTCCAGGGAATGTGGGCTCGACGTGAAAAAGTTTAAAACACCAGCCTGTGGTAAAAAATAACTTAAACGTCTTTTATTGTAACACGCGTAGTATTAGAAATAAATTAAACAAATTTAAAGTGATAATTTATTCCAGTAACTATGATATAGTTGCTACCACTGAAACATGGTTAAATACCGTAACTCGGGACTTGTTGGGGGAATTTGATATACCGGGTTTTAAACTCTTTACTAATGATAGGTTACATAGGATTGGAAACGGCGTTTTGCTGCACATTCATAATTCCCTTAGGACTATCGAGGTTAAGATAGATTTTCCAGCAGCAATTAATGCAATATGTGTTGAAGTTAGGAAGCATAAAGTTTTAATTTTGTTGTTGTTTATAGACCTCCCGTTCAACCCCTCAATACCAATACTACATTTTACTCACTTCTTGGTAACTTTATTGACAATTAGAATAGTATAATTGTCGGAGACTTTAACTACCCTAATGTTAATTACGAGATTTTTACTGGTAATGAGGAGGGTTTGAAATTGATTGAGTTCATGGAAGATAATTTTTTATGACAGATGGTTACCAAACCAATGCGCAGTGACAATATTTTAGATTTGGTGATGATGAATGGTGAAAATATAGTCGAAGGTTTAGAAGCAGGCGAGAGTTTAGCATGTAGTGATCATCAAATTCTTAGGTTTAAGTTATTGATAGGAAACACTAAGGATAGCAAAGTAATAGAAGTCCATGATTGGACGATATCGCTCCATTTAGTAGCGAGTATTTTGGATGAAATAACTGTTTACGAGGGTGAGATTGCACATTATATCGATAGGCTAAAAGTTAGCAAGGCTCCAGGCCCTGACATCTGAAAGATTTGAAAGACATCATAGGCCCCTTAACGAAGATTTTTAAATCAGTCACTCGAAACGGGAATTATTCCCAAAGACTTCAAATTAGCTAACATCATGCCTATTTTTAAAAAAGCGACCACACAGTAGCTAACAATTATAGGCCCATTAGCTTAATGTCAATTGTCAGTAAACTTTTGGAATCCGTAGTTAGGGATCGTATCATCGATCACTTAGAAAGTAGAGATTTGATTAATAGTAGTCAGCATGGGTTTTATGGAAAAACTATACGCGCTCACAACATGGTATCATATGTGGTACATTTATTTCATAATTAAATATAAATTATTAATTAATTGAATTAAATATCTATACAAAATTGCCTCGGGATTGGCGACATAGCCTATTGGGAATGAAATAATTGAATTGCCATACGTACAAGGAACCTGTATGTATGAATCAGCCCCACATAGCAACAAGAAAACCCAATTTATTGTTTAGTCTACCAAAAAGAAGTAGACACAACAAAATCTTGCTAGATCGGCAAATAATAATGAAAATACAAGCGAACCAAGGAACGGCTCTCAGGGCTGTTTATTCCAAGCAAACGCTTTAAACTGGGAAAACGTGTCTAAATTTTCCCTCAAGTCCTGAGTGAATTCCTTATAATATAAAACCTAATGACTATAAAAGGATAGGCCTATTCCTTCAGGGGTTTATATAGTGACTGCCTATATTAATTACCTTAAGTAAATTCGCCGCGTAACCCCATCGTGGCGGCCCTACACCGAAAATGACCGTCACGCCCTACATCGAAACAAACAAAGACCCAGCAAAAATAAGGTGAGCAATTTCAGTTTTTCATTACATAAGCTTTCCCAACTCCCGATGCTAGAATTACCGTAATCAATATAAATATAAAGAGGTCCTTTAAAGACCTACATATTTATAACTCTCTAACGAAAAAGCATAGGGCTTTTGTCGGTAACCCTCCACTGACGTCTGTTGGAAATTTCCAACGGATGAGGGCACAGGCAATCAACCCATAGCCCTATATAGTTTTTTCAATGGTGGCCCTGTGTATGGGGAACTAACCCCTCTAAAATTTACACTGACACACGCAGTGGCTAGGCTTAACTCAGTAGGCCTAACCCCAATTTCAACCGTAACCCCACTATAGTTTTTCATATGGTGGCCTAAGCAACTGGGAACCGATTCCTTTACCTTTACACTAATCGAAAACAAAGGCTTGTTCATTTAACAGGCATAACTTATTTTAGGTCCTAAAAATAATAGGCCCGCAACATTAAGCCTATTTAATAGGTCCTACTCTTCAAATTCAAAACTAAGCCTTGTTAATTTAACAGGCTTAACTCATTTGAGGTCCTATAAAATAATAGGCCCAAACATAAGCCTACTTGGTAGGCCCAACAAATAGGCCTATTTAGTAGGCCCACCTAACTTTACCTTACATAATAGGCCTACCTCTTAAAGTAGGCCTTACTCTTTACACTCAAGGCCTATCCTAACTAAAAACATTGTGAATTTTTAATTTAACCTGTGGCGCAGGTTATATAAAAACTTATTACTGTACAGTAATTTAACTTGCTCAACATCATAAAAATTAAACTCAGAACTTTAACACTAACAACAATTATGGAAGACTTGGACAAAAGGGTAAGAAACCCAGACAAGACCTTGGGGCTACGGCACCATCTCAAAATCACAAAAAATTAATGAGGAAAAAATCAGCACGTAAAGGTGTCATCACCAAACTGTACAATGATTTCAAACAAAAGGAACCTACAAGATATGATCTTGAAACAACATTAAATTCTATTACTCGTTACAAACAAGACATTTTCATACTAGATGAAGACATAATTACAGAAATTGATGACACAATTGAACTAACAGATGATGAGTATTCTACTCTCCTACTTGACAATGAAAATTACATTACAAAAATTAACAACTATATTTCTGAAATTCAAAACCAACTTGATGAGTGCAAAAAAGAAGACACATACGAAAGCTTCTTAGAAGCTACAAGAAATGCTTCATTTAGCCCTCCCAATGTGGCTGAGGGCAATGAACTAAATCAAAATTGCCTACACTTGCAGTACCCACTTTTGAGGGTGACAGAGCCAAATTTCAATCTTTTATTGAAAAATTTCATAGCCTTATAGGTAATAAAAACTACATTACAGATGTTGATAAATTTAGTTATTTAGTGAACTATCTGAAAGGCCCAGCCTTAAGATTAGTGGAATCACTACCAGCCATAGGTGCTTCTTATTCTGTAGCAATAGAATTACTTAACAGAAATTACATGAATAAGGATGAAATTATACATGATTTGGCTCTTAAAGTCATGAACATGCGAACCCCAAAAGACAACTATGGTGACCTCTTTGATTTTTACTGTGAGTTTGAATGTCTCATGGGACAACTTAAAAACAATAATTTAAACATTGCAGAAACAGCTTGGATCATTCAAGCTGTTGTTTTTGAAAAGCTCCCTTCTAAAGTCAAAGAGATATTTCATCAGAGGACAACTGACATATACCCTAGCCTTAATAAACTAAGAGAAGATTTCCCAACTGTACTAGCACTTTACAAATCAAGTTACACACACCCAAAATTTAACACAGAACAAGAAAAAACCAACAATGCAGAAAACCAAAAACCTAACAAAAGATTTCAACACTTACCAGTTACATCAAAACACAACCGCAAAACTCAATTTGCAGAAAATAAAGTGACAGAAAAAGACTCAAAGACTCCTACTCTGCAAAACTTTAATGTAGCTACTTTTGAGTATAATCCCACACCATGCAAATTTTGTTTTAGCAGTGAACATATTCTACAAATTGTCCCAAATACAAAGACTTTACAGCAAGGTCAAAACGTTGTGAACAACTAAACTTATGCAAAAAATGCACTGGATCAGGGCACCAAAAGTCAAATTGCAAATCAAATTTGATATACAATTGTAAGTTTTGCAACAGTTTTGACCATGTTACCCCTATGTGTAATACACACACAGACATTGGAAAAACTGACAAACATTATGAACAAACACCCAAATCAAACCAAAACAAACAGAAACAAACCAAAAATGCTATGAATGGACATATCAGTTCATCTAGCATTAACCACAATTCAAAAATTCTTTTACCAACCACAACTTTGGAAATCCAAAACAAAAGAGGACAAATAGTACAGGTTAGGTGTCTTTTAGATACCTGCTCACAACAAACATTTGTAACTAAACAACTGATAGAAAAATTGGGACTTCAAAACCAACAAGGAGATGAAGATCTCTCTATTTCATCATTTATCAATAAAAACCCAGTACAAGCCAGTTTTAAAACTGCAAATATAACTTTAACTCTTGATGAAACATTTAAACCCTTAAGGTTGTTGTTGTGGACAAAGTAGAACAAGAAAAAATACAAATAGCTGGGTTAAAACAAGCTTTGCTCCAACTTCAAAATAAATACACGATAGCTGATAAAACCCTTAATGCAGATGTAGTTGATGATATACATATGCTCATGGGGGCTGACTATCTTCATCTGGTCCATAGAGGCATCATTAAAATTGGAGATGGAATAGCCATACAAACTCCCACAGGTATTGCTCTTTTGGGTGACATAACTAAATACCATCTTACTACTGACACAGAAAACACAGAACATGAACAAAATTTACGCAAAACAAAATCACCACAGTCACAAATTTCTGACTATGTGACAAACTCGAACTACAAAAACACTGTCATAATCCCACATCATTTGAATGAAAATGATTCCACATTGGATGAAGGGTTACAGCAGTTATGACTATTAGAATCAGTTGGCATAAAGGACAGTACTATTACACATGAAGACCAATTGATGACAGAACAATTTAAGGATACATTACAACACAGAGACAATCAATACTATGTGGAGCTGCCTTGGAAAACACCTTGTCCAGAAATAATGGACAATTTGAAAGTAGCTAAGGCACATCTGTATAAAAATTACAGAAAACTAAAAAATGACAATCTTTTAGAACAATACAACAACATATTCAAGGAACAAATAGAAAGGGGCTTCATTGAAGAAGTTACTGATGAACCCTTTAAAAAACGAGGTTGTCATTATTTAACACACAGGGGAGTTTACAGAGAAGACTCATCCACAACTAAACTAAGAGTAGTATACAACTGTAGTTTAAAAGACACAAATTCTGTTAGTTTAAATGATTGTCTCATGGAAGGCCCAAACCTTGTCTCAGATCTTGTAAAAATTCTCCTTTGCTTCCGTTTAGACAATTATGCAGTACAAAGTGACATAGAAAAAGCATTCCTCTGTATAAATTTGAAGCTTGAGTATGATAAAAATCATCTCAGGTTTTTGTGGTTGAATGATCCACATGACCTTAACAAAGGTTTCAAAACCTACAGATTTAAAGTAATTATTTTTGGAGCAAATTGCTCTCCAAGTATTCTTGCTTTAACAATTAGAAACCACCTAAACTTATTTCAAGAGGACTTAACAGTTCAGTTTTTAAAACAAAACTTTTATGTGGATAACCTCATTGGTTCCACTGTAACTGAAGAGGAATTGCTTGAAATTTACCAAATGTCACAACCCATAATGAAGCAAGGAAATTTTGGATTGAGAGAATGGGTTTCTAATTCTCCTAAATTAAATGAACAAATAACAAAAGACAACAATGGGAACATTGAACCAAACAATTACACGAAAACACTTGGAATGCTTTGGTTTTTAAAACAGAATTCTGAACACGATGACACTCTTTGCACGAAGAGTTATAACTTAAATCCAAATGCCAATACAAAAAGACAAGTGCTTTCAGAATCATCCAAAATTTTTGACCCCATTGGATTATATTTACCAGCAACCATAAGATCCAAAATCCTTTTGCAAGACTTATGGAAAAAGAAAATTGATTGGGATGAACCACTTTCAGTGGAAGACCAACTTCATTGGAAAAAATTAGCCACAGACTTGAACAAAGTTCAAGACATCTACGTACCAAGATGTGCTGGCTACAGATTGAAATCGCAAACACTACACATTTTTACAGATGCCAGCACACAAGCTTATGGGTGTTGTGCCTATTTAACAAGTGAAAATGAAAGTAACTTGGTTTATTCAAAGGCAAAAGTGGCACCCTTAAACCAAAAGAAAACTGTACCACAACTTGAATTATTAGCTGTCTCATTGGGAGTTAAAACAGCAAACTTTCTTTCACAAGTGTATAAAGAAGTTGACATAACAAACATTTACTTATGGACAGACAGTCAAATTTGTCTAACATGGGTGACCAACACAGATACAACTTCTTGCAAAAATATATTTGTGAAAAACAGACTAACAGAAATCAAAACTGCAAACACAAACCTTGGTATCAAATTTAGGTACATAAAAACAAAGGAGAATCCTGCAGACTTTTTGACAAGAGGGCTCTCTTACAAGCTGTTGAAAACAAATAAAATCTGGTATGAAGGGCCCGAATGGCTAACATGTGAGGATCTTTGGCCAGCCAAAGTAGTTAACCTCACACTCAACTCTACAACAACTGAAAAGATCACTGAGGACAAACCTATATTTGACTATCACCTTTATTCAGACCTAAACAAACTCTTGAGAATTACAGTCTATTGCTGCAAGTTTGTCAATAGCTACCTTCTCAAACACTGTCCTCAGAAAGCCTTTTCTAACTTAACAGAAACTGCAACAAAATACTGGCTCAAACAGATACAAGCTTCAGAATTTGACAAGGAGTTGAAGTATCTTAGGTCCAGTAGCACATTAAACAAAGGTATTCCTTCACTTGTCATGGATCTAAATCTGTACCTGGATACAGAGGGTCTGATAAGGTGTAAAGGAAGGCTTAACAAGTCAACTTTGACTTACAACTCTAAGCACCCAATTCTTCTTCCAAGGAGAAATCACTTCACAAAACTCATCATCAGGGATACCCACAACAAAATACACCACATGGGAGTCCCACAAACCCTGACAGAGCTGAGAAAAACTTACTGGCTACCAAAGGGTAGAACTGAAACAAAGAAAATTTTAAACACATGCATTCCTTGTAAACGTATCCATTCACGACCCTTTAAGACCCCAAGCCCTCCAGACCTACCTGTGGAACGAGTAACATTTACTCGGCCATTTGAAACCACGGGTATTGACTACACTGGAGCGGTAAATGTGAGTTTTGGAGACAAAATGGATTCAAAGGAATACAAAGTGTACATTGTACTCTTCACCTGTGCTGCCACACGTGCCATATGTCTAGACATAGTAGAAGATCTGACAGCAGAAGCTTTTATTGCTGCTTTCAGACGATTTTGTGCACACAATTCTGTACCCAAAACTATATGGTCAGACAATGCCACATACTTCAAATCTGGTGAAAGAATTATTCATCAGATTTGTGACAGTGAAACAGTACAAACTCATTTAACCAAACACAACATAACCTGGAAGTACATTCCTGTTAATACACCATGGTATGGTTCAATTTGGGAAAGAAACATACAAACTGTAAAGAACTGCCTTAAAAAGACTATTGGGACAAAACATCTACAACTTTTTGAACTCATGACTATTCTGTCAGAAATTGAAAATGTTGTCAACAACAGACCATTAACTTATGTGGGAGATGGTATTAATGAGCCAGAACCTCTCACACCAAACCACCTAATTAAGGGAGAAACAGTAAACATGTTACCAGAATCTGAACATAACAGTACAGAGGATCCAGATTGGGAAATAGGACACAAAGAACTCAACACAAAATACAACATTTGACACAAATCAAGACTCAATTTATAACAAAATGGAGAGAAGAATACTTAACAAGTCTTAGAGAAAGACATAAACAATTAACAAAACAAAGTTGGAATGATTCAGTCAAAATTGGGGACATTGTGTTGATACATGACAAGACACCAAGACAACATTGGTCAATGGGAAAAGTCTTGGAACTCAAAACTGGTGAAGACGAAGTTACCAGGGTTGTAAAACTGAAAACAGCAACTGGTGAAACCACCAGAGATATCACATTACTATATCCTTTGGAGTGTGGGGCTAAATTAGAACCATTACCCCAAAGGATGGATCAGGATACTATTGGGGAGGAATCTCTCAATGTGCCTGATGTAACTCAGACTAAACCAGACAGGCCTCAAAGAAAGACTGCTTTGAAAGCCAGAAAACTTTTACAAGAAAAAATTAAGACTGGTGACTTATAAAACTTACACAAACTGAGCAAAGTTAAAATGCTTAATAACTTTACTTTAATCCCATAAATTTCCTATACCTAAAGGGAGTCAAACTGATTGACATAACTTTAACTAAACTTGAGAAGTTGGCCTCTTGAACTTTAATTTTAATAGGTCTTGAGTAACCTCTCTCCCTAAATTTCTACTTTATTCTTTTCAATCCATTTCACATGGTTTACACAGTTTATCAAAAAATTTTGATCTATAACATACAAATTTTTCTCCGGCCCCCCCCAGTATATGGAAAAACTATACGCGCTCACAACATGGTATCATATGTGGTACATTTATTTCATAATTAAATATAAATTATTAATTAATTGAATTAAATATCTATACAAAATTGCCTCGGGATTGGCGACATAGCCTATTGGGAATGAAATAATTGAATTGCCATACGTACAAAGAACCTGTATGTATGAATCAGCCCCACATAGCAACAAGAAAACCCAATTTATTGTTTAGTCTACCAAAAAGAAGTAGACACAACAAACACAAAATCTTGCTACAGGGTGGCCCGTAAGTCTGGACCCATAGGGATTTATATATATTTTTTTATTATGTTATTTATTATTTTATTATTATTATTTTTTTATTATTTTTTATTATGATTTTTATTTGTGGGGCCCTTGAAAGCCAAAGTGTACGAGGTCAAACTTCAGACATTTTCCACCTTAAAGCACGCATTGTGGAGGCGTGTCAAGAAATTTCTGCGACTGTGATTCAGAAAGTGCTGTCGCAGTGGAGATTGCGTCTTCAACTATGTGTGCGACACAACGGCGGACACTTTGACAGATTATATAATAATTTTTGAACTATTTTGTAATTTTATTATTTTTCCCTATGGGTCCAGACTTACGGGACACCCTGTAGATCGGCAAATAATAATGAAAATACAAGCGAACCAAGGAACGGCTCTCAGGGCTGTTTATTCCAAGCAAACGCTTTAAACTGGGAAACGTGTCTAAATTTTCCCTCAAGTCCTGAGTGAATTCCTTATAAAATAAAACCTAATGATTATAAAAGGATAGGCCTATTCCTTCAGGGGTTTATATAGTGACTGCCTATATTAATTACCTTAAGTAAATTCGCCGAGTAACCCCATCGTGGCGGCCCTACACCGAAAATGACCGTCACGTCCCTACATCGAAACAAACAAAGACCCAGCAAAAATAAGGTGAGCAAGTTCAGTTTTTCAATACCATAAGCTTTCCCAACTCCCGATGCTAGAATTACCGTATCAATATAATATAAGAGGTCCTTTAAAGACCTACATATTTATAACTCTCTAACGAAAAAGCATAGGGCTTTTGTCGGTAACCCTCCACTGACGTCTGTTGGAAATTTCCAACGGATGAGGGCACAGGCAATCAACCCATAGCCCTATATAGTTTTTTCACAGGTTTCAATGCCATAGATCTTGTTTAACTAATTTGTTAGAATTTTATAATGAAATAGTGTGCAAATATGATAGGCATAGAGCAGCTGATGTTATTTATTTAGATTTTAAAAAGGGGTTTGATACAGTTCCGCATAGAAGATTAATTGCGAAGGTTAAAGCACACAGTATACGCAGTCAGGTAGCTAACTGGTTAGAGGAATGGCTTCGTGCTAGGAGACAGAGGGTCGTTGTTAATGGTAGTGAATCAGGGTGGTTGGATATAGGTAGCAGTGTCCCACAGGGTTCAGTGTTAGGCCCATTGCTATTCGTAATTTACATTAACCAAACTTTGGAGTGCCGTTTCTTTGGAACTGTTTGAGCTACAGTGTTGAGAAAAGTACCATTAGATTTGGCTCACTGAGATCTATAACGTCTGCTATTTTTAAGACAATTTGCCTTTTAATATGTATATTAAAATAACCTATGCCTTTATTTTTATGAACTGAGTTTACCAAATGAGAATGTGTTCCACTGCAACCTGGCAACACACATTCATTTGGCTGAAGCTCTGCAAATTTTGAAAATCCTACTCTAATTGTTGGATGGTTTGTTTTAAAAAGCTCAAATGCTTCTTTTAGGTTGCACAAGATTAGCGATTTTTGTTTCCTTTCCCACCTACCATCAGCTCCTTTTACAGAAACATAGTCTTTCAACCCTGGCATTTGTCTACTCACATCTGATGAATGATAGAAGTCAATTACTTTGGCAGCAGTTTCACTATTCAGGCATTTCCCCAAATGTGGATTAGGAGTTGAAAGCACTCCCTTCTCCCTCACCAAACTCTTTGCTTGCCTAGCCATGTAATCTGAGCACTTAAATTTTTCTCTGATCTTTACTTGTGTCCATCTTTTTGGTAGGATAGTAAGAATTGTCAGTTTTTCACTTCCAGCCCGTTTGTTAGCGGGCTAAAGATAAAGTAAAGGCCAATTTGAGGCTTTATTCAACATAAACATAGCATAGATCTGAAACACAGAAAACAATAATTAGTAAAGACTTGTTACACAGAAAACAATAATTAGTAAAGACTTGTTACACAGAAAACAATAATTAATAAAGACTTGTTACACAGAAAACAATAATTAGTAGACTCATTACATTCCTCTCTTCTTTTATAATACGTGATACTTTGCACGGTAAGAAACAAAACGACAAGTTCAAGATATTTTGGAAGAAAGAAGAGTCTACAAGTTTAGGCGTTGAGCTGGGTATCTGATTCGAGTGCTTCTTCTCAGAGGGGGACTCGTCTCGGAGGTTACTACAGGTGGGCCTCTCTCGACTTCGACTGGAGTCGCTTCGACGGGAGCTGTTGGGACCGTGTGTCGGCGGATCTCAGCGGGTTCTGAGTCGTCCGTTAGCGGGGTGGAATTGATTGGCGGACTGGGTACGGGGGGTTCATAGTGATTCGTGTCATCCGTATTGCTACGTCCCGCCGGTGCCAGGTCCCTGATGGATACGATATCTTCTCTCCCATTCGGATGCCGCATAAACGCGTAGTTGGGGTTTGCCTCAATTAACTCAACTTCCTCGACGAGGGGGTCGTTCTTGGATCGGCTAATGAATTGGCGAAGGAGTACAGTTCCCGGAGAAGACAGCCACGTCGGTAGTGCAGAACCGGTAGAAGTACGCCGCGGGTGCGTGAATAGACGCTCGTGAGGAGTTTCGTTCGTGGCCGTACACAGCAGCGATCTAATCGAGTGCAGCGCGTCTGGTAGGACGGACTCCCATTGCGACATCGGCAACCCGCGATCTTCTATGGCTAGTTTGATGGTGTTCATGATGATTCCATTGTAACGTTCGCATTGCCCGTTCCTTAGGGGTGATACGGCGTTGTGCGACTAGTCGCGATACCATGTTTAGTTAGGAACAGTTTTAGTTCCGAAGACATAAACGATGTCCCTCGATCTGTGTGGATGTAAGAGGGAGTTCCGAAGGTAGAAAATAACTCGGTGAGACGGGCGATAACGGTTGACGTGTTCGTATCACGGCACGGGAATGCAAAAGGAAAGCGTGAATACTCGTCGATTACTGTTAGGATGTAAGGTCGCGAAGTTGCGCTCGGAAGCGGGCCTTTAAAGTCGATGTTAAGTCGGTCAAACGGGGACATGGCCCGTATTAACTTCTGGTTTATAGTACTGTGGCTTACATTTAGCGCATGTTTGGCATTCCGACGTAACTCGTTTGATGTCATCCACTGAGAATGGTAGGTTCCTAGCTCTCACAAAACGAGTCATTCGGCGGACTCCTGGGTGTATCAGATTAACATGCAGCTGGGCGAGGGATATTCTTGGAGTAGCAGCGCAAAAGGATCGCGACAATGCGTCTGCGGCTCGGTTCTCGGGGCCCGGTCTGTATTTTATTGTGAATGAGTAGCCGGCTAGTTCTACACGCCAACGGAGAATCTTATCGTTCTTAATACGACCAGTAGCTTTTCCATCGAACATGAAAGATACGCTCCGCTGGTCGGTGACGACAGTAAAGTGTCGATAAGCTAAGAAGTGCTTCCACTTGCGAATGGATTCGATACAGCGTATGCCTCCTCTTTCAACGATGTGATGGCGACGTTCTGTGTTATTCAGAGCGCGAGAAAAGAACGCCACCGGGCGGCCGTTCTGGGTGAGGTGGCTCCGATTGCTGAAGAGGAAGCGTCCGTCTCCACAGTGAACGGCAGTTCTTCATCGATTGAACCGACGACAGCTTTCGAGATATCATCTTTGAGTGTTTGGATCGTTGATACTTCCTCGCCACCGGGCGGCCGTTCTGGGTGAGGGTGGCTCCGATTGCTGAAGAGGAAGCGTCCGTCTCCACAGTGAACGGCAGTTCTTCATCGATTGAACCGACGACAGCTTTCGAGATATCATCTTTGAGTGTTTGGATCGTTGATACTTCCTCGCGAGTTAATGGGAATGATGAAACGTTGAGCAGAGGTTTGATCTTGAGGGAATAGTTCTGAATCCATTTAGCATAGTATGCGAATAGTCCGATTACGCGTTGTAGAGACGACTTGTTGCGAGGAGTTTGAAGTTCTTGTAGTGGCCGGAGGCGTTCGGGATCGGGCCGCAATACGCCATGAGAGATAGAATATCCGAGCAGGTGCACTGATGTCATCGAAAGCTTGCATTTTTCCTTGTTTAGACTCAGATTTACTCGTTTAGCGGCTTCCCAGAAATGTCGAAGGTTCTCATCGTGCTCTTCCCAAGTGGTTCCGCAGATGGTGAGATCGTCGAGGTAGGCGTATGTTGATGATAAGTTGTTCGAGGATATGAATTCGTTCATGACGCGCTGGAAGGCCGCGGCTCCGTTAGTTACTCCCATAGGGATCCTTCTGAATTGGTATAGATTTCCGTCAGCCTCGAATGCTGTGAAAGGTCGTTCAGACAGATCGATTTCTACCTGGTAGTATGCGCTTGACAGATCAATTACGCTGTAGTATTTGTGTTGTGAGACTTTGTTGGCTATATCATCGATTCGCGGAAGAGGATATGCATCTAGCATGGTAAATCGGTTGACGGTTTGAGAGAAATCGATTACCATGCGTTTTTTTTTTTTTTTCGGTAGATGTGATGACTACTTGAGCACGCCAGGGTTTACTGGGTTCAATTATCTCATCCCTGAGTACCTTTTCGATTTCTTTCCCAATGAAAATTTTGTCCTCAGAGCAAAATCTTCTGGACTTCGTGGCGATGGGACGACAATCGGCAGTTAAGTTGCCGAATAGTGGTGGGGCTGAAATTCTTGATCGAGTAAGGCCGCATATATGGAGTGCTGGCTCCGGACCTCCGAAATTGATGTTCAATTCCTTGTGTCTGATTAAGAATGGGGTACCGAGTATTATGTCAGCGCACAGATCCGACAAGACGGATAGTTCGAGCTTTTCGTAGTCGCGGTCTCCCATCGTAACCTTCACTGTACATCGACCTGAGATGGCTGCGGATAGATTAGGCGAAGCCATTGATACGACGCCCGAGTGCGGAAGAATGGGCAGCTCTAAGTGTTTGGCTAGATCCTCACGAATGAAGTTGTCCGAGCTGCCAGTATCCAACAAGGCGAGACACGAACGGCCGTTGACGAGGATATCGACTGTTGAGTTGGTAGGCATGGAGGAGCTACACGATAGAGTGGTACTAATGGTCGCTAATGCTGCGGCTGAATGAGACGCTGTGGTTTTATCCTGTTTTTGACGTGCCGAGGAAGTACTTGAGCGGCAGACTTTGGCCCAGTGGCCGGTCTTTTCACATTTCGCACAGATAGAATCCTTTGCCGGACACCTGCTTCGTGGGTGGCGTCGAGACCCGCAGAAGAAGCACAGAGCGGCTTTGTTGTCGAAATTCGTAGCGGCTGAAGAGTTTGGGAGATCGTCTCCTTGGACGCAGGCAGGCCGGGCAGAGTCAGTAGTCGGCGACGGTTCGTGGCGAGAGCCAGTGGCTGCAACAGCACCGTAATGAGTGAGGTACGATTCTGAGTTTTTCTGGGCCTGATCTAATGTTCGAGCCTGGACTAGCCTTTTCCAGTGAGAGTGTGTCATTTTCGAGTAAGCGGGTGCGGATGGCGCTATCTCTAATTCCTCGGATGAAAGCGTCTCTCACAGATGAACTCCTGTTTTCGTCGGCGGAAACCGATTTGAAGTTGCAGTCATTGGCTAGTTGTTGAAGAATTTGCAAGTACTCATCGAGGGTTTCCTCGGGCTTTTGGTGACGGGTGGACAACAGGTGGCGAGCGCATACCTCGTTTGGCTTCTTGACGTAGGTGGCCTCTAAGGCTGCCATGGCATTCTCATAAGTAGAGCAGTCTTGAATGATATCAGCGACATCGGGGCCGATATGTATGAATAGAACCTCCAATTTATTGGGGTTGTGTTCGGCGATAGTACTCAAGAAATATTTGAATCCGCGCGACCATAATTTCCATAGTTTCCCAGCTTGGGGAAATTCGGAGAAGTAATAAATTTATCCGGGCGAATCACCTTCTCCATGATATAGTAAGATTACTGGATGAATATTTGCTTGCTGTATCTGAAAGGCCGACTGAATGGCTGATTGAAATGTTGAATAAATTGTGGTGCCGCGTTTGTTAGCGGGCTAAAGATAAAGTAAAGGCCAATTTGAGGCTTTATTCAACATAAACATAGCATAGATCTGAAACACAGAAAACAATAATTAGTAAAGACTTGTTACACAGAAAACAATAATTAGTAAAGACTCATTACAACTTGTCACTTGATTAAATTTCTCTTTTAGTTGTTGAAGAATCTCCAGTTCTGTATCATCTAAGTCACTGCATGAAATTGGTTGTTTAGTTGCAAGTTCAAGCTTTCTTTTCACAACTCCTCCTACTTTCCTCAACTTTCTCTTTGTGTAACCAGCGCTGTCAGAGTTTACATGGTTTTATTGGGGTCTCATCAAGTGTGGCCATTGGTGTAGTGCCAAATAAAGAAGTGAGGGAACGCATTTTGAAAGTGTTACTCAGATGCGCGGGGGACAATGGCGAGCGCGGCGAGCCCATACAGCTGGGGGTCCAGGGGCACTGTAAGCCCCCCGGGAAATCTTTTGAAATCTGACCAATTTCAGGGATATTTTGAGGTCATATGCACTGGATATTAGGATATATTCCAAGGTTGAAGATGCAGTATTTCCAGTGTCATTAGATATACGACATCCAGTACGATCAATAAAAATAGCTAACAACTGGAATGATTAACTAAAAAAAAGTTAACAACTGGTACGCCGTGGTGACTGTTTCACCAGATCTTTATAGGCTAGCATTGCCTCAATCGAAGCTAAAAGAAATGAAGCAGTTAATGATTCTTTCTCATATTTCTTCTAGGGGTGGGAATTAAAATTTCATGACGTTAGAGATTTGTAAGTTCGGATTTATTTGAATAGTGAGGGAACGCCGTTCCGTCTACCAAAAAAAGTAAGGGAACGCCGTTCCCACGCGTTCCCACAGCACTACACCACTGAGTGTGGCCAATGAAGCATTGAATTTACCAAGCTCATACTGCATTTCAACTACATCTCCAACAGTTTCTAGCTCAGATGGGGCACTTGATGAGGTGGATGGTGATTTTTCAAGTGGTTCACATTCAGGCATTGGGGATGGACGATTTGCTAGTATATTTTGACAGGTTGCACATGCTTTTTGATTATTTGTTAGTTTCAATTCAGGATTTTGATCAATCAAATTTTTAGTCAATGTACAAATGCCTTTTTTCACTTTTCCTTTGTATTTTTTAAATGGGTCACAACAGAACCGGCCCATATTCAAACTGCTGAAATCCACGTTTATCTAAAAAGAAAGAAAAAAAACATATGTAGCTTAAAAGCCAGGGTTGGGTTCAATTACACAAAATGGAAACAATTATAATTTTTTTATATTTTTCTTCAAATTAATTACAGTTAGTATTGTACTTCACAATTTCAAGATCAATTGCAATTACAATTAATTTTGTCTGAATCAATTACAATTACACAAATATAACTATTTATTCTATATATCTAAATATATATCTATAAAAATACAGTGGACCCCCGCTTACCGATTGGTTCATGTTACGATTAAATCGTGTTAGGATCAAGCCTCATTGAGAATATATTGCCCGTGTAACGATTAATTTCCGTGTAACAATTTTTGAACAATCGTGCCAAATTCACAATGGAAGGAGATTCTCCTTCCAAACAATAATTTTCTCCTCCAACCCCACGACTACCACCATCAATTTTCATCCATGTTACACTCCACCAACCTAAGGTAAATAATTTTTTTTTTATTTCTCTATTTGATTATGTTTATTTAATTGTTTTTATTATTTATTTACAGCAAAATAAGTTAATACATTTTTGGTATTAAAATATCATGTATTGTTAAAATATCCTTTTAAACATGGAAAATTAGAGTTTTAAGTCTTGCAGAGTGTATTTTCAAAAAATTTGCACCAATTAGGCCATTTACATGTTCTACAGATCTACAGAAGCTAAGGCTAACAAAGACCCTAAGATCCACTCTAAGGTTAGCCCGAGAGAAAGGAAAGAGTAGGGGGTTAAGAGAAAAGAAGAGAGTAAGGGGTTAAATAAGGAGGAACACACCTATCACTCGTGGGTTAACATTCATTCAGAAAAAGAGAAAAAGACTCATCATCATCATCCGCCGGCCACTGCCGACAAGTCAGAAAAATAGTCGGAGAGAATAGGAGAGGGGTGAAAGATGAAAAGAAGTAAAATAAGAACGCTTACAAACCATGCAAACACAGTCTTAACTCATTGTCATACCATGCAAACTACAAACATGCAAGTAGAGAGAGTTACAGACATGCAAAGTAAGGAGGGGATAAGAAAAAAAAAAGTAGGTAAAGTTAAACAAAAAGTGGGTTAGTTTACGCTACGAGCTACATCTACGTTCGTGTTCGTCTAATTTTTTTTTTTTTTAATAATTTATTGCTGGCATCACACACTGGCATGTCACAAGCTGGCATTTATCGTCAACAGACTCATCCTCGAGCACCACCACCAGAGCTCCAGTTGCTAACTTTGTTTTTTTATTTTAAACAACGTTAATATTTTTAAAATGTCTGTCAAGACGGTTCTTAACATATTAAACGCTGGTAGAATGAACGACTGACGTGGGAAGATTATTCCATTTATCAATTACTTTAAACGTAAATAAGTTTTTTAGCGATATTAGTAATGAAACGTCTGCCACGCAACTTAAATCCGTTATTACGATATTACTATTATCGAAAGTGAAACAATTTGTCAAAAATTTACGTTATCGATGTTATTAACGATTTTGAAAACTTCAATAAGCTCCCCACTTAATCTCCTAGTTTCGAGTGAATACAGGTCTAACTCTTTAATCCTATCTTCATAAGGCTTATTGCGCAATGACGGAATCAATTTCGTGGCACGACGTTGAACCCTTTCTAACCTATCAATATCCTCACGCAAGTACGGGCACCAAAACTGAACTGCATATTCTAAATGAGGCCTGACTAGGGACTTGTAAAGGGGCAATCCTTCGATTTAAATTCGAAATTACGCGCTATGAAGCCTAACATCCTATTAGCTTTTGCGCAAGACTCCAGGCACTGGTTCCTAACCTTTAAATCCTTAGATACGCGTACGCCTAAATCTACTTCCTCGTCAACGCTCGCTAACTCCCTATTATCCATCGTGTACGTGTAATTATTGTTGCGAGAACCTATATGCAAAACTTTACATTTGTCTATGTTAAATTGCATCTGCCACTTATCTGTCCACTCCATAATCCTATTTACATCGTCTTGGAGTCTATTTCTATCGTCCTCGTTAACAACCTTACCGCCCATTTTAGTATCGTCCGCAAATTTTGACACGTTACTAGTCAATCCTACATCTATGTCGTTAATGTAAATTACGAATAGCAATGGGCCTAACACTGAACCCTGTGGGACACCGCTACCTACATCTAACCACCCCGATTCACTACCATTAACTACGACCCTCTGTCTCCTAGCACGAAGCCATTTTTCTAACCAGTTAGCTACCTGACCGCGTATACCGTGCGCTTTGACCTTCGCATTAGTCTCCTATGCGGAACTGTATCGAACGCCTCTTTAAAATCTAAATAAATAACGTCAGCTGCTCTATGCCTATCGTATTCGCACACTATTTCGTTATAAAATTCTAACAAATTAGTATTAAACAAGACCTCTGGCGTCGAAACCCATGCTGACTACTATTAATCAAATCTTTCTACTTTCTAAGTGATCGATGATACGATCCCTAACTACGGATTCCAAAAGTTTACCGACAATTGACGTTAAGCTAATGGGCCTATAATTGCTAGCTACTGCGCGGTCGCCTTTTTTAAAAATAGGCGTGACGTTAGCTAATTTGAAGTCTTCAGGAATAATCCCCGTTTCGAGTGACTGATTAAAAATCTTCGTTAAGGGGCCTACGATAACGTCTTTCAAATCTTTCAAATGTCTAGGATAAAAAGCGTCAGGGCCTGGAGCCTTGCTAACTTTTAGCCTATCGATATATAATGTGCAATCTCAGCCTCGTAAACAGTTATTTCATCCAAAATAGTCTCGCTACTAAATGGAACGATATCGTCCACGTCGGGGACATTATTTACGTCTTCTACGGTAAAACTGTCGCAAAAAGTTATTGAAATACCACCATCGCCTGAGCGTCAGAAGCCAAAGCGCCATTAACATCCACTAGGACTAGAGGGCCCAGGGCCGTAACTAGGGTTTAGAAATTAGTGAGGTCCAGATTTTTTTCGAGCGCGGCGGGACGAGCAAAATTCAGACCAAAATGACATCTACAAACACAACCCAAGCTATACACTAAACACAAAACACAAAACGCTCGACGCTCCCTCTTTTCAAAAGAAAAGCGGTAATATGCGTTCATACACGGAGAACGGTTCAGTCCTCTTTTTTTTTTTTAGGAAATAATTACCGAGGTCCGGACCTCGGTGACCTCATAGGTAGTTACGGCCATGAGAGGGCCTATGTTATCTTTTACCGGCTTACGATTATTAACGTATTCAAATAATGGGTTCGTGTACTGATGGTTTATTTTGCACCAATTACAATCATTAAATGGGGGTCCACTGTATAATTAGGGTGGATCGATTTTACATTTCTTTCGATTTCCATATTCTAATAGAGACAAGAACTTGCGCATGCATGAGAAAATAGCCTCTGCAAAATCTTAGCTTAATAGGTAATCATCTTCTGCCCCCGGCAGAGCGATGAAAATCATATTTTAGTAGTCAAAAACGTATTTTAAACCCTAGCCTAGAGTCATAAAATTTTGCGTGTGTTATTTCATGCCTAAGCAACGATATAAATGCTATGGGAAATATATAAATGCATTATTTAAGACAAAGAGCCGATCTGAAAATATGTATAAATTATACATATTTTCAGATCGGCTCTTTGTCTTAAATAATGCATTTATATATTTCCTATAGCTTTATATCGTTGCTTAGGCATGAAATAACACAACGCAAAATTTTATGACTCTAGGCTAGGGTTTAAATACGTTTTTGACTACTAAAATATGATTTTCATCGCTCTGCCGGGGGCAGAAGATGATTACCTATTAAGCTAAGATTTTGCAGAGGCTATTTTCTCATGCATGCGCAAGTTTTTGTCTCTATTAGAATATGGAAATCGAAAAAAATGTAAAAAGTGTATATATCTATATCCAATGGTGGGCACCGTTAACCAAAAAGTTAACTTCGATAACGATAATCCGTTAACCCCAATTTTTAACTCCGATAACGATAATCCGATAATTTTACTACAAAGTTAACGGAAGTTAACGATAATCCGTTAACGATAACTATTTCTTTACTAACATTTAAAAAAATCGGAAAAAAGCTTAAAACCCATAGAAAATGTTTATTTATGCAAAATCCAACAATAAATAGGTATTAACTGTATTTTTATCAAGTTTTGCAACTTTTTTGCTTAATAACTTTTTTTTTATTTTTTATAAAAAATGTACTGATTACGTTTTGAAACCCTTGTAACCACTAACCATTAACTAAATTTTAATTTACCAGAATTATTATGGCGGGAACTGAAAGGTAAAATTAAATTTTAGGCACATTTATTAAAGACTATGACACAATGTGCTGGTTGCCTTTCAGAAAGACCAACTTCTCAAAGTTAGGCTCAACTGCCAGTTTTGACCTCTTGGGCCTCAGGATGTCCTTGCCGAGAGAGAAGAGCCGTTCCGGTGTCATCTCTCCTCCTGTTGTTCCTCTCGACGCCTTTTCCTACTCTCCATTTGGCCAGCTTCATGTCTGCCAATCCCATACTGCTCTCTGTTGGGTCCTCCTGCTGACTCTTGTAGAAGAGCTTGTCTTCCTCGTTTGTCATCATAGAAAGGGCATTGGAATGACCAATATCGAGGATTTTGTTCTTGAGTTCCGCCTTGAACATGTCCTCCGCAACACGACAGCTCTCCTCGGATCTGTTCCTGCTTTTCACCAACTTGTCGTAACGCTGGAGCAGAGCTTCCATTTTCCAAAGGGCGCTGTCCGGCCTCATAGTAGGGATCCTTGCTCTTTTCCAGAACACCATCACAGCATCCAAACAGAGGTTCAGACATTTTCTCTGTCCTAGGTTTCCCTGTTTTTGATGGAAGAAGCACTTTTGCAAGACTTGCAACTTCGTCGGCAGGCGGCTACCCAGGATCTCCTTATTCAGTTGTCCGATGAGCCAAACCTCTTTCTTGCTTCGAGTTGCCATGTTTATCTGCAATGAGGAAATATACGAATTAGAAAAGAGTACAAATACGCAACGATAGACACAACGAGGACAAAATTCGACAACTGACACGAAGGACAGAGAGCAGTGCACCCTTCCGTCAGGAAGCAAGGCAGTCGACTAACACTAGAACAGCTGAAATTAGAAATACCTAAGCAATCTGAAGTGTCAAATCTCGGGACCCCTAAACTTGTTCTGATCTGGTTGAAACCTGTTTAGACGAGTTTCCTCGGCAAAGGGAACAGGGGCATCAATGTGGATTGAACTTCCTTCCACTTCATCTATCAACCACACTGCCGTGAAACACTCTAGTGTGAAAAGCTCTCTAAGATACTGAGCTCTGGAGCTGACTCTGACATTGATGGAAGAGAACTGGCCCTTGAAATTAAGAACTTGCCAACTTTACCTTCACACAACATGACTGCATTGGAGCTTCTCTCTTTCATTCATCAGAAGCAACTGGAGGAACTACACCCCAATCTCTGGGTTGCACTAAGAATTGCCTGCACTTTACCTGTGACAGTAGCGTCAGCCGAGAGGAGCTTCTCTAAGATGAAGCTAATCAAGAACTACCTCAGATCATCAATGGGGCAGGATCGCCTCAGTGGCCTTGGCATCATAAGCATCAACCAGGACGTTGGCAGGGAGATTTCGGTTAATATTTATCTTTACACCCTCTCATGCGCGGTAAAAACAGTACAATATATTGAATTGTCATTCAAAACTGACTAAGAAAATATATATCTTATGTTGTGCAAATTTGTTCAAATGTATTTTTTTTTAATAAAATATATTTCTTGTTTTGACTATAATGTACTTTTCTCATAAAATATTTTTCCTGATTGGGCTATTTTTTTGCTACTCTGCCATTTAATTAGTTGGTTGGGTTTTGTTCTGGCTTTTTTTTTTCTAATTGGATTCAGTTTAGTGGTGTTTGTGATAGAATTATGACGTGCCATTCGTGTGATTTTGACTTTGAGAACTTGATTCGTCATGTGCCCTAGATGAAGACAAAGGATTGGATGTTTTTATCAATTACGGCGTTATTCTCTCATCCTTAACTTGCCCGAAATGTGACAGTGAGTGCCTAATACGAAAAGATTAGGAGATATTTAGGTGAAATAACCAATATTAACCCGTTGGGCCAATTGAATGCCCAGTTAGGTCAACTGTACACCCTTGATATTTTCATTAGTTTAAATGAAAATGATGAGAGCAAACTTTTCTGGTTAATTTTGGTGTTTTGTACGAAACTGCCATCCATTTCCTGTGCAAATGCTTGGTTTTCGAGATGACAATATCTCGAAAACTACGCATTTGCACAGGAAACGGATAGCAGATTCGTGCAAAACACCTCAAAATTAACCAGAAAAGTTTCTCATTATAAAAACAGACTGGGTGTAAAAATGAATAATTACCAAGATTTCATATGATGAATGATGATGTTATTGATGATTTTGCCCAGAAAAAATCTAGGAGGCAAAAATTTTGAAGATACAAACTGTTCTGTATAACTGTTAGCTATTACACGATTGTATCATAGAGTTAGTAATTGTTTGGTAGTTGATAATTGCATTATTTTTTTTATACATAGTTCTGTGTCATTTATTCTAAAAAATGTATAAGCTAATTTTCAGGAATTTCATGAAGAGTATTTTTTCTGTCTTCTGAAAGTACATATTTGTTATTTTGAACATAAATATTTCATTAAAATTGTTTCATAATTGTTTTTTATTAACATAGCCATTTTTTTTATGTGTGTGCTGAGGTGATGTAGTAAGGCGTGAGTTGGTGGATGGAGGGGTGGGGCCTCAAATGGGTATACTGCTTAGGGTTCCCTAATGGCTAGAAATGGCCCTGTCTATATGTCCTCTCAGAGTATGTTGTATTTGGCATTCAAGTGTTCCTATTATCACTCCTTGGTCATCCCTGTCATTGCTTTCTTGTATCTTAAACTCCATATATATGGTCTCTTAGGCTGGAGGGTAGTGTATATTTTTTATTCACCATGACCTCATGGGCAGAATCATTCTGTCTGTACCTTTCTATAAATTCTGCCTTCATACCCCCAGTCCAGACTATATCCAATTTATTTGGATGTTTCTGGTATATTCCTAACCAGTAGCTTTCAAATTTCCTATCTGCCTCTTCAGGTGCAGATGTTCGTTGTTCATTGTATAGTTCTATGTCTGTCTTCCTCTTTACCTCCTTTCCTTTCAGCTTCTTGATATGCTCCCATAATTTGTCACCTCCTCCCTCTTTTATCTTCTCACTGACTTTTTCTCATACTTATATATTTCATCCTTTATCATCATCTGGACTTTCCTTTAATTTGTTCCATATACTTCTGTTGGAAGTGTGTTTTTTCTTCCCCACGTATTCCTTTCTCTTTTTTATCCTTTCTCTAATCTTTTCTTCATTCAGGGTTTCTCTTCTACTCCAGTGTTCTTATTGATCCTCTTTTTATATGTTCTTTTCAGTTCACTATCTGCCACTTCTTTCATAAGGTTTTCCATTCCCTCCATGTCCTCTATATGTCTTTCAAGACTTTTTCTTTCCATCATTTTTACATATATCTCTAAAGTTGCTTGATCTTTTTTAATATTCCGTTGATTTCCACTCACCTTTGTTGTAGCTGGTTTTGTCTTCTCGTATCACATGAGAAAGAAACCGTGATTAGGTTGTGATCGGATATGTCATTTTCTTCATCTATTTTCATCGTCTTAAATCTACCATACATGTTGTTTGTTACTAGTACAAAGTCTATCGCACTCTTTTTAGAGTCTCTCTCCCATGTATATAAACCATGTATATTATTTAATAAGATTAATCCATATTCATCCATCCACTCAATTATCATATTCCCCGTGTGTGTTGTCCAGTTTTTGGTAGCTTAGAAAGCTTACATGGCCATTGAAATCACCCAGTATTACCATATTTTCATTACCCATTTTTCTTAAATTATCCTCTATTTCTATTTTAGTGCCGCTTTTCTTCTCTTATCCTCCTCTTCTCCTCCACTGGGTAGATATACAAGCATTATTATAAATTGAAAATTCGTATTTGGCACTTAGACACCAAGATATCCTTATTTGCTGATGACAGGTGATTCATATTTATATATTCTACATCGTGGTACAATATCATTAGTCGTCTCCTTTTTTGTCCTCAGCAGATCTCATACTTTGTACTTTTGACAGTCCCTTGCTTTCCATTATTTTATCAACCTTCAATTGTGTTTCTGTAAGACATAGTATATATATATATATATATATATATATATATATATATATATATATATATATATATCACTTTCATCTAATAATTTTTCCATTTCCACCATCTTAACTTTTGTTAATCCTTGAATATTGATTAGTTTTTAACTTAAATGTTTTGCTTTTCTTATCTATATGCAACTTCTCCCTCCTTCATTCAGAGGTGTCAGTTTCTCTCTTTTCTAGTTTCCCTCCCTTATAAACCATCCTCTTTCACCCCTTTCTCTCTTTTCTTTCAATTGCTCCCTTAGATTTTTATTCTTTTCTCTCTCTTCTTTTGTTAAATCTAGAAATATCCCTATCCTTTTCTTCCTTATATCCCTTTCATCTTTTAGCAATTTTGCATTCTTAATCACCATCCATTTATCTCTCTCACTTCTCATTTCTACCAGTATGTACTGGCCTTTTTATCTCTGAATTTGCTTTCCTCCCTAGTCTTATAACTCTTTCAATTTTGTACCTCTAGTTTTAGTGATTCAGAGAATAGCTCTTCACCAAAGCTGGGCACAAACCGTTAATCCGTTAATCGTTAATTAACGAAGTTAACTTTTTCGTTAACGATTTAACTTTTAAGTTAACTTTGAAAATCATTATCGGACTAATTAACTTCCGTTACATTTAACTTCCGTTAACTCAAGTCCGTTAACCCAAAAAATTCATAAATAAACGTTTAAAAGTTTATATTATTTTCAGTGCTGAGCAGGTGCGCAATTAATCCGCCACTGTTAATAGTTATTTATGGCATTGGTTTGAGCAAAACATGGTCGACTGTAAAATCAGGCGGAAAGATTTGCCATTTGAGTTGAATGTTTCAACTTCTTTCAAGAAATATCACGAGCATTTTAAGGCACTTTCAATAATATATATGTAACAATTACAACAAATAACTACATTCGTTTCATTTGCAGTCTGTCTCTTGCGCAACATGTTTGTGCTAGTGAATATTTAAAAATAATCGTTGTCAAGTAAGTCATGTATATTTATAATATGTCTGTGAGTACCTTATTAGTAGTCTCCTTGATACATTTCAAGAACCATAAAACTGATCAGGTAAGATTTCAATTCTCATGTCAACAACGAGGAGGAGGAGGAGGATGACTTCTTCAGTGCTGTCATCAGGACAAAAGAGAGCAGCAGAAGCCACAGGTCACTCAAGGGCAAGGCCCAGAACTTGGTCAAGACCTGGCTGGAGACCAACTCCAAGGACTTGCTGACAGATGATGCCTTCTTGGGTGAGCAAGTGTTGGGGACTTGTTCATCAAGTTCAACACAGCCATCCCCTCCAGTGCTGCAGTGGAGCGTTTGTTCTCTATGGGCAAGGACATCCTGAGGGCCAAGAGATCATCCCTGTCTGATGAAAACTTTGATATGCTAATTTTCATGAAGGGCAACATGCATCTCATGGACAAAATGGAGAACGAGAAGAAGAGGGAAAATTAAATTATATATATATTGTGTTTTTCATTTTTTTTATAATAAAAGTTAACGTTAACGGTTTATCGGTAACTTCCGTTACATGTTTAACGAATTAACGGATTAACGGTTAACGAAGTTAACTTTTTGGTTAACGGATTAGCGGTTAACGAAGTTAACTTTTTGGTTAACGGTGCCCACCACTGCTCTTCACACTGTGCCCTGTCTTCTTCCATTCTTTTTGTAGGATTCTCATCCTCTGGTCTAGGTACAGTGTATAGGATCACATTGTTTTTCCTTTTAATCTTATCTTCCTTTTCCTCTATTATTCCTACTACCTTCTGTCACTTCATGAATTATTTCTTCTTTCATTCCTTCCATTTTAATCTCCACGTCTTTCACCGTCCTTTAACCTTTTGTTTTCGTACTCCAGGTATTCAATTTTCTCTTTGTACTGCCTGACTTCATTCCTACATGCGCTACAGAACCACAATTGTTCTTTATATTTCGCCAACATCTTGAATAGCTCTATGCAGGGCCGTAACTACCTATGAGCAGAGCTGGGCACTTGCGGCATATTTTGCGGTACTGCGGCAGAGCTGGGCATTTGCGGCATATTTTGCGGTACTGCGGTACTACCAAACTACCAAACCGGCACCAAACCGGTACGCGGAAATTTGAATGCGGTAGCGGTACTGCGGTACTTTCAGCGATCCTTTGCGGTACTGCGTTATGCGGTTCCGGTTTGCGGTTTGCGGTAGTACCGCAGTACCGCAAAATATGCCGCAAATGCCCAGCTCTGTACTGCGGTACTACCAAACCGGTACGCGGAAATTTGAATGCGGTAGCGGTACTGCGGTACTTTCAGCGATCCTTTGCGGTACTGCGTTATGCGGTCCCGGTTTGGTAGTTTGGTAGTACCGCAGTACCGCAGTACCGCAAAATATGCCGCAAGTGCCCAGCTCTGCCTATGAGGTCACCGAGGTCCGGACCTCGGTAATTATTTCCTAAAACAAAAAAAAGAGACTGAACCGTTCTCCGTGTATGAAACGCATATTACCGCTTTTCTTTTGAAAAGAGGGAGCGTCGAGCGTTTTGTGTTTTGTGTTTAGTGTATAGCTTGGGTTGTGTTTGTAGATGTCATTTTGGTCTGAATTTTGCTCGTCCCGCCGCGCTCGAAAAAAATCTGGACCTCACTAATTTCTAAACCCTAGTTACGGCCCTGGCTCTATGTTAACTCGGCGCAGCCTGCATGGAACCATCTGTTGCAGCCATCACAGTTCAACCCATTATCACCATTCCTCACCTGTCTTTTGCACGGATTGCATACTGTTTCCTCCAATCCATCGTCTCCACTTCGGCCTTCGCCATCCCTCTGATTTCTGGGCCTAGTAGACCTACTTTCTTCTTTCCTTCCCTTATCGGCCATATCTATTATTATTTATGGTTACCCTAGATTTATTTTTGGTAATTTTTTACTATCAGTCCGGCCTCTGGAAACTGAAAATAAAGTTTACCATAAGACTCTTTACATTTTTTTAAACAACTTTTATTACGTACAATATGAAGGCAAATGCCGATTAAAGCTATAAAATTAATGTTAAGAAATTATTTTTTTTGAGTGATAAAATCGCGGATCATGTTTTTGGGAGTGATAAAATGGCTGATCCCACAAAGGTTAGGAAGGTACCGCTAACAAAATTGGGGGGTTTGACCTGAACTCATAAGATTTTAGTGTCACGATGGCGTCGGTTTGCGGTTTGCGATGGTTGTAATATTATTCAGTGTTTAACTTCATGCAAATTTTTTGATGATGAAGAGGCTGCATTTAATTTTTATGTAGAACACGGTGTATTGCTAAAAGAATTTATTTGCCCAAAGAAAAACAAGGAAGGTATTGTTTGTGGTAATAAGTGTGTGTTCGATAAAAACAGAAAAGCATTTCGTTGCCATATACAGGTAAGAGTAGTACCTAAAATTAGATTAGGTTAGGTTAGGTTAGTATAGTTTTACGGTATATATAATATATACAGTGTTCGTTTTACTATATATATATATTATATATATATATATATATATATAATATATATATATATATACCTTTTAGGTCATTCATGTTGGCTGTTTCTATAATTTCCATAATTTATATATCAATGAATTCGTTTTTACATCGCGAATGCGCCCTAGATAGTCTCTACTGAAGGAATTACCCGCATTTTAGGGTATTTTTTCACACTTATACCCCAAAACAAACTTCGTGTCCTAACTTAGTTTTGGGCCAGTTCCCTCACTTGAGACTATCCAAATCGCATTCCTGGTGTAATAACGAATCCATTGATCTATAAATTATGAGAATTGAAGAGACCGGAGTGATAGTAAAAAATTACCTTATTTTTCTATCCCCAATGGTTTGGTTAACGTTACTTATTTAATTGACTTATGTTACTCATTGCACTTATTAAACACTAAATATTTTAGCACTTAGCACATGTTTCACCAGCGTCCAAAGGAATGGATGAGACTGGCAGCTTGACAAAAAGTAGCTAAAATTACGCTAAGTCACTAAACACTAAAAAATGTAGCCAAAATTCATGAAAAGTCGCTAAATTTCACGACAGAATCGCTAAATTGGCAACTCTGGATATGATATAGATGTTCAAAATGTTTTCAGGTTTGGACAATTTCGACGTATGTAACTTTTTCTCACAAGAGGCTGATGGGATAACTCGTGAGCATAATAAGAAAATTTAAAAAATAGACTTGTAGACTTCATTAACGAGAATACTTTTTCATTCATGGAGTAGGAGGTTTTTGGAATGACTTGCCATATGATCAGGGCCCGAGACCTGCCTAGGGCCCCGGGAAAGGATTGGTATATGGGTCCCCCTGTTCACTCGGTATTTTATTATGAATGTTTTTGTGTACATAACAAGCAAACTGATTTATGTCCAAGTCACTATTCAAAACATACAGTATGAATAAACAACTCAGAAGAAAATGACCATTTTATTTTTCGAATCAATTATATTAATTCTATCACCACACAATTTACAAATGCAATACTAGTCCATGCAGGCAAAACAATTGTTTACTGCAATATTTTCATAATTAGAAGTGTACTTCCTTCGCCTTCTCTCTAGCAAAGTGGTAAATGATTCTGATGAAATTTAAAGTACGGGCTAACTGGCTTTCAATTACAATGGTTCCCAGATCTGTCAGTCGGTCTTGGGCATTGGTGGACCGCAGATAATATTTTATCTGTTTCAGTTTGACTATGATAATCTCTATAAAATGTATGTTCATTAATTATATTTCCTCTCTGTTATTTAATCAATTGCTTTATTAATATTTTTAGATTTTATCCCCCCCTCTTTCTGGGCTCCGGGGATTTATCCCAGGCTTCCTCGCCCTCTCGGCGGCCCTGCATAGATGAACTACACGAAAGAATTCTGCTCGGCTGAGAGAAGGTGTCTCAACAATATGTAAACAGGTATATTGATCAGTGGTGTCCACGTTTGGAGGCCTCCGTTGAACAGGAAGGGGGACACATCGAGCAACTTCTCAATTAAACGAACAACATGCTAAGGTAAGCATCTATGAAGTTTGGGAGCTCTAGTCCCCTTATTTTTTTTAATATGACAGTTTACCTCTAAGGGGTCACTTTTTATACCCACCCTGTATATATATATATATATATATATATATATATATATATATCAGGGGCGTATATTCAGGATGTGCTAGGTGTGCGGCGCACACCCACAAAAGCTGTAAAATAATTATTTTTAAAAATTAATAAATAAATTATTAAATCTTTAATACTAAATAATATTTAATAAAATAAAAAGTCATGATAATTTTGCATGCATTTATGGAAAACTGATACATGTGGGTAGCTGGGAGGTAACGAAAATGGTTCACTGAGTAGGTAGGTCGTTAATCTAACAATTACACTGCCCAACACCAATTTTGCTGATTTAATTCTAACACCTGTTTTTAGGTAACTTTGGTGTGCTGATTTAAAAAATCACCTTAGTTTTGCCTATCACGTCAGGTTTTCGAGCAATCAAATACAGATATTTTGGAGATATCGCATTTTGGCAGGGTTATGCCCAATTTTTTTTCTTTTCAAAAAATAAGTTTTTACATACTCAGAATCAGCATGGAAAAGTAAACAATTGTGCAGGGAGTGAACTTTAATATACAATGGTAATATTGACACATAAAGTGATTAAAAGTGTTTAAATAAGCAAAAAATGAATCCATATTAAAGCAAGCACGGGACCAGTTTTCTTAACATTGTCTTTTTCTTGTTTTCTTACTTTTCAGTGCTGATAAATTTTCTCTTATAGGACTTCTAGAATGAGAGATGTCAAGACAATCTTTTTGCAGGCTCCAGCAGTCGTCAGCCATCATATGGGTATCCCATCTTTCTTGGTATCGTTCTTCCATCACTTTGATATCTTGGTGGAACCTTTCACCTTGCTCTTCACTAACATCACCAAGATTTTCTGGAAATTTATCCAGATGACTGTTAAGATAGTGAACTTTAATGCTCATGTTGCAACCCAACTGCTGAAAGTTTACAAGTAACGTCACTAGCGGAACCGGCTGCTCTCACTCCGCCAATGGGAAATCTTCTCAGATCATGACGTCACGCTCTCACCTGGGGAAATCACAGATACCCAAGATTTTAATATGTTGTACATGACCTTTAGATTTAATGCACAGATTTGCGTATTCCACAGATAAAATTTTAACAGCAAAACAGCTGTTAACAGGTCTCAAAAATCATCAATTTTGGTAAGCGCCCTTCATGGATAGAGCGTTCTCGGTAGTACAGTATATACATTACCGATCAACCGACCAACAAACTAAAAGGACGCTAGTGGAAAAAGCCGGGAAAAAAAGGACGAAAGGACTTGCATCAAGAACGACAAGGAGGAACAAGGGACATTGAGAACGAAGAGGCTTGAAAACAATAAAAGATCATCACCAGCAAGTAAGCTCTCAAAACCAAGAGGAGAGAAAAGAGGGACTGTCTAATAACACTCAGTAAGTGATCAGTTGCGTTTTTGAACCCCAGTTTGGGCAGTGGCGGATTTAGGGGGGGGCCGAGTAGGCCATGGCCTACGGCCCCGCGCCTGTGAGGGCCCCGCGCCCTCACATATAATTATAATGTTGGATTCCACTATAAATAATACAATTGATTAATGATTAGTGATAATTATGGTATCACTCTCTTTGCTGGCGGGAGTTTAGTTCTATTCAGGCCGCTGTGGAGTGCACATGTGAGTGTGTTTAGTGGTAAGTAATGGTAAAAGTCGTATCTCGAAAAAGTCGCCAGTCAATAAATGGGGATGGGGGAGTTTTAGTCAGCTTTATAATAACATAAATAAGTTGAAAAATGTTAAATTAATGTAATTAATTTTTTTATATGAAACGTACTTAGGCTAGGTTAGGTCAGTTAGCTTAGATTTCATAATAAATACATTTTATACATATTTAAGGAAAAAGTCGCCACTGGTGGGGGCTGGCGACTTTTCCCATAAAGCGACTTTTTCACCCGAACAACTGTTTAGTGTCTGTATTTAATTAATTAATTAAACTGTATTAATTAATACTAAACCGAGGGTCATGTGTAAATAGTTTGTTTTTTATGTTTTTATGTTTCAGGATAAGGCAGTGAGGCTGCACTGAGGCACAATGGAGAAATCAACAAGTCGTGATCGTGATCAAGGGAGGAAATATAAAGCTGGTTCTGTTAAACGACAAGAAAAGGCAGACGTAAACCAAAGAGTAAAAAAACTACCAAAAATAACTCAATGGTTGACATATCCAACAGTATCTGAATCTGCAAAATCACAAACTCAAACTGAATCCGGTCAAACTGAATCTGAATCAGTAGAGACACCAATTACGCCTGAAACAACTGGAGAAGCCACAACTAGTACTGAACCTAGTGTAGTTAGCGCAATTGAACCTGAACACAGTGACAGTGAGGAGACACAAGAGGAAGTGAAAGTTATGAATACCGGTACTGAACAAGGATTTGAAACGGATCTTGGATTATGGCCTAAAATAATTACTGAAAATGTGTGTGACTATTGGTTGAAAAAGGGAAGCGCAGAATGTCGACACTGTGATGGTGACTTCAAAGAGTCAGCTGTGAAAGAGCTAAACAGAACCCGTCATTGTACAAAGACATTATTCACTCGAACTCATTCATTATCTGGCCAAGAAATTAATCTTAAATGGCTCTGTTACTCTAAAACAACTGGTAAAGTGTATTGTTTTGCTTGCAAGCTTATGTCAAAGGTGGAAAGCTCATTCACAACTGGCTTCAATGGTTAGAAGAACGCTAGGTATGTCATAGAATCTCACAGTAGGTCAGATCAGCACAGGAAAAGTATGGTCGAAATGATATATCGAAAGACTGCGGGTGCCCGTATTGACTCTAATCTAGTACAACAATATGAAAGTGAATGCGAGTACTGGCAAGCAGTATTGAGGAGGTGTGTAGATGTTTTAAAGCTAATTTGCGAACGCGGGCTAGCCATTCGAGGTAAAGATGAAGTAATTGGATCAGTACACAATGGAAACTATCTTGGGATTTTAGAGCTGCTGAGCACATACGACAGTTTCTTGGCAGCACATATCAAGAAACACGCAAACAAAGGTAGTGGTCATACTTCCTACTTGTCCCATGTCATTTCTGAGGAAGTCATTGGAATAATGGCAGAAAAGGTTATGTCCTCAATAACAGATGAAGTAAAAACAGCAAAGTACTTCTCAATTTCTGTTGACTCCACACCTGATATTTCACACATGGATCAACTTACTTTTACAATCTGCTATGTACTGCCTACTACAGGTCCAGTTGAAAGGTTTTTGCAGTTTATTCCATGCTAAGCCACACTGGCAGAGATATTGCTACAACTGTTCTTGATTTTCTTAAAGAGAAGAACATTCCAGTTATCGACTGCCGAGGACAGTCCTATGACAATGCCAGCAACATGTCTGATAAATATCTCGGGACCCAACAGATAATCAAGAATGAGTGTAGTGAAGCTGAGTACATACCATGTATGGCTCATTCCTTAAACTTGGTGGCTAAGTGTGCTGCAGAAAGCTGTCCTGCTGCAGTGTCATTGTTTGCTCTGGTACAAAATATGTACTCCTTTCTTGTTGCATCTACTTATCGTTGGAGGAGACACCGTGAGGTACTAGAGACTAATAAAGATAAGAAGTTGAAAGTTATAAAATACTTTCAGACACTCGTTGGTCAGCACGAGCAGATGCTGTAGCTGCTCTCAGTAGAGCACACAAAGAAAACATCATTGTTCTGGAAGAGTTATTCTCAGATCAGAATCAGCCAGCTGAAACAAGAGCTGAAGCAAGTGGTCTTCTCAAAGGTTGAAAAAACTTGAAACAGTGATTCTTCTTGAAGTTTGGGATACAGTATTGGAAAGGTTTCAGAGTAGCAGTATCCAGCTGCAAAAATCTGGGCTCCCTCAACACAGCTGTCACACTGCTAGAGTCTCTTTTACAATTTGCTAAAGACCTGAGATCCCAGTTCGATGACTTTGAAGCAAAAGCTATGGCTAAGTGTGATCCCTGTGATGTGACGAGTAATGATGCATACTACGCCGACACGCAGCGTATTAGGAAGCGCAAGCGTCACCACGATGAACTAGACTCCGCGGAGGATGTTATGCTGACAGGGAGAGACAAGTTTAGAGTGACTGCATTCTTGCCCATCATTGACAAGCTCTGTGCTGCCCTACAACAACGCATTGCTGCTTACAGCGACCTTCGAGAGAAATTTGGGTTTTTATCAGAAATCTCAAACAAAACGAACACTGAGCTTAAAGCATCTGCTGAAAAGCTTGTGTCTTCATATCCTAAGGACTTGGAGGCTGGATTGGAGTCGGAGCTTTTGCAGTTTGCACACCTTATGAAATCCATTCCAAGAGATTCACCTGAAAGTGCTCCTTCATCAGGTGGTGCAAAGGCTGCAAAAAGTCCTGAACTAGAAATGTATGAGATAATTCACAGACATGACATGGTAGAAACATTTGCTAATGTTGAAATTGTATTACGACTCTATCTCTGCATGTTTGTCACAAACTGCACTGGGGAACGATCATTCTCCAAGATGAAACTAGTCAAGAATTATCTAAGAAACACCATGGGGCAGGACCGTTTGTCTTCACTCACCCTGTTGAGCATTGAGCATGAGAAATTAAGGGTGCTTGATTTTACTGATGTCATCAAACAGTTTGCAAGTAAGAAGGCTAGAAAAAATCTTTTTTGACTGAGAAATAGTTAAGTGTACCGTACAAATTGCCTGCAATAAACAAAACCCACTCATTGCATCATTTGCATGTCAGTCAAGTGGTATTCTCTTTAGTTAATGGTGTATTATTATAGTTATTTTTTGTTAATGGTGTATTATTATAGTTATTTTTTATTGTTAAGCTTCAAAAAAACAAATGTGTAATGTTCAACTATGAAATGGTCATTTGGCTAATTAATTATTATCAATAAATTGAATATTGTTTAAAAAGTAAATTTATTTTAACGCTTCGCTCGCCCATTGATTTGAGGGCCCCGTAAGGTCACCACTGGGGGATGGGGGTGTAAATCTTCATTTCAGTTAATTAAGCTAGCTTTGCGTAGTTTGGGGCCCCGCACTCCAACCGGCCTAGGGCCCCGCGCACCTTAAATCCGCCACTGAGTTTGGGGACATAGTATAAGCTAGGTCAGTTAAATTAGGCCTACATTGTGGTCTAAGACCTAGCATCAACTCAGCTTAACAAAGGCTAAGGTAAATTACCCTAGCCTAATTTGGTGAGGAATCCTACTGTGGACTTCAATTTACTCTGCCCGCTTGAACCATTTCCAGAATCTCGTGGCTGACCACTACAAGGCTAGGCTTAACCTACTCTACAGTTAGACTGGAGATATTAGGGGTGGGTTAATTGGGGACCAATTCATACAGAGCATTTGTCACATTGGTGTCCCGTGCGGGGAATTTACATACTTTAGGCTTAACTAGTGATGTTAAAAAACCGTTTTTTTATGTCCATGTTGTTTTTTTTGTTTTTTTTGTCGTTTTATTTGTTTTTTATTGTTTTTTTTGTTTTTTTCGTTTTTTTTAATAATTAATATAGATATTACCAATTTAATTATAAGGTATACTTTTGCAATGATATATATTATAAAAATAAATAAATAAATAATAAAATAGGCCATATGGTACCAGTATAGAATGCCCTTTTCAGCCTATTTACAGAAAAAACTGGCCTCTTTCTTGCACTGAAAGTCTTGTATCTTGAGATCCGTTAAACTTGCGAGAACACTGGCTGGGAGCTGACTGCCCATTGTCCAACCTTTCCAGGACTCTCCCATCCATGCCTCGGATTTTGAATCTCTCACTTAACTATCCTTTAGACCTGCGATGACATATTTTCCCCCCGACACCATCCATATATATATATATACATACACATACACCCATATACATATATACCAATATATACATAAATACTTATATACACATATTTATATCTATTATATACCCCATACATACGCATACATCCAGAATTCCAGATACATATGCACGCATACTCACATATATACCTACACAAACTCATACACCTCTATTCGCCCTTTCATTACCTCCGAGATCATTTAGCACATACAGTAATATCCATACAGCCAAAAGAAACTGATTAAGCACAGACAGAGCAGCAAAGCTTGTATTTATATCCCAAAATGCAAAATTCCAAGAAAGTGAAGTAAAACATGGTGCTACATTGGCTTCGTCAACATCCAAATCTGCAATAAGTACCAGTACCTGTGATATTGAAACTATATGCTCTAATCAATCTAGTGATAATGATTCTTCAATGGAAATAGAATCAGATAATGAAAGTTAAACAGCATTAGGTTAACACAAAGGTTAAAGAAAGAGATGAATATTTTTATTTTTTTTATTTTTCTATTTGGAATATATATATATACACACACACTGGTATTCTTGCCAATCACAATTATATATTGTTTTACCAGTATTATTTATTTTTATTATGTATATTATACCAGTACCTGTGATATTGAAACTAGCATATATGCTCTACCCAATCTAGTGATGATTCTTCCATGGAAATGAAGGTTAAAACAACATTAGGTTAACAAAAAGGTTCAAAAAAAGGTGAATATTTTCCTTTTCTATCTGGAATATATATATACTGGTACTCTTGCCAATCACAATTATGTATATTGTTTGAAACGAGGAAGAATGTTTTATGTTCTAGTTAAAAAATATATATACATATAAAAAATGAGGGTTTGTTTTTCCTTTCTATTATATACTTTTTGCGTGATTCAATTTTTCTAAAAGATGACTATATAGTATATAACTAGGTATAACCGTATAAGCATGGTAGTATAGTAAATTATAGGTAATACTAATATACTTATTAGATTAAAGGAAGAAAAATATGGAATAAGTTTAAAACAATAAAAAAACAAAAAAACAAAAAAAACAGACTACCTTCGTTTTAAACAAAAAAAACGACAAAAAAAACAAAAAAAACGACACAATAAAAAACGACTCACATCACTAGGCTTAACCTTAACAAAAATTGCAGAATTAGGCTAAATGGTCTAGCCTAAACCTAACCTAATCAAGCCTAAAGTAACAACCTTGCCTAATTAGGTCTACAACCTATGGCCTAACTAGGAAACATTTAACTTAGAACTGAGTCCAACATAAATACTTGCGGTAAAACTTTACAAGACATCCGCATTGCCATGAAACATGCTACAGTAACGAAACATATATCAATCGATAGAGCAGAAAAAATGGTGCAAGCAGCTATGTATCATTTTGAAAATATTAGAAAATAACAAAGTTATGACACTATGAAGATATTACTAGGCCTCATAGCTTACACCATTTGGATCTTTTCCGTTTCATGTACTGTTTTCGATTATGTTGAAAATAAGATATTTAATGTAGGTTAACTGAATGCCAGGTTAGGTCAACTGTACGCCCTTGATGAGTGGTTAGGTTAAGTCGTCAAGGGCGTACAGTTGACCTAACCGGGCATTCAGTTGACCTACATTAAATATCTTATTTTCAACAAAATCGGAAACAGTACATGAAACGGAAAAGATCCAAATGGTGTAAGCTATGATAGGCCTAGTAACATCTTCATAGTGTCATAACTTGTTATTTTCTAATATTTTCAAAATCATACATAGCTGCTTGCACCATTTTTTCTGCTCTATCGATTGATATGTTTCATTACTGTAGCATTCGCTCAATAGTAACTTATGTTCAACACAAAATTTAAAGAGCTCCTTATCCTTAGAGCGAAACTTATCAAAAAACACAGTGACTGACATGTCAAAACAATCCATCTTTACGCCTCAACAACAAAACACAAACGGACCAGATTTGACCTAATGGAGTAATTGAACGGTGTGGCAACTAAGGGGTTGCCAAATGTCGCTAGATATACCAATAATTGCTAAAAATATTGGCAGATGTCGCTAGATACATCTCAAACTGTCGCTAAATGTCGCTAAAAATGAAATTGCTTCAAAGTATCATAATTTTGTTATTTTTTAATATTTTCAAAATGATACATAGCTGCTTGCACCATTTTTTCTGCTCTATCGATTGATATATGTTTCGTTACTGTAGCATGTTTCATGGCAATGCGGGTGTCTTGTAAAGTTTTCCCATACTTGCCGGGAATTTACACATTTTAGGCTTAACTTTACTTAAAAATTGCAGAATTAGGCTAAATGGTCTAGCCTTGTTATTTTATTTATTTGTCGGGTTCGAAATCCCAGCTGAGCCGTGAACGGCCAAATTCTAAAGGGCAAGTTCTACCTAAAGCCCAAGTTAAGCTAAATTAAAACTTACGGATTTGAGATCCTATTAGGTCCTACCTCAGGGTAACCTCAGGGTTGCTGACTCGATGCGGGCCTACCTTAGACCTTAAATTACATGAACTTAAAAGGTAAACAAAAGGGTACTATTTGTGGTCTTCTTTCTGAACCTTGCAACAACAACGCAACCTGGACTATTGCACGATGCAACAATCATGTATCTAAACAACCAAACTGAATTGCAAGAGAGCTCTCTATCAAACCACACCTTTACGTACGACCTTCCACAAACGAGTAGAAAGACGCGCAGCGTCTCAAAATGATGCCAACAGTGTGACCAAACAATGATGCCACAAGAGCTCAAAAATGCTAGCTCTAAATTAATTTAATTTTTCACTAACCTTACAATTATGAGATGGATATATATACACACCTTAACTTAATATATATATACAAGCAATGCTGCATCAATCAGCTTAGTCATCGTATCGCCTTGGGACAACAATGGTTCTTCCTCTTCTAGATTTTCTAACACTCCCCACCGAAGAGGCATTGTTGTCATTACCTTCTGCAAGGTTAGCCAAGCCTTCTTCATGAGGCTGTAACTCAAATGTTTCATCTTGACTATCTGTGTTTTTGCTGATTTCTAAAGCATAGAGTTTTTGTATAGGTCTCTTTAACTTTCCTCCTGAAGTCTTTACCAGTGCAGACCTAACTAAATTGTCTTTGCCAACAAACAACTCTTCAATTATGCCAAGCTTCCAGCATTGCCTTGGTCTTTCATCCCAATCATTACCACTTCTCCCACCTTGATACAATTTGCATTGGAGCCCTTTACCTTGCCTGATGGGTAATAATTGAGTTCTGGCAAGTATTCCATCTGCCACCTCTTCCATAACTGATCTTGTAGCTCTTCAAGGTACCTGAACCGTCTGGTTAACTCTCCTTGAGTGCTCTGGATGGGCTGCAAGTCTTCTGGCACACTGGGGTTTGATGTTAATCGTTTACCACAAAGAAAATGATTTGGTGTCAATGGCTCTGCATCCTGCCTACTGTTGTAAACAAAAGTGATAGGCCTACTGTTCACCATTGCTTCTACTTCACATAAAACAGTAGAGAATTCTTCTTTGCTCAAATGAGCATTAGCTAAAAGTTTCTTTAATGGACACTTTACACTTCTCACTAGCCTTTCCCAAAATCCTCCCCACCATGGTGCTCTCTCAACAATAAACTCCCACTGTACCCCTTGGTGTGAAAAGTAGGATTGGAATCCTTCCTCTTTAGCAAGGACCAAATTTCTTGGAGTTCCTTTGCAGCCTTTTTGAAGGTTTTTGCATTATCCGATATGATTTTATTTGGGAAACCCCTTCTGTTCACAAACCTTTTAAAGGCCAAAAGAAATACATCACTACTTAAGTTGCTTACCAACTCCAAATGGATTGCTCTGGTGGTAGCACAGGTGAAAAGACATATATAACCTTTGTTAGACTCCCCTCGCTCATACACATAGACTGGCCCTGCAAAGTCTACTCCTACTACATCAAATGGGGCAGTATAGACACACCGTTCTCTTGGAAGTGGAGCCACCTTTTCATAATAAGGCTTTGCACTCCAACGCTTGCAAACCACACATTTATGCAAGACCTTTTTCACTACTTGTCTAATTTTGAGAATCCAAAATTGTTGTCTAATCTCTATTATCACTTCTCTAACTCCAGCATGTAACAGCTTATGATGAGTATCCAGGATCAAAAGGTCCACAAAGTGCCCCCAGAAGGTAGCAAAATTGGATGTCTTTTCTCCTCTGGAAGCCCAGAAAACTGTAGTCTACCTCCTACTCTCAATAAATCCTGATCCAAAAACACATCCAAACCCTTGAGCGCAGAATGTGTTGGTAGAACCTGTAATGGATGGCTGGTGAGCAATTCTCTCTCTTCACCAAATTTTTTCTTCTGCATATATACCACCCAGTATTTCCTGGCTTGCTGAATCTCATTACTGTTCAGAATTCCTTCCCTTCTTGTTTCTCCCTTAATGTTGTTGGTAAATCTATATACCCATGCTGTCACTCTTAACAATCTTTTCAGACTGCTAATGTCCTCAAGCCTCAATATGGGGTCCTGCTGCATAACTTGACAACTGTTCACAGCGCATTTTCTCACCTCACTCACCCATGCTTCTTCAGCCTGGCATTCTCCTACAATAGGCTGATTAGAAGGCCAGTTTTCACTTCCAAGTTTTAGCCACTCTGGCCCATTCCACCACAAACTTGATTGTGAAAGATCTTTCACCGAAATTCCTCGTGTTGGTAAATCAGCGGGGTTTTGGATGCCTGGACAATGCTTCCATTGCTTGGGATCTGTGTGCGCTTGAATTTCCTCCACCCTATTGGCAACAAATGGTTTCCATTTCCTTGCCTGACTTCTTAACCAGTGCCAAAACTATAGTGGAGTCTGTCCAATAATAGCTTGGAATTTCATAGAGGGCCAAAGACTTTCGCACTGTAATTGCAAGCCGACTAGCAATAACGGCACCCATCAATTCCAACCTTGGAACAGAAAGCCTTTTCAAAGGTGCTACTCTACTCTTTGCAGCAACCAACCTGCAACTTACTTCTTCTTGCAATGCGCCTTTTATATAAATACAAGTTGCATAGGCTTCCTCACTTGCATCACAAAAGATGTGCAGCTCCAAATTGTCTGGACTATTGTTCAACTCTCCAAAGTACCATCTTGGGATTTCAATGTCTCCAAGATGTGCCAATTCTTTGAACCAATATTTCCACCTTACCACCATATGATCAGGTAACTCTTGGTCCCAACCAAGTCCAATTTCCAGAGGCTCTGAAACCAAATTTTTGACTTTATCACAAATGGAGCCAGGAATCCAAGAGGATCAAAGACCTTCGAAGCCAAACTAAGAGCTGTACGTTTTGTCCACCTTGTCTCATTCTCAGCCAGCTCTACTAAAGATTTCCCATTGAAGGTAAACAAATCATCATCTTGCTGCCAAACGATGCCTAGCACCTTTGCGTCTATTGCCCACAACTCCTTAATACCAGAATCCTCAATACTTTCTGCTGCATCAGGTACTACAGAGGAATGACTCATAAACTTTGTAATTGCGAATGATTGGTCTGCCATTTCTGAGCTCCATGCCAGCCTCCCTCATTATAGCTCTAGCCTCCATGAATATCTGTTTAGCCATTTCTGTATTATCCACGGAACATAGCAAATCATCAACATAAAAATTTTTCCTTATGTGTTCAATAGTGTTAGGATAGACTTCAGAATATTTCTTAAAATGGTACTGCATAGTAGCTGCCAACAGAAATGGACTAGAGCTGAGGCCAAACAACACTGACTTCATTCTATATGCTTGAACCTTAGGTTCATTTTCCAACAAGTCTTTCGTATCCACCCACAGATACCTTACTGCATCTCTGTCCTCTGGTTTTAACTTTATCCGCAAAAAAGCTTGCTTCACATCTGCAGTCAATGCTACTCTACCAAACCTGAATCTCAGTAACAAGGAAAATAAATCTGCATTTAAATTTGGCCCAGCATCCAAACAGTCATTCAAGGACACACCACCTTTGTCCTTGGCTGAGCCATCAAAAACTACCCTCAGTTTGGTGGTAGTTTTGTCTCGCCGTACCACTGCATGGTGTGGCAGATAATGTGCCTCCTGGCTCACCAGCTCACCTTGCACCCTTTCAGCATAGCCCTCCCTTACATAACTTAGGATGGCCTCGTATTCAATTAACAACTCCTCATTTTTTCTTAGCCTGTACAATGAAGTCTCCAACCTCCGATTAGCTAGCTGAAGGTTTGAACCGGGTTTGCAAGAATCCTTCCATGGTAGGCCAACTTCATAGCAACCATCTCTAAACCCAATCCCTTTTTCAAAGTGCTCTAAAACATCATTGTTCACTGTACTTGCCTGGTTGTCCTTTATACCAATAGATTCAAGTTCCCAAAATGCTTTCAAATGCCTTTCCAGACCATGGCTGTTCTCCTCAATCTTAACAAAGAGAGCCTTAACTTCCATTTCATTGCAATAACTACCATGTAGCATCCAGCCTAGCTTACTTTCAATAGCTACTGGGCCTTGAGATGTACGGACAATATTACCAGTGATGAAGTCCCAATAATAGTCAGCTCCAATCAAAAGACTAATATCTTCTGTTCCCTCAAACTTATTATTGCCCAAATTAATTCCTTTAACTTGCAATTCTTGGACACATGCCATATCTAACAAGTAGTGACTGGAGCACAAAGTTCCTCAATCTCTACAGCTTGGACCTTGATAGTGGGACTTGCGGTAACAACCCTTTAACCAGAACTTCTACCTTCTTAAATTTGGTTCGGTTTTGAACGGAACCCCCAAACCCAGAAATTCTTAAATTTTCCCTCTTAAGTTCTTTAAACTTCAATTTTCTGGAAATTCTGGTCTTAATAAAACTACACTGGCTACCACTATCAAACAACACTCTTACAGTAGCTTCTCCCTCATTCCCAATTAATAAGGCTGCAGTTGTTTGCAATAATCCCCCTTTACTTTTACTCCCTTGCATAGCAGTGGCATGTGCCACTGATGTCTCTACTTCTGGGGTAGGCCTACTAAGAGTGTTTTCACACAATAATGGCTGATGCCTACCATGACATTTTTTGCACAAAATTTTAAACTTACAAAACCTTGCTCTATGACCTTTCAAAAACATTTAAAACATGCTGTGGACTTAGTTACCCTGTCCTTTCTTTCCTCAAAGGGTAAGGCCTCAGCCACCTCACATTTATATGACTTGTGGTTGCCTTCGCAAAATATACATTCCTTGATTCCCTTTAATTTATTCTCAGAGGAGGCATGTAGAGCTGACACTGTACCTGGGCTATTCCTTTTTGTGGAAACTTTGGTGCTGTGCCTGCCTTTGTCCTCTTGTTTACCATCCCACTGTGCAAACTCAACTCCCTCTGTCTTGCTAATTCTGTGCCTAAAAGACTTAACATCTGCTGAAGGGGGATGTACACATGTTCTGCAGAGTGTCCCCTACTTAATTCAAGCAAAATTGAGCTAGGCAATTTAGACTCCAGTGTAGGAACCAACATTATACCATACTTTTCCATTCCTACACCCAAGTTGTCCAGGGACCTAGTTCTAATTTCAAATTCATCATATAACTGCCGTAACTCCTTGACACTATTAGGATTATTAACAGGAGGTATAGTTAAAAGTGCACGGAGGTGGCTTTAATTAAGATCTCTGGCTTACCAAACCGTTTCTTTAATATATCCCAAGCCACATTATAATTAGCCTCTGTTAATGCTAATCCTGCTATAGTCTTTGCTGCCTCCCCTTCCAAGAGGGACCGCAAATAATTAAACTTCTCCACGGCACTTAACACTTGACTAGAATGAACTGCTGATTGAAAACTGTCTGCCCATCCTTGCCATTCCTGAATACTCCCAGAAAATGTTTTGAGTACAAGCCTCGGTAATTGAACTACAGATCTGTTAACCTTAACTTCACAAGCATCATTTGTTGAGTATTGTGTTTCATTATTAGACCTGGTCTCTAACTGTACTGAGCTGCTAAACTCTTTTGCTCGGAGGCCTACGTTAGTCATATCATCAATAATCTCTTCAAAGTAAATTATGTATTTTCTATTTCATCCTCTTCTATAAGAGCCTCAATTTTAACATTTACCTCACTTAGAGCAACCTTTTTAGTTTCTAATATGGCAAGCTTCGCAGTCACTAGCGTAAATCCTCTTGCTCTATGGCAGAATCTATAGTGGCAATGACCTTTGTAATTAGACCTTTGTAGGCACTTCTCCTTTTTATAAATTTGTTCAATTCAGATGCACTCATCTTCAATGTAAACAACCCTTGGGCTCAATACCAAATGAGCTGAATTGGCAGAAATACTTAACCAAACTGATCAAACGCAAATTTTACTTTCAAATAAACTGAATTGCTGAGTGGGGTACTAACCAAACACCAGTATGGAATACCAAATTTTCCACCCCAGGACCTTAATTCAATAATGACCCAAAATTAACCAAACCAGAAAAAATATAGGCCAAAAAACGACCGACGACTGGCCAAGTTTCGCAATTGGGCGACCAACTTTACCCTGGGACCTTAATTCAATAATAACCCAAATTTAACCAAACCGGAAAAAAAGTAGGCCAAAAACGACAGACGACTGGCCAAGTTTCGCAATTGGGCGACCAAACTTTTTACCCTGGGACCTTAACTCAATAAAACCCAAAATTAACCAAACCGGAAAAAAAGTAGGCCAAAAAACGACAGACGACTGGCCAAGTTTCGCAATTGGGCGACCAAACTTTTTACCCTGGGACCTTAACTCAATAATACTCAACCCGTCTAGGCCTAACTTGGGATACAATTTGCACAATCAGAACTTTGCCGAAAAATGGTCACTGACTCAGTCTTGGGGTAGAAATCCGGTTCTGAAGGACCATGTTATTTTATTTATTTGTCGGGTTCGAAATCCCAGCTGAGCCGTGAACGGCCAAATTCTAAAGGGCAAGTTCTACCTAAAGCCCAAGTTAAGCTAAATTAAAACTTACGGATTTGAGATCCTATTAGGTCCTACCTCAGGGTAACCTCAGGGTTGCTGACTCGATGCGGGCCTACCTTAGACCTTAAATTACATGAACTTAAAGGTAAACAAAAGGGTACTATTTGTGGTCTTCTTTCTGAACCTTGCAACAACAACGCAACCTGGACTATTGCACGATGCAACAATCATGTATCTAAACAACCAAACTGAATTGCAAGAGAGCTCTCTATCAAACCACACCTTTACGTACGACCTTCCACAAACGAGTAGAAAGACGCGCAGCGTCTCAAAATGATGCCAACAGTGTGACCAAACAATGATGCCACAAGAGCTCAAAAATGCTAGCTCTAAATTAATTTAATTTTTCACTAACCTTACAATTATGAGATGGATATATATACACACCTTAACTTAATATATATATACAAGCAATGCTGCATCAATCAGCTTAGTCATCGTATCGCCTTGGGACAACAATGGTTCTTCCTCTTCTAGATTTTCTAACAAGCCTAAAGTAACAAACTTGCCTAATTAGGTCTACAACCTAGGGCCTAACTAGGAAACATTTACATTTAAGGAGTCCCATTCTTTTATAAGCTTAGAACTAAGTGCCACATAAATACTTGGGGGGATTTAACTAAATGAAATGAAATGAAAGGAAAAGGTTTATTGGCAGACTATAGTCCATATGACAAATATTATTAATACAATGACAGTTCATATACTAAGGATAGAAATATATACAATTGATTAGAAATAATACTGTAATGTCGAGGTTAAGTGGAGCTACAGACAGACGTTTTCGTACCAAGAACTCCATAGCTTAGAGCAGTGGTTCCCAACCTTTTCACCACAAAGGACCCCTTTTATTTTTATTTTTTTCCCACGGACCCCATGTTTTTGAAAGATTCCGTCTACCAAACAAACTGTTTTTATTAACTAATAATTAACTCGTTTTCTCATTTTTCACTATCAAATAAAGGACATATAAGTGAGTATGCAATTAAAATACAGCGTATTAAAAAAGTATTAATAATTCCAGCCAAGAGCAAGGAAACTTGAAATTTTAGCCTAAGCGCCCTTATCGTGGGTAAATGTACGATTTCTATTGGAACCTCTCGAAATATTGAAAGCTCACGGACCCCTAGTACTACCTTCGCGGACCCCCAGGGGTCCGGGGACCCCAGGTTGGGAACCACTGGCTTAGAGGATAAATGGCAGGACTCATGAATAGCTTGGATAATCGGGTTGGTAACTAAATTTAACCCTTTGACTGCCAGGTTCCGTTTTCTATGCCATGACGTCACGCCAGAAAAATGGCCTAAATTTAATTAACTTTCTACATTTTGGGGGGGGGGGGGGGCCGAAAAAAATCACTGTATCAACTTGAATTAGTTACCCATAAATACTCATTTTCTCTAGTAATGGATAACAATTTTATCCTGACCAAAAAAAGAAGTCATTTTTTGGAATAAAGAATTTGTTTACTATAATGTGTATCCATTTTTTGAAACACCCTGTGTGTATATATATATATACAGTATATATATTATATATATTATATATATATATATATATATATATATACAGTACTGGCCAAATTATTAGGAATTTTTTTTTAATTTCATTTTTTGGTATAAAATGTTAAATTAAACCAATTTTAAACGTTGAAAAGTTATTTATTTCTACACAAGAATACATGGTCATTATTTAGCAATAGTTTAGTACTTAGTTTGACCCACCTTAGCTGCCATAATGGCTGCGACACGCTTCGGCATGCCATGAATCAATTTTTTGCATAATTCTTTAGTCGAACGAAGCGTGTTTGTTCGTCAGTTTTCGTTTGGTTGTCGTGCGATGCGGGTGTGTTTTCTTTCTTTTACGTGTCATTGTAACTACCGTTTAATTTAAATAGTGTATTTACCCAATTTCGGCAATTATTTGTTACAGTTTTTAAGTGAATTTGAAAATGGGGCGAAAGAATGACTTGAGTCCACGGAAAATTGGGCAAATACAGGTTTTATTAACTTCTTCTACATTTAAACAAAAGGAAATCGCTGCCAAACTCCATGTTTCACCACAGTCAGTACTTCGTATTAAGAAAAAAATGGTATTTGGAGAAAATGTAGGCCCCAAAAGGGTTGGAAGATGCGGCAGAAAAAGGGTAACGACTCCAAGAACTGATAGACAGATTGCAATTTTGTCTCTTAGAAATAGAAGAGCTACTTGCAAAACATTCCAGTAGTCTAGCGGCTGATGGCATCAATATTAGTCGTAGAACAGTCAACAGGAGGCTTCTAACTGCCGGCTTCAAAGCCTACCGCCCAAGGAAGAAGCCCAGGCTCACTGAGGCTATGAAGAAGGCACGTTTTGCATGGGCAAAGGAAACATTAACTGGACTAGTGAGGATTGGGAACAGGTAAGAATAATATTTAACTGTTTAATTGGGTATTTAACATTAAATAGAATGTTAATACAGTAAATACAGTATGCATAGAAGTGTATTTACAGTACGTGATAAAAACTGCAGTAAAAATATCTGTAAAGCAGCAAGTCATACTGTACTTCGTTTTAGCTGTACTTCATACGCTATGCACTGACTCTTTCACAGGGCTTTCTTTGATTGCAGGTGGTGTTCTCCGATGAGTCAACGATTGCCGTGCTTGACGATCGTGTTCAAAGTGTAAGAAGGAGGCCTGGAGAAGAATTTTTGCCTGAGTGTCTGATGAAAACGGTGAAATTTCCACAAAAGATCATGGTTTGGGGAGCAATTCTGTGCATGGAACTAGTCGTTTGAGCATTGTTGAGGGGAATATGAACCAAGTCAAGTATATAGAAGTACTAAGAGGACGTTACTGCCTCAAATAAGGGAATGGTATGGTAATAGACGTTGGATTTTTCAACAAGACTCAGCCCCATGCCACACGGCAAAGTCGGTTAAAAATGGTGTCATGAAAATAGTGTTCGGTTGCTCCCATGGGCTGGAAATTCTCCAGACATGAACCCAATCGAAAGTTTATGGTGTATTTTAAAGGACGTAATCCATGAAACGCCGATAACAACAAAACACCAACTCATAGAGCGACTTATTCAAGTCTGGTTTCACTCTAAACGTATTAAGGAATTATGCAAAAATTGATTCATGGCATGCCGAAGCGTGTCGCATCCCTTAAGGCAGCTAAGGGGGGTCAAACTAAGTACTAAAACTATTGCTAAATAATGACCATGTATTTTGTGTAGAAATAAATAACTTTTCAACGTTTAAAATTGGTTTAATTTAACATTTTATACCAAAAAATGAAATTTTAAAAAAATTCCTAATAATTTGGCCAGTACTGTATATAACTGCAAACACGCAATATAATTAACGTAAAGAACGACGTTTGTATAGGAGATATTCCGCGCAAGACGAGAGAGAGAGAACGAAACAAATGAAAAAATGAGGTAACCACCCGGGAATCGAACCCGGGATCTTCCGATGCCGGTCAGATGCGATAACATACACCATGGGCCTCACTCTTCCAAATGCCGTAATTCTTTTACATACTCGCAGAAACCAATGCCCCAAGGGGCACCTCCCGCATGCCGTAACATTATATACATTTAACTGCAAACACGCATTATAATTAACGTAAAGAACGACGCTTGTATAGGAGATATTCCGCGCAAGACGAGAGAGAGAGAACGAAACAAATGAAAAAATGAGGTAACCACCCGGGAATCGAACCCGGGATCTTCCGATTGCCGGTCAGATGCGATAACCATTACAACATGGGCCTCACTCTTCCAAATGCCGTAATTCTTCTACATACTCGCAGAAACCAATGCCCCAAAGGGGACCTCCCGCATCTGACCGGCAATCGGAAGATCCCGGGTTCGATTCCCGGGTGGTTACCTCATTTTTTCATTTGTTTCGTTCTCTCTCTCTCGTCTTGCGCGGAATATCTCCTATACAAGCGTCGTTCTTTACGTTAATTATACTGCGTGTTTGCAGTTAAATGTATATAATGTTACGGCATGCGGGAGGTGCCCCCTTGGGCCATTGGTTTCTGCGAGTATGTAGAAGAATTACGGCATTTGGAAGAGTGAGGCCCATGGTGTAATGGTTATCGCATCTGACCGGCAATCGGAAGATCCCGGGTTCGATTCCCGGGTGGTTACCTCATTTTTTCATTTGTTTCGTTCTCTCTCTCTCGTTTTGCGCGGAATATCTCCTATACAAGCGTCGTTCTTTACGTTAATATATATATATATATATAATATATATATATATATATATATAAAACATGTAAATGTATTTAGATAAGCAAAATTAATAATATATCAAATAATTTTGAATAAAAAAAGAAAATAAAGGTAAAAAAGCCAACACATTCTGGTACGTGTTTGGCAAAAAGCCAACACGTACTGGTCCGCGTTTGGAAGTTGACCGAGAACACGGACAGATCCGTGTTTGGCGGTTAAAGGGTTAAAATGACTGTTTGTCTGATACTCACTTTATTTGATCTCTCATCTCTGATAATTCTTCTCACCTTATTATTTCATTACAAGCCCTAATTAAACTATTTTGACTTAGACATGGATACTTGGACAGTGAGGAATTGCAACAATTAAAAAAAAAAGAAGCGGGAAAAGTTGGGTGCTGTTACTAGGGCCATAAACACTTTTAACAATATTACACAATCAGACAAGGAAGAGTTAGAGGATGTAATTCTTAAATTAGATAAACAAAAGGAGGATATACTAGCCATTGATGAGAGTATTTCAAAGTTAGTTGAACCTGAAATGGATGACGAACAACTTATAGACCTTTACTCTGATAATTCACTGGGCAACAAAAAAAATTTTTTTCGTGTCCCAAGAATGAAAATACCTTATTCTTATAGTATTTTCTGTGCTGAATCCAAATAAGTTTGTAAAATTTCTCTATCAGGTCTGGTTTTTGTGTGACATGCAATTTAATTTTTAAAAACCCATATAGTTACATACTTATTAAAATATGATCGAAAAGACATACCTGTAGTTTAAAAAGTGGCTTGTTTGATTTTCTGCTGTGCTTTGCCTCAGGCATGTCTCTCTTAAGAGTCCAGCAATAGTCAGCCAGCATACTGGGGCTCCATTTGCCTTGGTAACGGTTTTCCATGGCAGAAATATCCTGATGAAAACGCTCACCATGTTCGTCGCTTACCGCACCCAGGTTTTCCAGAAAAAAGTCCAAGTGAGAGTCCAAGAAATGAACCTTTAATGACATATTGCACCCCATTGCTTGGTAAGACTTAAGAAGATCTCCTACTATTTCAGGATAGTTTTCGGCCTTGTGAGTTCCCAAAAAATTTGTGCAGACACTTTTGAAACTCTGCCACGCAGCTTTCTCAACTTCATTCAACTCTCCTTCAAATCTCTCATCTCTTAACAATTCTCTGATCTGAGGGCCTACAAAAATGCCTTCTTTAATCTTGGCATCACTGATCCGGGGAAAACTTATTCTCAAGTATGTGAATCCTGTTTGCGCTTTATCCATCGCTTTAACAAAGTTTTTCATAAGTCCAAGCTTGATATGCAAAGGAGGAAGGTACACTTTCTCAGGGTCAACAAGTGAACTATTCACAACATTTTTCTTGCCTGGAACAAGTGAGGTGCGTTTTGGCCAATCCTTCTTAACGTAGTGGTTTTGCTTGTCCCTACTGTCCCACTCACATAAAAAACAACAGTACTTGGTGTAACCTAGCTGCAACCCTAGCAAAAGTGCAATGACCTTCAGATCTCCACAGATATTCCATTTATATTTCTGATACTGAAACTTTTCTAAAAGCAACTTCATGTTGTCGTATGACTCTTTCATGTTTGCAGCATGTGCAATAGGTACAGAAGGAAATTTATTTCCGTTGTGAAGAAGGACTGCTTTCAAGCTGACTTTTGAGGAGTCAATGAACAATCGCCACTCATCCACGTTATGTTCATGACCAAGAGCCCCCATGACTGAATTAACATCTTTACAAAACACAAGTCCATCTTCATGGGAGAACCATTCTTTGAATTCATCATGGCGGCTGCGGAAAAAACAAACTTTAGTGTCACGTTGCAGTAGATTCCAACCCTTTAATCTTGAACCTAAAAGTTCAGCCTGCTTCTTAGATAATTTCAAATCACGAACTAGGTCATTTAGATCTCCTTGTGACAGTAAATGTGGTTCATTGGAGGAACAGGTAGCCTGGAATGTTGGATCAGAAATGTCTTCATCTTTTCCTCGTGATATGCTACAGCTACGTTTGATTCCTCATCACTTAAACTTACATGTTCAGGAGGATTTGGTACTGGAAGTTGAGCACTGTGGGGAACTGGTCTCATTGCAGACGGTAGATTAGGGTATTTCATAAGGCTCTTTGTTTTTGAAGTGATCCCCTTTGTATTACCAGGCAGAAATAGCAGTCTGTTGTGTGATCTTTGGGTTCCCTCCAAATCATTGGAATAGCAAATGGCATGTGACGTGAACCGTTTAGTCATCCTGTAAGTAGTCTTACACATGTCACACAACAAATGTGAGGGGCCCAACTCTTGTCCTGATCGCCTACTTTACATCCGAAATAAAGTTCATAGCATTTTTTTACTAATGGTGTAAAGTTACGTTTCTGGGATTTTAAAGTTAGATCACCACATACATAACAAAAGGAATTAGGATGATTCAGACAGTTCCGCGGCATTACAAAACATCTATATGAATACAACACTCGTGTAAAATTAACAAGAAGCAACAGACACTAGCTGTTAACACTGTGACATTTACAAGCAGACTGACTTGGAGCTGCTCTACACACAGAAACTAGGCTCATGTCTGAACAGGTACAAACGTGTTTCAACCTGCACAGTCTGCTGCTCCGACCAAATTTATCCTGCCAGCTTTATCAGAACTTTCTCCCCAAAGGAATAAATTGTACTAATTTTACAGAAAAATTAATACAACATATATATTAATATTAATATATTTTATTATAGTTATATTAATTAATATAATATAATTATATTTATATTTTTATAATGTTTATATTATAATATTGTTATATACTTAATTATATATAATAGTTATATTTTTTTATCCGGTGATCATGCTAAATGAGGAAAAAATGAACATAGCGTCACAAGTAAACTAAGCCTGATAGAAAAAATCTGATTTCATATTTAGATTCAGCATGAAAAAGTACACTTAGAACACCCATCAAAACCCTTGTGACAAAATTGTTGTTGACCAGTGTAATGATCAGCAGGTAATCTCAATTGAAAAGCACCTAAGGAGACTACAGCCTCATTTGAATGACTTAACACCAAATAAACATAATTCTGATTTTAATGAAAGTAGAGCTAACCTTCAACAAAATTTAAGTGGCATGCCAAATCCTGAGTCAAGAATTTAGGGCTAAGTTACCCACTTCTAGTACCAACATTTGATAGGGACATTGTACAATTCCCATCTTTCATTAAGAAATTTGAGACTTCAGTAGGTAATAAACCTTATATTCCACCTGTTGATAAGTTTAGCTACTTAACTAGTTTCCTTAAAGACCCAGCCTATAACATGATAGCCTATTTACCAGCTGTGGGTGGTTCATATGAAGTAGCTATTGATCTCTTGAAACGTAATTACATTAATAAAGATGAGATTATATTTAAATTAGCTCAAAAATTATTGATTTTTCGCCTGTAAAAGATAACCATAGTGATCTGGAAAGATTTTACTCAACATTAGAAGCTATTATGGGACAACTGGTTAGCCATGAGATAGATATTAAGGCTTCATCTTAGATCATACACGCCGCAGTTCTTAGGTGCCTCCTTTTGAGGATTAAAAATCTTTTAGTTCAAAAGACAGGAGAAAATTATTCTAATCTTGAAGGCATTAGAAAACACTTTCCAACTATCTTAACTAATTTCAACTTGAGAAATAGTTCGACGCAAAATAAAACCCAGACTATGGATAAACAAAGACTGTGCAGAGACCAACTAGCTAACAGCCAAACAGACAAAACTTGACACTGTAGACTCAAATGTGACCAACTATAACACACGAACACCTACATTACAGAACTTTAATGTAACTGTTACCTCAACTTACACACATTGTAAATTTTGTGCAAGTGATGAACGCAGTACTACTGAGTGTGGCAAATATTCAAACTTTGACTCAAGATCTAGAAGATATGAACAGTTGAACCTATGTAAAAGGCGTACTGGCCAGGGACATTATAAGTAAGACTGTAAATCTAAATTAAGATTCAACTGTAAGTTTTGTAAAAGTTGAAGACATGTCGCATTAATGTGTGATTCATTGAAGTGTCCAAACAACAATACTCAAAAGATACGTCCTCCAAACAAAGATAATCAAGAAAATGCCACTTTCACGGGACATTCTGTTTGTTCAAACAATGTAACAAAAAACACTGAGGTTCTTTTACCAACTATTACTTTGGGCTTAGTGAATGATGAGGGTAGCACCACTCCAGTGAGATGTTTATAGACTCTTGTCTATAAGACAAACATTTGTTTCAAAATTTAGTCAATAAATTGGGTTTGACACCAAACCCGAATGAACAAGAACTCAATATCACATCCTTTGTTAAGGATAACTCAAACAAAAATAGCTTAAACAATTGACCTGGAATTACATGTAGAAAATGAATTAGAAAAAATTAAAGCAGTCATTATTCCAGAGGTAGGACAAAACAAAATGGTTGTACTCAAACTAGAACAAACCATTAATTACTTGAGGAAACAGTATAATATAGCTGATAGACATATCACAAACAACACAATAGCTAACATTGAAATGTTAATGGAGGCAGATTATATTCACCTTATTCATAGGGGCATAGTGAAGATACAGTAGGTAATGGTATAGCTTATCAGACACCATCAGGGATAGCCCCCTTGGGTGACCTATCCAGATACAACCTAGACCTAAACCAGAATAGTTCATGACTAACAAATACTATGTGCCTCAACTCAGTCCTACATAGCACCTGTAAGAATAGCAACACTTTGAATAATATTATAACAGCTGAGAACATTAATTCATCACTATCAAATGAAACTCTAGACGAGGCAATTCAAAGTTTATGGTTGCTAGAATCTGTGGGTATACATGACACAAATCAAACTTCAGAAGATCAGTTAATGGTAGAAAGATTTGAAGACACCATTCAGTGCAAAGACAATAGTTATTTTATCGAGTTATCTTGGAAAATAAATTGTCCAACTTTAAGAGATAATCTCAAAGTACAGTAGCTAAAGGACATTTATATAAAGTAATGAAAAAACTCAAACAAGATAATAATATTCCATCATATAATGATGTCTTCAAAGAACAGCTACAGAAAGGCTTCATTGAAGCCGTAACAACCAACCCTTTTAAAAAAGATGGTTGTCATTATTTATCCCACTGGGGGGTTTATCGACAAGATGCCCCAACAACAAAACTCAAAGTAGTATATAACTGTAGCCTCAAAGACAGTGATAAACACAGTTTGAATGAGTGCCTGATTGAGGGTCCTAATCTCATTTCTGACCTTGTGAAGATCTTACTCAGGTTCAGGCTAGATAAATATGCCTTACAAAGTGATATTTCAAAGGCATTTTTGAGAATAAATCTTAAAAATGAATATTCCAAGAATCAACTTAGGTTCTTACTGTTCAGGGATCCATTTGATTTGAATAAAGGGTTCATAACCTATAAATTCAATGTTGTGTTGTTTGGAACCAATTGTTCACCTAGCCTACTAGCATTGAAAATTAGACATCATTTGAACCAGTTTAATAACTCTTTAACACTAAACTTCCTTAAAGAACATTTTTACGTAAACAATCTAATAGGCTCAACATCAACAAAATCTGAATTATCTGAGGTCTATGAAAATTCTCAAAACATTATGCAACAAGGTAACTGAAGTGACGTGTGTGTATATTATATATATTAGAGTAGGTTGATTTTGGAACTGTGATCTTGGACTAGTCTAGATAGAAAGGTATGAATGTACAGGGTGTCTCAAAAGTCACTATCTATTTTGAAAAATAATGGGAATTACGAAAAACTGGTTTAAGACATGAAAAATATATTTATTTCAAAGTAAGTGCCACAAAGAATTAGTGCTATTTATTTATCTGTCTCCACATGGCGACCATCAGTGTCTCTACAGAGCTCAAAGCGATAAGTTGTTTCCCGGAACACACTTTCCAGCATTTGAGGTGTTATTTTCTGAACTGCATCGGTAATACGATTTCGAAGTTCGGCTACATCACTAATTCTTCTACCAGTGTACACCTTAGACTTAATGAAACCCCAGGCGAAAAAATCTAATGGTGTTAAATCGGGTGAACGTGCTGCCCATGGTTGTGTTCCTCCACGACCAATCCAGCGACCGGGGAAGCGTCTGTCAAGATAACCACGTACAATTATTGCATAATGGCACGGTGCTCCATCCTGCTGAAAAACTACTGTGTCAAGAATGCCATCTGTAAGAAGTTGAGGTTCGAGGAATTGTTCAAGCATGTCAAGATAATAAACCAATTAACTTTTTTTAAATACACAAATTTGCACCAGAAGTACATATCTTTATGCCAGCATAGCATTTTTAAAAAAAACATCTAATGTCACCGAAATAGATAGTGACTTTTGAGACACCCTGTATAAAAAACGTTGCACCAACTCATATTTGTGAAAATTATTGTATTTTTTGAGGATTGTTAATTATTTTTAAGTTGTAAAATTGCCGAATTTTACGCGTAAAATCGCGCGCGCGGCATTCGCGCGATGTAAACAAACAAAATATCGGACCTTATTTCATCAAAATAATCAATTAAAATTCGGCTTTTTTAACAAAACGATGCTTGAAACTTATTGTAAATGCATTATAGATGTTTATTAGTGTATTATTTTGTATTTTTTAATGATATTTACCTATAAAATGTGTATTAAATTAAGTTATTTTATGATGCGTTCATTTAATTGTGTTTATTTTCAGATATTTCATAAAAATGGGTAAAAAACGGAAGTCTGCAGTGTTAACTCGAAGTGATAGTGCCAAAAAATTCAGTGGCCAGCCTTCCCCTTTGGATAAAACAGAGCCTCCTACCCTCCGCCAAGTTATTCAGTACAATTATTTCCTCCAAAACAGCCACCCGGACTTGAAAGACTATGATATTGCTAAAATGATAGCATAGGATGTGATTGAGATCTGGCAGGCAGTGAACCCGCGGCTGCCCCTGTATGAGGAATATTATGTAGTGAAATTGGTGGATAAAGTGTGCTTCAAGAAAGCAAGAGAGATAAACAGGAAATCTCTTTCTACAGTCCAGGAGCAGAATCTGAAGGAAAAGCTGGATAAACTTTTTGACATTTCTGCTTGCACCTGTTCGTCCCTGTGATGACTGCTGTGAAGTGCAAGAAAGAAAATTGTCAAACACAGCACATAATCTGCACTTGTCAATTAGATTGATGTGTCTGTGGACCAGAGGTGCTTACCCTCCAGAACTACAGGATAAGCTTTACCAGGCCATCAATTCATTGTGGAAGTGTATGCAGTCAGTTGGTTTGAGATCAAAAGGGACAGCAAGTTCCACAATCAGCAGCTGTACATCTTCAACATGATCCAGAGGATCAAGCAGCAGTCTGAAGAAATCCAGGGTGTTGCTTTCAAGAACCTGACGTACAATGCTTTTGCCTTGCTGCCCGAGAATGTGCTGTACTCCATGATAAAGTCTAATGACTTGGAAGTGAGAGAAGCTGCTCTCAAGAAAATTCTGTCCATCAGGTAAGCATTTATTAATTTAAAAAAATGTGAAAAAAAAATTTGATTATGGGGATTTATTTAATAAAAAAAAGGCCCGAGTTCTATAAATCCCCATAATCGAATTTTTTTTCACATTTTCTTATCCCAATTTCCCCCTTCCCCTCTGATAATGGAAATAATCTTACCTTCTTTCTGAAAAAAAAATTCGATTATGGGGATTTATAGAACTCGGGTTTTTTTTTTTTTTAATTTAAGTTTAATTTAAATCAGCAATTCTGAGACTAATAAGGATTAAATCTTAAACTGGAATAAAAAATAAATTAATTATTATTCTTTCAGAAGTGGGAAGCCAGCCAAGAAGAGGCTGAAGAAGATCACAGCCATCAACATTGAAGCTACCCACTGGTCAGAACTAATCAACCTTTCTCAAAGTGGCATCTGTGAACCTGCTCTCACAGAAGACTTTTCTGACCAGGAGCTTCAAGAAGCATTGCTGAATGGCACCAAGCTGGAGCTGCCTGATCTGCCTTCACATTCTCAGAGTGTTGAAAGGGCCGTGAAGCTGACATCTGAAGCTTCCCATACTGTTTATGGACTCGAATCATTCTGGCCAAAGCCCTAAGCCGCCAAATGAGGCCTTCCTTTGCTTCTAAGGGCTCTTACAATGAAAATTATGATGATCTTGGGATCTAAATGTGTCTATTTGACTCTGTACATGTTTTTTTTACTTTTTTTCAATAAAATTGTAACTTTTTTCAGGATTTTTTTATGAAAATAGCATGTTTTTTTCGGCCGAAAATTGCGAAAATGCGATATTTTTCGGTACAATTTTTTGACGATTTTTGAAACGGTTTCCTCAAAAAACGGTTAAAGCTAGGGATCTGAAAATTTTTGTCAGTTATTATCATATTAAGCCCTGACTATCTCGACTAGTCCAAAGTCGATATCTAAAAAAATGCGGAAAATCAACCTACCTTAATATATATATATATATATATATATATATATATATATAGTCTAAAGTCACTAAAAGGGAAATATCACTAAATCTAAGCTGAATGGCAACACGAAGGCATAAACGGACCAACGCGGCTGTTCGTATTGTTTTGGGCTAGCCTAGAGATGCTCTTTCCTATCTGACCTAATCGTTGGTGCTAAGTGTTTATTTGGTGGTGTTTCTAAGGTGACAAATGGGGTAGAAAGTTGTCAGTACTTAAGTATAGTTAGGGGTAATGTCTATAGCTTCTAAATTAGTAAAGTAAGAGAGAGTTAGGTAGGCTGTTTGTGGGACGCAGGAATCTGTGGTAGGCCCAAAAGGAATATCTGATTCAACGCACCGGTAAGTGCCTTTGTTTGTTGTTTAGGAACCTAATAACCTAACGGGGTGTCTAACCCCAAGTTATCACATTTGACGAAGAGGATGGGATTTGATTTAATTAGGCTCATTGGATTCAATTTGGCTCATTGGAATAAGTTTGGTTCATTGGATTAAATTTGGTTATTGGATTGATTAAATTAGGTTCATTGGATTTAATTTGGCTTATTGGATTTAATTTGGCTTATTGGGTTCAAGTAGTTGTTTGGAAAATTGGATGTAGCCGTGGGTCGTCCGATTTGGTTTGTTTGTGTGGGTAAGCTACCGTACTATAGCTTAGGTCCCGCCGGCCTAACTCTAAAACTAATTCCTACTCAGCCCTAACTCTAAAACTAATTCCTACTCAGCCCTAACTCTAATACTAATTCCTTCTCAGCCCTAACTCTAATACAATTTACTATTCAGCCCTAACTGGGGAGTAACTAGATCAAATTTAAACCAAATCTAACCTACTTCACGTTATTTGGCCTAATGAGGTTGTTTTTCGAGGCAAATTCCATTCCTGAGGCTAAGAAAGTACCTACCTTTTTAACTATCATAAGCCCTAAAACGTTTGGCTTAGTTACGGACCTAGTTTCTCCTAAAGCACCGGAAACTTGCACCTATAATGAATTGGTACAGGCCCTAACCGATCACTACAAACCCCGAGTAGTTCTCATCTATGAACGTTTCAAATTTTATTCGAGGCATCAGACGGTAAATGAAAGCATTGCAGAGTTTGTTGCAGGAATAAAAAGCCATAGCCGTACGTGTAAATTTGGGGACAAATTAGACGAAATGCTAAGAGATAGGTTTGTAATGGGTCTCAAAGAGGAGTCTACCCAGAGAGCCCTATTAGCTATACAAGACCTAACTTTTAGTCAGGCTGTAGAAATAGCTGCGGCTAGAGAAGCAGCTGCTAAAGATGTTAGAGCTTTTAGCAGTCACAGTAGTAAAGCCCAACACGTAAATAGCTTTAAATCTTCTAGGCCTGGCAGACCTAATTAGCCTACTATACAGACAAATAAAAGGTATGCAGCAAATACGACTAAGCTTACTAATTCAAACACTAAACAGGAGGAAAAGCCTTCCAAGCCATGTACTGGGTGTGGAAAACACCATTGGAAGAAGGACTGTCCTTTTAAAGAAGCAGTTTGCCGAAACTGTAATAAAATAGGCCACATAGCTAAAGTTTGTTTTTCAAAGAAAACAAAGGGGGAAAATTCTAATTCTGTCATGTCCAAAACAGTTTTTGACAAAACTTTAAAAAATACACCTAAACTACATGCATCTAAAACCATATTAAAAAAATACTGGGACATACAAATACCTATTTGTGGAGAAGCATCCGTCACAGTTACACTCAACCAGAAAACTTTGTCTCATCCCTTAACTCTTTTAGTAGTGGATGAGGAAGGCCTACTTTACTAGGCCGTGATTGGATTGATGCTTTGAAAATGCCGATTGACAAAATCTTGCCAAAGGGTCAGGCAGATGTGCATACACTCTCATATCCGTCTGACATAGACTCATTGTTAAGGGAGTTTTCTTCTGTTTTTGGGCTGAAGTAGGCAACCTAAAAGGCCATCAGGTCTGTATAGAAGTAGATCCTAATGTAACTTCGAAATTTTGTAAGGCTCGTTCAATTGCGCGTGCACTGCGGGAGAAGGTAGATTTAGAAATTGACAGGCTGCTCAAAGATAAAATTATCGAACCAGTCACACACGCTAAGTGGGCTGCCCTAGTAGTTCCTGTACTAAAACCAGACAAGTCCGTGCGGTTATGTGGGGATTACCGTTTAACAGCAAATAGAGCAGTCCTTCTAGATTGCTACCCTATACCCAAGCCTGATGAATTATTTAGCTCTCTTGCTGGGGGTAAATATTTCACAAAACTAGATATGTCCCAAGCCTATGCTCAACTAAGTTTGGATGAAAATTCTAAAGAACTAACTACATAAATACGCACCGAGGCCTATATAAGTACAATAGGCTATGCTATGGAATAGCATCGGCTCCGGGTATTTTTCAGAGGACAATGGACCAAGTTCTAGGTCACATTCTGGGGGTACTTTGCTTTCTAGATGATGTCCTTATTTCAGGTTCGTCTAAAAAAGAACACCTAACTAGATTAACCACAGTTCTAAAAAGACTCCGGGATGCCGGACTTAAGCTAAAGAAAGAAAAGTGTTCGTGGGTCACTAACGAGGTTTCATATTTAGGGTTCCGCATAGATGCCTCAGGCATTCATCCAACAGTGGATAAACTAGAAGCAATAAAAAATGCACTACCTCCACAAAACATCACACAGTTACAAGCTTATTTAGGTCTCCTAAACTTTTATAGGAAATTTTTGCCTAATGCATCGACTTTCCTTGAACCCCTAAATAAGCTATTACGATCTGGGGAACGGTGGAGATGGGAGGAAACCCAAAAGGAAGCAGTTGAGGCTTCCAAGGACGTACTACTAAAGTCCACTCTCCTAGTGCATTATGATCCTAAACTTCCTCTCGTAGTTTCAGCAGATAGCAGTTCGTATGAAATTGGAGCAGTGTTATCTCATCACATTGATGGTGTAGATAGGCCTATCTGTTTTGCTTCTAGAACGCTAACTGAGACTGAAAGACGATATGCACAAGTGGAACGTGAAGCATTAGCCTTAGTATTTGCAGTAAAAAAATTTCATTTCTATCTATGGGGTTATGAATTTAAACTAATTACTGACCATAAGCCTCTTTTAGATTTATTTTCACCTAAAAAAATATTCCAGTTATGGTCTCAGGTAGGATTCAACGATGGGCACTGATTCTACAAGCCTATAAATTTGACTTAGTACATCGGTCAGGCAAACTTCTAGGTACGGCTGATGCGCTAAGTAGGTTGCCTTTAGAAAATCCAAATGATTGTGTACCTATACCTACAGAATGGGTTCACTTGGTGGAGTTTTTGGAATCCACTCCAGTATCTGCAGTACAAATAGAGCAGTGGACAAAATCAGACCCTATTCTGTCTAGGGTCATCCATTACTGCTCAGTTGGTTGGCCTACTAAGGTTGAGAGTGAATTACAGGCTTTTTATCAACGTCAGTCTGGCCTCTCGATTCAAAATGGCTGTCTCTTATGGGGCCACAGAGTGATAATTCCGAATGAAGGCAGGTCGAATTTAGTGAAGAAACTTCACGCTGAACACATGGGGGCTGTGAAAAATGCTCTGTATGAATTGGTCCACAATTAACCCACCCCTTATATCTCCAGTCTAACTATAGAGTAGATCAAGTCTAGCCTAGAGGGGTCAGCCTAGAGATTCCGGAAATGGTCCAGAGCGGGCAGATAAATTGAGGTCCACAGTAGGATTCCTCACCAAATTAGGTTAGGGCAATCTACCTTCACCTTTGTTAAGCTATGAGTTGATGCTGGGTCTTAGGCCACAATGTAGGCCTAAGTTGTCTGACCCAGCTTAATTTAATGAATCTATGTAAACCTGGGTTAAAAACACAATTAGTCACTTACTGCTAGTTATTAGAGAGTCTCTTCTCTCCTTCCTGTATAATTGTCGAGAGCGTACTTGCTGGTGGGGATCTTTCTTCGGTGTCTGTTCTCGTCCCTTCTCCAGTTGCGTCCTGTCGCCCCGTTCCTCGTTTTCGTTCCCCTTTGTTCTCCTTTTAGCGGGGCTTTTTCCACCAGCGTCGTCTTGGTTCTCTTTCGGTTGGTTGATCGGTAATGTATATCTATTACCGAGCACGCTCTTGTCACACAGTATAAATATACTAGTGTGGCGAATAACTCTGGTGAGCAACAATTGGTTTCATCCACCCAGTTATTGACATAAAAGGAATTTAATAATTGTTAGATTAACTACCTACCCACTCAGTGAACCATTTTCGTTACCTCCCAACTACCCACTCATCAGTTTTCCATATACTGGGGGCCCCGGGAGATAAAAATTTTGGTGTCATTGTCACCAATTTTTATGTCTGAGTGTAGACTAGCTAACTATTTGACTGTAAATGCCTGTTAATGTGATTAACAGTGCCTATCCTCACCTTCTCATGGAGAAGGTGTAGCATTTAATTAGAAGAGAAAATATACATCCATAGGATGAAACTGTCTATGGTCTTTACCAAAGAAAAGAAAAAGTGAAAGTTAGAAGATAAAATTACAATTCCCCAGCATCTATTTTTTGTTGTAAAAATAGTCGCGCCTTTAATGCTGTTTGTCGCTGAGGTCTTGTGTCTGTCAATGTTGTAGTAGGATGCGTTACCACTCCTACTGTCAAAGGAATAGTTACTGGAAGTTCAGTGTCTCCAGTTGTTACTGTCAGTGGAGAAGGTTCTCCAAAGTCCATTGTTTTGGGTCCAGACTCTAAAGGGTACAAAAGAGAAATGTCTCTTGTTGTGTCACCCGTTGAAGTCCTTAATTTGACCACTCTTGTTACCCCGTCTGCCCCTGGTCTGAGTTCTAAAACTCTAGCCAGAGGCCAGTATTGTCTTGGAGTACTGTCATGTATGAGAACAAGGTCCCCTACCTTAATTGTGTCAGACCAATCCTTCTTAGTCATTTGTTTATGTCTCTCCCTTAGACCCATCAAGTACTCAGTTTTCCACTGTTTAATGAAATGAGCTTTAACTCTAGTTAAATGTTGTAACTTAGTCTGGAGCTCATCATGTCGTTGAGTCCAGTTTGGGTCTTCTGAAGAGTCTATATTGTAGTCCGGCAGGAAGACTAACTTGTTCTCCCCGAATCAAATGATTTGGAGTTAATGGTTCCGGGTCATTAATGTTGTCACTCACATAAGTGAGTGGTCTATTGTTGATGATGTTCTCAATCTCAGCCAGGAGAGTGAGCAACTCAAATAAGTGTATCTGTTTTTTTACCAATTGCTTTCTTCAAGCAATTCTTTACTGTTTGTATATTCCTCTCCCAGATAGAACCATACCAAGGAGAGGCAACTGGAATATACTTCCACTTTATGTTTGAATTTTTTATATATAATTGTGAGTTCATCGCTTAACAAGTCGTGGATGACTTGTTCACCAGCCTTGAAATATGTAGCATTGTCAGTCCAAACTGTCTTGGGTACTGAATGTCGTGCACAGAATCTCTTAAAGACAGCAACAAAAGATTCTGCTGTAAGGTCCTCCACAACATCCAGATAAACAGCTCGTGAGGCAGCACATGTAAACAGTACAATGTACATTTTTTGTTCAGTGTCACCCACCCCTACAGTCAATGCTCCTGTATAGTCAATGCCTACAGTCTCAAAGGGTCTGTTGAGAGTAACTCTCTCCTCTGGCAAAGCAGGAGGATTTGGTTTCCTATAGGGCCTAGCATGAATACGCCTACATGTGACACACTCACTCAGGACTGTTTTAACAGTGATCCTTCCCTTGGGTATCCAATAAGTTTTTCTTAATGTAGTTAGTGTCTGTGGTACCCCATATGATATACATCATTGTGTGTTTTTCTGATGATTAATGTTGTCAAATAGCTAAATCTAGGTAAAAGGATTGGATGTTTGCTTTGTATGACAGTTTTGATTTGTCTAATCTCCCTTTACACCTTAGAAGGCCTTCCTCATCTCTGAACAAGTTTAGATCCACAACTACTGATGGTACAGGTTCTTTTGTTTGTTTCCCATTAGTCAAGAATTCTAACTCTTTATTGTACTCCTTTTGTTGTGCATGGCCTATCCAGTATTTGGTTGCAACTTCTGTATAATTATGATTATTTTATTTAGCTGTTTGTTAATTGTAGTTAAACAGTTGTGAGCAAACCTCAAACAGTAGGCTGTGACCCTGACAAGTTTGTTGAAATCAGAATAAATTTCATAATTAGTGATTGGTTCAACCTTTTCATTTGAAAAGATTAAATTTAATGTCAAGTTAACTTGTTCCACAGGCCATTGGTCTGTTACAGAGCCACTTAGGTCCCATGAACCAAGTTTTGTTTGACTTCAACAACTTGTAGGATAAACCTCTGGTCAGAAAGTCTGCTGGATTTTGTTTAGTTGGAACATAGTGAAAGTTTACTTGTAGGCTTTCATTAGCTTCAGCTATTTCTTTTAGCCTATTTCTTACAAAGATATTCTTACTATTAATGCTATCATTCCGTATCCAGGCAAGACAAATCTGACTGTCAAGCCAGATGTGGATATGAGTTATGTTCACATCATGGTAAGCATCCTTAAGCAATGAAATGGTTTTAATGGCTAATGCAGCAGCCAATAGTTCCAATTGAGGTATGGTTCGGGTAGGTTTGAGAGGTGCAACTTTCCCTTTTGCATAAATTAGATGACTTTCTGTAGGACTTACAAGATACGCACAGCACCCATAAGCTTGTGTGCTTGCATCAGCAAACACATGAAGTCTCTGGGGCTTATCCCTAAACCCACAGCACCTTTGAATTTTAATGTTCTGCACTTTTGTTAAATCAGCAGCTAACTTCTTCCAAGATTTTTGATTTTCATTTGTTATTGGATCATCCCACCCAACATTTGTCCTCCAAATTTCTTGGAGGAGAATCTTTGATTTTATTGTTGTTTAACTGGGGATCGTAATGAAATATAGGACAAGAAGAAATTACTAGAGAAGAGAGATCACAGACAAAACAGTCAAGTTTTAAATTTGGTTTAATCCCCCCCAAGTACTTATGTGTTACTCAGGTCTAAGCTTATAAGAGAATGAGACTCCTTAAATGTAAATGTTTCCTAGTTAGGCCCTAGGTTGTAGACCTAATTAGGCTTGATTAGGTTAGGCTTAGGCTAGACCATTTAGCCTAATTCTGCAATTTTTGTTAAGTAAGGTTAAGGTTTGTTTATTCCCCACACACGGACCACCAATGTGAAAAATGCTCTGTATGAATTAACCCACCCCTTATATCTCCAGTCTAACTATAGAGTAGATCAAGTCTAGCCTAGAGGGGTCAGCCTAGAGATTCCGGAAATGGTCCAGAGCGGGCAGATAAATTGAGGTCCACAGTAGGATTCCTCACCAAATTAGGTTAGGGCAATCTACCTTCACCTTTGTTAAGCTATGAGTTGATGTTGGGTCTTAGGCCACAATGTAGGCCTAAGTTGTCTGACCCAGCTTAATTTAATGAATCTATGTAAACCTGGGTTAAAAACACAATTAGTCACTTACTGCTAGTTATTAGAGAGTCTCTTTTCTCCTTCCTGTATAATTGTCGAGAGCGTACTTGCTGGTGGGGATCTTTCTTCGGTGTCTGTTCTCGTCCCTTCTCCAGTTGCGTCCTGTCGCCCCGTTCCTCGTTTTCGTTCCCCTTTGTTCTCCTTTTAGCGGGGCTTTTTCCACCAGCGTCGTCTTGGTTCTCTTTTGGTTGGTTGATCGGTAATGTATATCTATTACCGTGCACGCTCTTGTCACACAGTATAAATATACTAGTGTGGCGAATAACTCTGGTGAGCAACCAATTGGTTTCATCCACCCAGTTATTGACATAAAAGGAATTTAATAATTGTTAGATTAACTACCTACCTACTCAGTGAACCATTTTCGTTACCTCCCAACTACCCACTCATCAGTTTTCCATAGGGGCAACAAAAATGAAAGAGCTGGCGAGAGCTTATTTCTGGTGGCCCGGTTTAGATGGAGAACTCGAATCATTGGTTCGTTCCAGTCAAAGCTGCTTAGAGAACAGAGATCTCCCAAGGAAAAGTCCACTTCATCCTTGCGAATGGCCTACTATACCGTGGCATAGGATCCATGTTGACTATGCAGGTCCTATAAATAATACCTATTTCCTAGTCATTGTAGAGTCTAGCGTGTAGCGTCATGAGCGATCTGGAGGCACATTTCAGGTTTTGTACAATCAACCTTGCCGATTTCAGAAAAGAAATAAAAAAAATTCTGCAATAAGCAGAACAACTCCTTTTTCGCATGTAAAAAATACAAAATTCTTGTTAATTACAGTTGGCAACACTGACTGACATGGTACTTCTGGCAGCTTTCTAATTATTCTCAGTGAGTCATCCCCTGGAATTTCTTAGTTCTACGCTAGCTCGCTTGAGAGAAACAAGTGTTTTTTCTGTGGATGGGGTGTTCAAAAACCCCAAGGTACTAACGAAAGGTGCGTTTTGTGATATATACATTATACACATTTCTTTGTTTTGTTGCGTTTTACATTGTTTATAAGTTTGTTATATGTCTTAGGGTGTATATATATATATACCTATGGATATTTATATACATAATACATGTGTGTGTGCAGTATATTTATATATATATATATATATTGGTAAACTTATTGTTTACCAATAAACCAAGCCTTATATATATATACTCATAATCATATATATATTTTTTATTTATACGTTTGTGTTTTTGTTTCAGTGTTCCTATGTGATACGTGTTGAGTTTTGCTGGTACAATGAGCAAGCAAAGAACACGGGGATCTGCCAGCCACATTGTCTTTGGTTCTCTACTAACAGAGCTTCCTCTGTCTGAACTTCCAACCCGTATACAAGTTGCAAGGCATTTCCTCTTCTTGAAGGAGAACAAGTACACCAGCAACAGGGAGATTCTTCCGGAGGTATGCCAAACACTCATTGACCTCTGGAATCGTGCTAATATTCCATCACAGCCAATCAAGAATGTGAAGACCAAGCTGCTCCGATTGATGGAAAAAGGCTCACAAGCATCGAAGCAAGGCAAGCAGGCCACAAAAACCAAGAAGTTCGAGGAAAGCCTGAATCAATTGTTTGACATAGCTGTCTGCCAATGCGATGATCTGTCTGCATGCCACTGTGAAAAAGAAATGAAAGTTCCACGACGAGAGCATGCCTTTCTGATCGACTAGAGAACCACGCGGATCATGCGGATCAGTCGGGTGGATACGAATGTGACTCAGATGATGGAGAGAAGGAAGTCAAGAGAGGATCGGATGCAAGAAAGACAAGAAGAAGAGAATAGAAGAAAAACGGAACGGCAAGAGGTAGCATCCTCTGCAGATGTGGTCGAATCAGCTCAAGCAGAAGCAGACTCCAGTGGTGAAAGTGTTGGTGATGAGTGGATGGGTGATAGTGCCCAGGAGGACAGGAACATCACACCGATTCCCACTGTTGCTTTGGAAGCTGACCGGTATGGTGTATCGAACAGGGCTGCTGCAGTTATCAGCACTGCAACATTGGTTGACTATGGCATCATTAGTTCTGATGATCAGATAAACGTAATTGACCACCACAAAGTATGGAGAGCACGGCAGAAGGTACGGAGGGATCTGAAGGAAACAGTAACTTACCACGATGTGGAAGTCACTGCTTTATTTTTTGATGGGCGGAAAGACATGACACTTGTCAAAGATAATTGCAGTGGGAGCCGACAGCACAGCCACAAACACAGGGCACAGAAGTGGAGCAATACACCTGCTAGAGTGCCGCCTGGGTCGCCCTTTGCACTGGTTCATTTGTAGTCTGCATTTAAATGAACTCCCACTGCGCCACTTGTGTAAGGAACTCATCGGCCCAACAGAATCTGCAACTCAATGGAAAGGACCAATTGGCAAAGCTTTGGCCACATGTGAAAGTTTGCCACTTTCCGCTAGAGGAATTCAATGCATTGATGATGGCCACTCTCTCCCGGATGTTGACCTTACTGAATTGAGTCGTGACCAAGCCTACCTCTACAGAATGATGAAAGCGATAAGGACTGGTGTCATTAATGAAGATCTTCTACGAGAGAAGCCTGGACTAATCTCCCATGCAAGATGGATTACAACTGCCAGCAGAATTGACCATCGATGTAATCAAGACCATTCGACGAGCTCCCAAACCTGCTCAACAGCAAGTTAGAGAATTTCGGCCACCAAAGATCAAACAAAGTGCTCAGAATTTGAAAGATTTACTTCCACCAGTGGAGGAGTGCACAATGGAACCACCACTCACGAAGCAGTTCTCTGTCGAACAACTCGATAAGATCACTGAATAGCCCCTTGTTGTCCGGATACCATGTCACTCCCAAGGTTTAGAACGCTTTGTTAGGATGGTAACTGAAGCGTCTGGGGCAGTGTGTGGAAAGGATTCAAGAGATGGTTACATTAGAGCAGTACTTAAATCCCGTGACTTTATGCCGTCATTCAAAACTAAACAAGATTTTAATGTATCATTTACTAAATAAAACTATCTAGTCTACCTACCTACCTACCTACAGTGTATATGTTTATCCCAAAAATAAATTTTTCTATTTTTCATGAAAAGCAGTACATTGTAAGGGGTCAAATGATAGCTCAAACCCTAGGAAAGCAAGTGTCCAAAAGTTATGGGTAACTAGCAATTTTCACGATTTTCACACGCGAAAAAGGAGGTGTTGCACTTGTCACAAAAAAATTTTTTTTTCATTTTTGAATTTAGGGAGGTCAATTGTACAAAACCTGAAATGTGCCTCTTGATCCGTTACACTTTGCCCAATGACGTCACGCTACACGCTATAATGTAGACGCCTACTCTAAGTGGGTAGAAATTTTTCCAACCATTTCCACGACTTCGGGTGTTACTATTCGCTTACTCCGTTCGTGTTTCGCTCGATAGGGTTTACCCGTAGTCCTGGTTTCCGACAATGATACTTGTTTTACTAGTGAGGAATTTCGTTCTTTTGTCCACCTAAATGGCATTAGACATGTCCGGTCTAGTGTTTTCTACCCGTCTACTAACGGTCTCGCGGAAAACATGGTCCGCACTTTCAAGTCGTCCTTGCGTCATTCTCGTGGGGAGGAAATGCAAGTGGTATTGGGTAAATTTTTGTTTAAATATCGAATAACACCTCACACAACGACGGGGGTGTCTCCCTCTAAACTTATGATTGGCCGGGGAATTCGTTCATTTTTCGATTTGTTACGTCCAAACGAAACGTTACAACAACGAGTTTTACGCCAGCAAGAAAAACAGAAGTTGTACCACGACACTAAAAAAAGGGAGAGTTATAGAAGCGCAACCTAATGATCCAGTTATGATTCGCAACTATGGGGCTGGACCAAAATGGGTTCCTGCAACTGTGCAGGAGAGAACGGGCCCTGTTTCCTTCAAGTGCCAACTAGAAGATGGTCGTTCTATTAAACGCCATCAGGACCAGATATGGGAACGTGAATTGCAGAATGACCAGAGTCTTCCAGAAGAGAGAACCGATCATCCGGAAAATGGTTCAATTAGCCCGCCTATGCAGGTTGCACCTAATCCTACTACATCAACCCCGCTCCGCAGGTCGTCTAGGGTCCCTCATCCCCCTGACAGACTAAACTTGTAGGGGAAGAGTGAGGTGACGTGTGTGTATATATATGTATATAGTCTAAAGTCACTAAAAGGGAAATATCAATAAATCTAAGCTGAATGGCAACATGAAGGCATAAACGGACCAACGCGGCTGTTCGTATTGTTTTGGGCTAGCCTAGAGATGCTCTTTCCTATCTGACCTAATCGTTGGTGCTAAGTGTTTATTTGGTGGTGTTTCTAAGGTGACAAATGGGGTAGAAAGTTGTCAGTACTTAAGTATAGTTAGGGGTAATGTCTATAGCTTCTAAATTAGTAAAGTAAGAGAGAGTTAGGTAGGCTGTTTGTGGGACGCAGGAATCTATGGTAGGCCCAAAAGGAATATCTGATTCAGCGCACCGGTAAGTGCCTTTGTTTGTTGTTTAGGAACCTAATAACCTAACGGGGTGTCTAACCCCAAGTTATCACAGTAACCTTGAACTTAGAGAGTGGATTTCAAATGATGAGGATTTAAACAAAAAAGTTTTAAAGGATAATAATGGTCTTACTGAACCATCAGACAGATATTATCAGAGGCTTCCAAAATTTTTGATCCCATGGGTCTATTTCTGCCTTCAACAATAAGATCAAAGATTCTCCTCCAAGAAGTTTGAAGGACAAATGTTGGGTGGAATGAGCCAATAACAACTGAAGATCGAAAATCTTGGAAGAAGTTAGCTACTGATTTAACCAAAGTGCAGAACATTAAAATACCAAGGTGCTGTGGGTTTAGGGATAAACCCCAGAGACTTCACTTCATGTGTTTGCTGATGCAAGCACACAGACTTGTGGGTGCTGTGCATACCTTGTAAGTCCTACAGAAAGTCATCTAATTTATGCAAAAGGGAAAGTTGCACCTCTCAAACCTACCTGAACCATACCTCAGTTGGAACTATTGGCTGCTGCGTTAGCCATTAAAACCATTTCATTGCTTAAGGATGCTTACCATGATGTGAACAGAACTGATATCCACATCTGGCTCGACAGTCAGCTTTGTCTTGCCTGGATACAGAATGATAGCTTTAATAGTAAGAACATCTTTGTAAGAAACAGGCTAAAAGAAATAGCTGAAGCTAATGAAAACCTACAAGTCAACAGTGGCGGACTGGCTCATAAAATTTTGTCTGCCAAAGGGGTCAGGGGGCCCATAACCACAGCTTGTGAAACACATTGCAAGCATAGGTATTATACGAGGGCTACAACATTTTAAATGTTCTGCTTGTGTGCCATCTAGGCCACAACGTTTGTTGTCATCTAACTTATGAATAGCCTGCCAGATTTCCGAGTCATTAATTAGTAGTTCCTCAGAGCGTTCTAAATTTAGGCATATATTTAGTCTACCCCCCCCCCCCCCCGAGACAATTAAATAGGGTTTCATAATGATTTTTCCACAGTTTTGCAATGTTTTTTGCAACATGTACACCCTCTATTAAATTTGGCAAGGTAAGATTACTATTGTTAATTTTATTAACCTCCTTCCAGAATTCCCCACTGGAAGTATTGCTACTACCTAATTTCCTGGCTAGAGATTCTCTTAATTTTTCCTTATAAATCTAAAAGCACCCTTGAACCTAACACAAGTTCTATTTTCAGTTGGAAGAGTTCCCCCTGCCTAGGTTTCCTCATAACAACCCATTCCACGAATACATTTTTTGCTACATTTTTTGCCCACCCTCGATTGACATTTACTTTTCCCCATTTTTTTTATTCTTAAAGCTACTTCCACTCGCAGCTTTAATGGCATGTTCAAGCTCACCGTAATACTTAGCTAAGAGATCTATATGGTTTACATCATCACAGGAGGGATTCCTACAAACCAAAGCTTCTGCAGGAATCCTCACAAGCCTTAGTAGTAGTGCATCAGTTTGCATTGTATAGTAATCTACCTCAGAGTGACTAAGATTTGACCAATTAACCTTATAGTAATCAGCATTATCACAGTCATTGTCTAAGTCAGGTGCTACCATACAATCAAGCCCTACTACAAATGGGATACGATCAGATTCAAATACATCATAAAGTATGGACATGCTATTGATTATATTATAACCATCGTGGGAGGCTATACACTATACAGTGGTCTAGCCACGAGTGAGTCCCCAAGGCATCACTAACATATGTAAATGAGTCATTAGGGAGTAGCAATTTACTGGCAAATTTGTAGTCGCATGCCTCACAGTAATTGATAAGAAGCTTAGCAAAATCTGAATCAAGTTTAATGATATTACTGTTAAAATCACCAACCACTATAACACATGAAGAGTCCAGCTCCTCTAGCAGTATATTTAGTTTACAGAGTCTATCTAAATATACCTCCTCATTTTCAGCACACTCATAAGGCATATAAACATTGAATATATATACAGTATTTTATTGTCATTCGTAGTTTTATGGCTACGACCCACTCATATTCATAACTAATGGGCTCTATAAACCTATCCAGCTGTGAGTGCCACATTATAGCTACACCTTCCTTCCTATTCTGTCTGCCCATAGTAATAACTTCACTATCATCACTGGGTGAGCTAGCTATTCCCCTGTAGTTAGGCTTAATATTGTTTAAATCTTTGCACTCTTGTTTAGAGAGCCAAGTTTCCTGAAAACAAGAAATGTCATGTGCAGATAAAAGTTTATTGATCTCACTGTTAGCATTGACTTTGAGGCCTCTACAGTTATAGCTACTAACACTGAGTTTGTGAAATTAATTGCCGTATGTAGCTTTTACCAATTCTGAAAATTCCATGATTTGTAAAACTAAGATTAATTGAGGCCCTTCTTGGAAGAAGTGGCTAAGCGACAAAAGTAAAATACGCGAGAAAACACAGTTAAAAGTTTGAAAGTGGAATAACTTTTGAACATATTTCGTTGAAACACCTTCAAAAAGTTTAAAAAATTATGCCACTTTCAAATTGGTATAATTTTTAACTGCGTTTCCTGGCGTATTTTACTTTTGTCGCTTAGCCACTTCTTCCTAGGAGAGCCTCAATTATCACCATATTTTTATGTACAAGTTATGATATTAACTGAATATTTAGTAATTTACCCTCAGAATAATAAATACGTTTTATTCCTTAAAATTACATACACCAAACAATGAAATCTACAACTTAGAGGCTTGTTGACAATTCTTCAGAGACCTTGAACACATTCAGACTGTGATTAAAATGCATTTGTTTATACGAATTTCTTTATTTTCGATCCCTGTAGGAAGTTGAATAGGTAATAATCTACTTAAGCTCCCATCTCTCCGATTTTCATAAATTATATATACATCGGTAGCTTCGTTTCCTCCTTAGAAATGCGATTTAGACAGTCTCTAGTAAGGGAAATGCTTCAAAACCTAACCTAACCTAACCTAAAAAACATCTAGAGTGTTTTAATCAAACTTTTCTGGTAAATTTTGAGGTGCTTTGCACGAATCTGTCATTGGTTTCCTGTGTAAATGCGTAGTTTTTGAGATATCGTAACATAAACATATAGGATACGTTCATGTTACGAGATCTCGTAAACGACGCATTACCACAGGAAACGTGCAACACCTCAAAATTAACCAGAAAAGTTTGCTCTCGTCATTTTCGTTTAAACTAACGAAAATATCACGACTTAACCTAACCAATCATCAAGGGCGTACAATTGACCTAACCGAACATTCAATTGACCTAACCGAACATTCAATTAACCTAACCGGGCATTCAATTAACCTAACAGGTTAATATTGGTTATTTCACCTAAATATCTTCTGATCTTTTCGTATTAGGCACTCACTGTCACATTTCGGGCAAGTTAAGGATGAGAGACTAACGCCGTAATTGATAGAAACACCCAATGCTTTGTCTTCATCTAGGGCACATGACGAATCAAGTCCTCAAAGTCGAAATCACACGAACAGCACGTCATAATTCAATCGCAAACACCAAACTGAATCCAATTAGAATTTACATGAATACTAATGTTGTCAATCTGGTGATTTTTTCCAAACTAAAAAAACCCACTAGATTTTCACTAAAAATCCTGTAAAACTACAAACTCGCTAGACTTTGTTTTTAAAACTCTCTAGATTTTTTTAGGTTAGGTTAGGTTTCGAAGCATTTCCCTTACTAGAGACTGTCTAAATCGCATTCCTAATGAAGAAACGAAGCTACCGATGTATAATTTATGAAAATCGGAGAGACGGGAGCTTAAGTAGATTATTACCATTGAATAACTTCATGAAGTGTTTGAACCTTCAGGAAATACTTTGCTCATACAAATAAAAAATAGTTTGCTTTCACATGAATCAATATAAACACTGATCACAGATAAGAAAAGAAAAATAAACATTAGTTCATGACGTCATATTCTAGAATCATGACTCTGAAATACCAACTCACTGTTTGCAAAGTTCTTATCTTCTTCCTGTATTTCTTCTACGTATAAAAGAAGAAGAAAGGTACGTTGAATGTTTTTAACTGAAGTGCAGCGATAACTGAAAGAGTGTAGAGGATTTAGTAGTTATGGGTATGTTTCAGAACACTGTATTGTCAAAAGAGTACTGCAGAAATGCGTATACACCCTGATTGGTCGAGGGAATCGCGTGACATGCGCTGAAAAAGTGTCCCAAGTTTTGCTGTTTTAGGTAAATACTTAAACAAGTACTGAAAAATTATCAAATACATAACTACGCCATTATAAGTAATTTCCTTTTTTAATTATATATTTTTCCTTAATAATTTGAGACACTTTTTGAGCGCGTAATTATAGCTAGGCTTTGATTAGGTATAGCATAAGTGCGCTTGTGACATCAGGGAAGCTTGTCCTGCCATACTTTCCTAATGTAGGGCTTTAGAGTTCCTGATCTACTGACATGAGATGCAAGCAAGTTATTAAATGACTTGTCTTGATATGAAGTATTTCTAGATAATATTTTATTCCCACGTTCACCCAAAATGATCATAGTATATTCAACCTTATTATTTGCTTAAATTACTGAGTCCTATAAATATTTTAGATTCACATAAAATGTCTAAAAATACAGTAAAAAATCTTTAAGTAAATGTTTGCAATTAAAAGACAGTCGACACCGCATTTTAATTTTCACAGTATCAAACAATATTTCGATGGTACTATTCGTGCATTTATGTACCAACACGAATTGAAACAAAAGATAAAATATAAATAAAATTGGTGTTGATAACCCTTACAAAACACCAAAAAACATGTTTTCTCCATTCAGGGAATGTGTTACTCTTCTTCTGTGGAGTTGTTCTTGTCGTAGGAGGTACTAACGCAGCAACTTTTAACAGGAATGCAAAAGAGAAATACAAAGGAGCCGAAAGGTCATTTTCTGCCAAACTAATTATACATTTTTCATTTATTTACTTGCTTCCTGAAATATCCAGTTTTGTATAATATTTTTTTAAGGACTTTTCAGTTCATGCTAAGTATATAGGTTAGTTAGACTGTCTTTTATTCTTAGCACTTCAAAAAAAATAAAATAAATAAAATAATAATAATAATAATAATAATAATATAATAACCATCTGCAGCGACTCTGCAGATGGTTATGATTCAGGTGGTGGATTGATTATTGGAGGAAGCGGAAGAGGATACGCTGGTGGAGGGGCTCAAAATGACTCTGCAGATGGCTATGGAACGGGTGGTGGCGTGATAAGTGGAAGAAGTGGAGGAGCACACGCTGGTGGACATGAAGGCAGTCAGAGTTCTGGTGGAAGATCTCAAGTTGGAGGGTCTGGCGGCGCTATAGTAGGTGGAAAAAACTAATGTGGACCCTGTTTGAAAACTGCAGAATAATCGTACAAGAATTGAATTCTTATTAATTCTTCAATATGTATTTTGATTTTAATATTTTGTTAATTTAAAATCATCAGAATTGTGTATTATACGTTGAAGCAAACGGTACATATTAACCAAACCTTTCTTCGCGTTTGATTATCCGTGATTTAATTGAATTCTTATTAATTTTTCAATATGTATTTTGATTTTAATATTTTGTTAATTTAAAATCATCAGAATTGTGTATTATACGTTGAAGCAAACGGTACATATTAACCAAACCTTTCTTAGCGTTTGATTACCCGTGATTTAATAGTTAATTCATAGCAAAATGGAGTGATAGTCTTTCTTCAATTTTAATAAATCATCTGCTGAAATTAAGAGGCTAATTGTTAGTAAGTTAATGAAAACTCATTATAACCTTGGTTTTGGTTCCACCTGGCGAAGGTAAAGTTTAATGCTCCACTTTGGAGCTACAACTGAACGTGGAATCCGAACCACGAACCACCAGTCCAGGGCCGGATTATTATCCAATAGACACAGTGCCTAGGGCTTACGAAAAAGTTTTGGGCCTAAAAAAATCTTAGCTGACTCAAAAATGAGAAAAGGAAACTGCTAAATCAAACTTAATAATTTGCTCTAATTGAATTACTTTACAAAACCTTTTTATAATACATCTACAAATGTTGAGTCATATTGTTGAATTTATTGAATTATAATTGTGTTGCATTCTTTGCAGCTGTCAAACCAGGTACGAATAAAAGTAATTAATTCATCAAATGCAGCCTTATAAATAGCAAAAATGAGCTGAATGTTCTACTAAATAATTTCATCATATTTCATCCATTTCGATATGTTTATTTTCATCAGGGATAGTATCATAGTCAAAGAATTATAGTATCAAAGTATCATAATATCGAAGTATGTATCATAGACAAAGTATTATAAACAAAATATCATAGTCATAGGATCAAAGTATCATAGTCATATATTATATAGATCTATGAATATATTATGGGACCTATACATTGTATACAATGCAAATATTTATCTATCTTGGGGCCCTACGATTATGAGAGTGCCTAGGGCCTATAATGACTTTAATCCAACCCTACCCACCACACGGGTGGTCAGAAATTACAAAGTCTTTGACCGGACTCGATCCCATGACCTCCCGATCAGTAGCCCAGCATCTTAACCACTAGACCACCTATATATCTACCAATCTAATTTGTTCTGGAAGGATAAACAACTGGGTAAACTACGCGCCATCTGCTTTCGCCTGGAATCGAACCCTGGGCCGGTAGATTCGTAGTCAGTGATGCTAACCACTACAACACCGAGGCGTATATCTTGAAAGTAAATTAAGTCACTGTAACAACGATTAAAACTTTCAGATTGGACTGGACTGTGCAAAACAATGTTAATTTAAAAATTTCAAATATGACATGTTATCAGATCATTTAATTTAGCATACCCTAATTAACAGTGCTGGGCAAGTTCCGCACACCTTCCGTACCTCCGCACATTCGCACTGTGCGGAAGTGCGGTGTGCGGTCACCTCGGTAAAAAGGTGCGGAGGTGCGGGTGCGGAAGGTGTGCGGATTGGTCCGCACACCCGTCCGCTGACAACTTCGAGAGATTTGTCTTCCTCAAGGGGAACCAGAACCTGCTGAAGTTGGAGACTGAGGAGGAGGACTGAGGAGGAGAGCTAAAGTGAATTGTATAATGTAAAAAAGTAAAAATAGTAAAAATAAATATAAATAGCTAAATACACTTTTTTACTTTTGTATTGTATTGTATCTTTTGTATTTGAGTAGCTGTGAATAAAGTAATATAGTATTAGTATAAAATAAAATTAAATGATATTGTATTCTAGTAAATAGGGTAAATAGGGTGCGGGTGCGGGTGCGGTCGTGCGGAAGTGCGAAAACTCAGAGGTGTGCGGAAGTGCGGGTGCGGAAGAGGCTAAAGTGCGGGTGCGGAAGTGCGGGTGCGGAAGTGCGGGTGCGAACCTCCCATTTGGTGTGCGGTTGCCCAGCATTGCAGTAATTAATGGTATAAGCTTATATGACTTTCCTTTTTTGGTGTATTTGTGCGACAAAATTTTTACACAATACAAAAAAAGAGATCACCCGAAGATCAGGGCCCCATCCAATCGTCAAGGGCGTATAGTTGACCTAACGATTGGTTAGGTTAAGTCGTGATAATTTCGAAGGCTGGTGGCCCTGGTCTTCAGGTGATCCTAAAAAAGTTAATGAGAGAGAGAGAGAGAGAGAGAGAGAGAGAGATTGAATAACCTTTATTAATTAATAATAAAATAAATACATTTGTTTTACAATTTACAATGACATAAATAATTGTGAAGCTCGACTATTTATTTTATTTGGCCCTTAAGCTTTCGGTTTTACTGGGCTCTTATTAAGAATAAAACATAGTTATTATTATTAATAATAAATAAATAAATAAATATTATTAATAGTTAAAGTATGTATTAATCTTAAATTAATTATCATTATCGATATGACAAATGCAAGGTCATTACTGAAGGGGTGTTAAAAAGAAGAAGAATGTTAAAGATGTTGAAAATTTAAAAAATATTAGTCTACCCATTGATAAAATTTTTTAATTAAAATTGAAAACGAAAAATGGGGAGAGAAAATGGGGATAGAACACAGACTAATACATTTTTCTCGGTGGTCGGTCTATTCGTCACCAGTCAATTTTGTTATAATGTTTCAGACCAACAAAGACCCTAGGATCCACTCATGGCTGGTCTACCTAACTGCATTCGTAATTGTGTATTGTGCATGTCCTCCGTGGTGGCGGAGGGGACCTACAATTTTACGTGGGTTCCGAACCACAAGAACATAAGAACAATTTAAAACTAATTAATTATCAATTTAAAACTAAAGATAGAATCTCTGGATCCAGAGGATCAAGTCATAATAGACTACTATCCACAATTATGTTACACTCTATATCTATTTATAACTGACATGCAAATATATCAGATCCAAAGAATCCAGTCAATTTCATTACGGTATACCAGTACCTTGCCAACCAAAAATAAGTCACGGTCCATATCAATTGCGGACCAAGTCACAATTTACAACCATATACATTTCCATATATACACTTAGGAGGAAAAGTGTAGGTGTGGCTGTAAAGACTGTACAGTAATGTAGAAATGTGTGTGCACCCATTTTGGGTCTCCCATTTAAAGGTGTTTGTGGGGTAAGTGAAGATCATGAGTTTTTCAATACCTCACAGTACTATAGGGGGCACCGCTCGGCAGAGGAATCTCTTTAAATGGGGTGTGTAAGGACAGAGAGTATCCTCTAACCCAAAATGCTGCCTCCCTATATCCCACAACACTTGTGTTGAGCTGAGAGATCTATCACCACAAAGCCTTAATTTTATTACCTTAAAATATACCCAATCTATCAACATATGCGTCTAATCGATTTTTAAACATGTTTATAGACGTGCTACTAATTACTTTTACCGGCAAGCTATTCCAGCTATTTACTATTCTGTGCGTAAAAAAGTTTTTGGCAACTGTTGTCTCGAACCTTCTACTTGTCAACTTACACCCGTTATTTCTAGTCCTATTATATTGAGATATGTCGAAAAAGCTATCTCTATCTACGTTATCGAACCCATTCATAATTTTGAAAACCTGGATTAGATCACCGCTTAGCCTCCGAGTCTCGAGTGTAGTCAATTTTAACTCCTTAAGCCTATCCTCGTAGGCCTATCCTCTATATCTATCCTCTATATCTTTACGCATATGCGGATTCCAAAATTGGACTGCGTACTCCAAATGGGGTCTAATTAATGATTTATGAAGAGGAACTATAATATCGCGCGATTTGTACTCAAAATTCCGAGCTATAAAACCTAACACTTTGTTCGCGTTATTGACCGCTGCTGTACTTTGTTTCGTTACTTTTAAATCACCAGTGACTATAACTCCTAAATCTTTCTCCTGCTCTACGCTTGTTAACTCTTTCCCTGACATACTATACGCAAAATTACCGTTACGCGAACCTATATGCAAAATTTTGCACTTATCGACGTTAAATCTCATTTGCCATGTGACTGACCAATCAACGATTTTATTCAGATCTTCCTGGATTTTACCTCTATCTTCGTCATTAATCGCCCTACCACCCAGCATCGTGTCATCCGCAAACTTTGAAACTGTACTGACTAGGCCGACATCTAAATCGTTAATATATATAAGAAAAAGCAAGGGGCCCAATACAGAACCCTGAGGAACGTCACTCGCTACATTAGCCCAACACGACTCCGCTCCATCAACGACCACCCTCTGTTTCCTACCTCGCAACCACTCTTCTATCCAATTTATTACTACACCCCTGATTCCATGAGCCTTAGTTTTTTCAATGATTCTTTTGTGCGGTACGGTGTCAAACGCTTTTTGAAAATCTAAATACACTACATCAACCGCCCGATGTCTATCGTAAACGTCAACCACGCTTTGAAAAAAATTCTAAAAGATTAGTTAAGCAAGATTTGTTTCGCCTAAAACCGTGCTGCGTATTTCTAACTAGTTTATGCAATTCTAAGTGTTCGACTATACGATCCCTAATTATTGATTCCAGTAGCTTACCTACAACAGACGTTAAACTGATTGGTCACCGGTCAATTTTGTAACCGGTCGTTTCGTTTCGTGCTAATATCTAATACATTATATGTTTTTGTCATAACTACGGTACCGTCAAACTCTAGACCAGGGGTGGCGAACCTTTTTACATTCGCGTGCCAAAAAAATCTGTAAACCATAAAAAAAAATTCGCGTGCCCACCAAAGTTTATATATATTACACCAAATTGTAAACATTAACTCTATTATTTTATATTAATTTTTTGGATAACAATTTCTATGCTTAAGCGTGCCAGGAAAATGGGCACGCGTGCCATAGGTTCGGCACCACTGCTCTAGACTCTACCAACTGGTTAGATTAATTGAATGCCGGTTAGGTCAACTGTACGCCCTTGACGATTGGATAAGTTAAGTCATGATATTTTCGTTGGCTCCGGTGTTTCTAATTCATGTTTGGAAGGTGTATGGGAGAACTGAGAATGACATGACAAGGACAAATAATAACTTTGAAGGTTTCCATAATGCATTGAAGTTTTGAAGAAAGAGGCCTCTTTGGCTCAAAAGAAGAAAGCAGAATTTAAGCTTTTATAGTAGCCAACACCAACCAAAAATAAATGCAAAAAAATTCACTTTTTTTACGTGGAGGTCGAAATATGACAATAAAACGCACACTAATAGACAGAGTTTATTTCCACAACAGTTTCGATGCCCACTGGCATCCTCTTCGGGTGGATACAGAAAAACGAATGAACAAAAGCGAGTAAGGAAACAATTTGTTCATTCGTTTTTCTGTATCCACCCGAAGAGGATGCCAGTGGGCATCGAAACTGTTGTGGAAATAAACTCCGTCTATTAGTGTGGGTTTTATTGTCATATACAGTGCTTGAGGTGGAAAAAAAAAGTAGCAGGATGGTTGTGCAGAGATTTAATGAGAGCGCTGGAGTGGGTGTGGGGGGGTGTCCCCTCCCACGAAGATTTTTTTTTATATAGGTGCTAAAGCACCTATCTGAAGTAGACCAAAATTGATTATAGGTAATAGAACTAGAATTGAAATTTAAACAAAGACTATTAAAAAAAATATATAGGTTACTTTATATTAGTTATGATTATGTTCATACTCTTATTACATAAGTTTACTCATTATGTGCTACATACCTTCAAAGATGTTTCCAAATATTCCCATTAATGCATTTACCAGACCTCTGTGCAGGAGCTTGACAATTAACAACCCTTTTCCAGCCACACTTTTATGTAATCCTTGGGATCAAAACTATTCATTGGTAGACCAAATCAGGGATATGAACATCAGACTTGATGCTGGTTTCATAACAGCGAATTTCGCGTAGAAGAGGTGATAATATTCATGGTGCTGAACGATCACTCACATTCAGCTGTTGATATAATTAAAGTATTTATTGCAGCTTTTAGTTGCTGCAGGTCTTTTGGAACCCTTTGCTTTGTCCGGAGCTATAGGGCGCGTCCCTCTGTGACCAATGTGGGAATGCATCTTCCTTCGATGTAAGGGCTTTCTCTGCCCTCGTAGACGCAAGGTAACGGCGTTACCCCACTGGTTTTATTTTACTTTTAGCGTTATCCTACTGCGTTACCCCACTGAAGAAATTACGACTACACCACTAGGGGGGGGGGGGTACAAAGAAGCACCTTAATCGCTAAAATCTAAGATCCGGGCAGAGACCCGAACCCATAACCTACAGATTACTAGCCAGGCGCTTTACCACTACGATACGATCGGGGTATTTCTCATTAAAATGAAATGTGTTGGGGAGGGAATTGGTCTGATCCCACTCTCTTTCATTCCCACTCAGTCTAAAAATAAGAAATCCGTAAATGGGAATCTCATAGGAGGCAATTCTCAAATTGATCCGTTCCCAATGTAGGATTTTCCACTCTGAGTTAAAGTTATTTTCAGAAAACACCCCTTCGCGCACGGAATTGGGTCACAAACATTTTGCATACCCCTTCCCAAATTACAAAGCTTTTCCCCCAAATGCAGAATTCCCACTTTTGGGCCACAAATGGAAATAGAAATTGCGTTAAATGGGAAGTGATCCAGGGAGTGATGAGATTATGATTAATGAGGCCGCATGGGAACTCTCGACCAAATAGGAACCCTCCAGTCCAGTAGAAGAACGACTTTAATGGACCCTACGATTTTACGTAATTATCGCGCCGAATTCAGAAGAGAAATTGTTCAAATAAAGCATTCATTAATTATTCATACTTAGTCCGGCCGCACACAGGATCGTCTTGCTATTCACGACTAACGACTTGGGTCGTGACGACTCAAGTCGCGTGTAAATTTACATTGACAAAATGGGAGCCCCGCACACTGCAGCGACCGCGACGCGATTATTAAACGTATTAACCAATTTGGGTTTATTTGAGGGCATTAGTCATGCTACAAATATGATAAATATTTGGTTTTCTGAACATACTATATAAAGAATATTATGCTGATGTTTCACGTCAGCTTACACTCGCACACGCACACACACACACACACACACACACACACATCTCCGCGTAAGCGGGGTACGAACTTTTTAAAGTCCATATACATTAGACCCTCTTTATTTCACGGTCCGATATTTCGTTTTCTTTATTTCACGGTATCCTAAATTACTTCTCTTTTTTTATAGTACGGTCTAAACTCTAAACGCTATTTCGCACCTTCGTACCTTATTCTTCCCATTGTAATATATAGAACGATATATCGCGAAAACAGTATTTCGCGTTAATTCTCGGTTCCAATCTCGCGAAATAACGAGGGTCTACTGTATCTAAAAACTAATTAACTTAATTTAACCTAATTACTTAACTTAATCTAATCTAACCTTAGTACCACCGAACCGAGAAAGTCGTGTAAGTGTTTCAGACGCAATTGAGGGATCAAACGGTGTTTTTTGTTAGGTCATTAAATAGTGAGGTAATCGCTACTCCAGCCTAACTTAATCTAACCAAACCTTACATAACCTAACCTAATGAGGACCAGCATATCTTTCTTCCAACTAAAAATACTTCTAGATATTTTATATAATTCTTTTCATGTTCCGACGTACCAAAAGTGTTACCTCACAAAAAATTAACCCACTACATCTGTCAATTATCCCACACACTCGACCTCATTTATGCCCAATTGCGTACACACACACACACACACACACACACACACACACACACACACACACACACACATATTAATAAAACTAATTCGTAAGTAACTATTTCTTTTAATCGAAGTGTCGATAACTTCGTGTTACCACTCAAAGCGTCGATAACTTCGCGTTACCTTCTTCAAGGCTGAAATAGAGCTATAATTACATTTAAAAATAGAACAGAAAAGTGTCACACAGAGGTGAGCACAGTATACGAAGAGAAGGTTGTAGTTTAATTGCTTCATGTCTGATATTTATCTAAACTTTGGGAAGCGATATAGAATTGTAATAATTTTCGCCATTTACTTTTCATAGAATTGTTAAATTATTGTATTTAACAAGCTGGTTCATTTCATATGAATAACTGCGTATGTTCGAAAGCATAGCCTGACGGAGAAGCTTATGAGATTGGTTGCTAAACCCCGTGTGCTCGGTCATCCGTACTTCAAGTTGCCGTGTGACGCTACTATGCCCGAAAGATGAGTAGCACTTATGAATATTTAAATACGAGATTAGCAGAGAGAGGTCAGAGACTCTCTTTCACATTAAACCAACTATTGATAGTACGGTTATTGATAAACACATCGATATTCATTTGGAGATGAAATCTTTTAGGTCTGATTATTGTTTTTAAGATCAAATGGCTCGTACCTGTTATTTTATTTTTTTTTCCCTCTCTCTGAGATTGGGTTCGGAATCCCAGCTGAGCCTCGAACGCCGTAGGGCGGGTCGTACTCAGGTGACAACATGAATCTGAAGGAAATCCTACCATCAGGGGTGTCTAAATTATGTGTTTTTACATGGGGAATTCAAATATGAGCTTCTTTTTTGGATAGGATAACTCTAACCTATATCATTTTGTATTTCTAAATTGCCAATTTTACCCTTTTGAACCCCTTTATAATATATTAAAAGATATAAGGTAAATCATTTATATTGACAAGGCCAAATCAACTTTACATATATTTATTAATAGGTGAACTGCATGTATATCACTGGATATAATTACAAAGATCATTCTCCTGACATCTTGAACTTTGCCAGGTTGCACAAATCCTGCTTTGACTCAGACTTGGACATCAGCTTCCTGCTGGTCTCCTGAGCCCTGATCCCTCCATCCCTCTTTTCCTGTGAGAAGTACTTAGCAGAAGCCTCAGTCACCATTTTAACAACCCTCTCAATGCTTTGTGTGTGGCAAGGCCAGTTGCGCACCTCCATGGGGGTGTTGATGAAGTTTTTCACCTCTGAGGTGCTTAGAGAGCAGGTGAGGTGGCTCTGACACACCTTCTGACCAGCTGATCAAGTCACCGATGCTGGAAGCATCACAATTGATGTCAGGTGTCCTTCTGCTCCTAACAGAGGAGTCCCCCAGCTGAGTGTCCGGGTCCCCCTCTCCCCTGATGGCCGGGATTCTCTCCACCCCTTCAATCCTCTCCTTCTGATCCTCAGAGCAGAGTAGTGTTTGGAGGATGACTTCACTGTGGGCATATCAAGCAGATCTTCTCACAGTTGGCATCACAATATCCAGCACCTCCTTTCTCTGGGACTTGAGGCAGTCCAGCTGAAAGAGGATGTGCCTAGGCCCTTCGATCCAGGAGTGCTTGACCTTCACGTTGAACCAACATGGGTAATACACTCCAATGATGAATTCCACAATGAATTGCAGAATCTTCAGGTTCTTTCCTTTAAGTCCGTGCTTTGACACCCAGAGCCTGAGAAGTCTGTTCGCTGTGGTGAGCCAGCGGCTGTGGTTTACTGGTCCTATCTCTAACAGAGCCAGCCCTGCAGGAAGTACTCCATCCCTGACTGCACAGACAATTTTATAGCCATAGTCAGAGCTGGGCAGTATTTAAATACATTTGTATTTAAATACGTATTTAAATACATTTGTGTATTTAGAACTGTATTTATAAATACATTGTTTTTCATGTATTTAAATATAGTATTTAAATACTTTAATGAGTATTTAAATACAATGTATTTAAATACTCAAAATATAAAAATGTAAATACTTTTACTGGTTTAATACACGTTCTGTACTAGCACAGTACGACGCGTCGACAGTGTAGTACAGCATGGTTCATGTTTCAACGTGTCAGTTCAATCAGTTGTGTGCCACTCTTAGTCGAAAGCGGTTGATTTCTTTATCGTGTGCGTGTCATGGCTTAGTGAATTAGTGAATGCATATGTTAAAATTTGTATGTATTTAAAATGTATTTACAAATGTATTTAAATACAATTGATGTATTTGTATTTAGTATCTAAATACATTCGTAAAATGTATTTAGTATTTAGTATTTAAATACATTTCTCCCATGTATTTAGTATTTAGTATTTAAATACATTCAATGTATTTATTGCCCAGCTCTGGCCATAGTATTGATCAGTTGAGAGATCTTGAATGACCTTGTCAGGAAGCTTGATCAGTGGAGGGCCAACAGAGATTTGGGTGAAGTTTGGATTGATATCAAAGTCTGTAGCAGAATCAAGGAGCTTTCCTATTGGCCCGGATAATTTTTTGTCTGACAGAGTAGGGCCATCAAGGTCAACAATGAGATGGCGCAGGGGAAGTTCAACAGTGTGCAGGTTGCACACCAACCAGACCAGCTTTCCCCAGGTGCAGCTCCAGCTTCCGCATTACTCCAGCTTTCACCCAGTGTTGACATTTGTTGAGTCTCCTCCAATGGCCAACAAGGTCTTATCATAACCCCCTCTTTCAGCCAGGCAAACAGGACCTTAGCAATCTTCTCCGCATGTGACTCCTCTTTAGTTGCTTTCTCTGGGGTAAAGTGGAACAGATAGTAGCTGCCAGGCTCACTAACAACACTATAGTGTTCTTCCTTGATCTTTGCGGGAAAAGATTGGTCACTGCCCTCAGCTTCCATCATCACATTGGTCAGGTCAATCCGCCCAGCAAAGAGGATGCAAAAGATCCCCCCCTCCTCCCTGCACTTCTTCTCGAACTGTTCCCCCAGCTCTCTCATCAACTTCTCCTGTGCTCTCTTGACCTTGCTCTTATCAATCACTTTACTTGTATTGTCTTCTGTGATGATTCCTGCGTAAAATAGCTTCATAAATCATGAGTCACTTCAAATATTTCACAAAACGTTTTAGAATGTTCTGAAACGTTACATTCTAGCCTCTGAGAAAGGTGGCTCAGAAAATGGCCTTATGCGCGCCAGAAAACCGTCAAAATATTTCATATACCAAACTGTATGATAATTACAATTAAGTGGAATGGCACACCTTTTTATTTGAGTATTTAAATTTATTATATTATATGAATTACATTATATGTGTTTATATGAATTAGTTAGAACAATGCTCTATGAGAGATAACGTGAGCAGCCATGATAGAAAACGTGAGAAGACATATTCTGGGGTAACTACAATAGTAAAATAATCAACAATTTAATAATAACACTGCCCAACACCAATTTTGCTGATTTAATTCTAACACCTGTTTTTAGGTAACTTTGGTGTGCTGATTTCAAAAATCACCTTAGTTTTTGCCTATCACGTCAGGTTTTCGAGCAATCAAATACGGAGATATCGCATTTTGGCAGGGTTATGCCCAATTTTTTTTCTTTTCAAAAAATAAGTTTTTACATACTCAGAATCAGCATGGAAAAGTAAACAATTGTGCAGGGAGTGAACTTTAATATACAATGGTAATATTGACACATAAAGTGATTAAAAGTGTTTAAATAAGCAAAAAATGAATCCATGATCATGACGTCACGCTCACACCTGGGGAAATCACAGATACCCAAGATTTTAATATGTTGTACATGACCTTTAGATTGAGTGCACAGATTTGCGTATTCCACAGATAAAATTTTAACAGCAAAACAGCTGTTAACAGGTCTCAAAAATCATCAATTTTGATAAGTGCCCTTCATGGATCACCCAAAATAGGCATATTGCATTGCACATTGCACGAAAACCTGATGTGATGGACAAAATCTAAGGTGATTTTTGAAACCAGCACATCAATATTATCCAGAAACAGGTCTTTTAGAATTAAATCACCAGCAAAAAATTGTTTTTTGTTGGGCAGTGTAATCAACTGCAAAATGATGTAGGTTAGGGTTATCAGAATTAAATATTTTCTTCAGAATTGTGTTCTATACACCAAAATATGTCATTTGAACACCCCTCTCCATTGATTTAAAAAAAATGCATAGTGTGACCCGCCCTACTCGAACGGTCAAGCTCTGAAGGGCTACCTTAACTATAGCGTAAGTTAAGCTGAATTAAAACATATTTTATGGACCTGTGGGTCTATTCGGTGCTACCCCAGGGTTGTTGCTTCGACGCGGGCCTACTTTAGGCCTCATTTAGCATAAATAAAAAAGAAAGGGACATTCTTTGTGGTCTTCTTTCTAGCCCTTGCAACAACAACATAACTTACACTACTATACGGTGCAACAATCCTGTATCTAGACTACCAAACTGAATTGCAAATATCTTTATAAAACTACACCCTATCAGTGCGACTTTCAATAAAAGAGTAGAAAGGATGCTGCTGGCATCCAAAATTGAGGCTACCAGAGCCCCAAAAGTTGGTTCTAAAATAAATGACAATTTTTCACTAACCTTGCAATTATGAAATGGATATATATACCTTAACCTAATATATATAAACAATGCTGTATTAATCAGATAGTCATCGTATCGCTTTGGGAAAACAATGGTTCTTTCTAACACTACCATAGAAAAGTAGTTAACAAAAAGCTTATATTTTTAAGCAATACGGTTTTGCTTTTTAGTTACAAATTCCTTGTTTAGATGTTTGTGATGTATTTTACTGATAATTTGTAAAGGGAGACCTTTTTCAAGAAAAATCCTACAAACACATTAATTATCCCATTGTGTAGAGATTTATTGTACACCCTATAAATATATTCCAAACCACCTTACACCTAAAAACCAAACTCGACCTAACTGGTTATCCCGCTAATACTTCTGCAGCGATGTGAAATTACTTCCGATGTAGAGAGAATTAAACTAGATCAGGTGAGGCAAAAGTAAGGAAGAATTCAAACTAAACTACAACAAAATCTGATAAATATTCAGTTTACCAACCACCTCGTTTTTGGCAAAGTCGAAACCACGCCCATAAACCATGATTGGCCGAAAGTTGATGGCGTGGGAAACTGCTAAATAATCTTTTACTACCACTTAACATAGCGTACGCCTAAGTTGAGCATAATATTTACCTTGCTCTACTCTGCTATATGACGTCAGTGAAATAGGCGTAGTTTCGATATATGTAAAGTAAATATAATCCTAATTCAAACTAGATGGAAAATGTAAGAGCGAGTATTCGAAAAGGTAAATGTAACCAAACATTCTTTTGACTCAAACTACTGGACTCCAACATGTTATGTTACACGATTATGTGTTGGCAGGGGCGTAACTTGAGTAAAAAAATTGGGGGGGGGGGGGGGGGGGGCGAACGCAATTCTATCGTTAGAGCACTCATTATCTATGGGAGTAATTATAAAAGTTGTCCCACAACTAGGCTGACCATACGTACCGTTTTGAACGGGACAGTACCGTTTTTTTATGGGTTCTGTATGGGTTCTGTCACTGAAGAATAATTGTAAGCTCAATATGTTTATGTACTTACGTTTTCATGAATACAGAATATTACATAACCCCCGTCCCTTTTTTGCCATCCCAATGTCCCGTTTTTGTCTCAAGGAAATATGGTCAGCCTACCCACAACCCAACTTTTATAATTACTACCGTAGATAATGAATGCTTCTAACAATAGGATGTGTTCGTCCCCCCCCCCTCCCCCAACTTTTTACTCCAGTTACGCCCCTGTGTTTTGGGATTGTTTAATCCCCTTCGTGACGGCAAAGTTCCCGTGACGGAGTAGATCTACGGCTTTATGTAGGATCCGAACCACGGATTGCAAAGGACGATCTTCCATCCAAGTACTACCCCCCCCCCCCCTACTCAATGTCGTTCGACGTCGCTGATCGCCAGGAAGCGTTTTTTTTTCCGACATGGCTACGACCTTATGTCACAAGGTGAAAGATTTGTACGTTGATAACACTGGTCTGCATGATTTTAAAGGTCAAGGATATGTTTGTTGTTCTTAGGTCAGTTTCTCACGCTGATTCCGAAAATCGCATCCATTTTTCTCAATCAGGTCAACTTTTCGAAATATAAACACTTTCTAGAAATTCTCATTTCCCGTTTTATTGGTAGGTGAGCGATACATGTAGTAGCATATGTCGACTGGTATATACATACAGGCTTTACAGGCTGTTCTTATACTGTAGATCTCAAGAAGGGTACAGCACACTATAATAGGCTAATCAGGGATGAATGGCCTCTTCAGGGACTTCCGCTTGTGCCGGGCAGACACCACATCCCTCTTCAGGCACCAGCAGTAGTCGGCCAGCATATCTAAAAAACCTGACCTGATTGAGAAGAATGGATTACATTTCTGAATTCAGCGTGCGAAACTGATCCTAAATCAGTTGAAAAACCTCTGACCTTTGAAAAAAAGATTTGAAACGCAGACCAGTGTAATGGATTCAAAACCTTTCCTGAACCTCGCCAAAGCGGACTGTTCCAAATTTTCAAGTTCCTAAAGAAGTCATACTTAAATATTCAAAGGAATTAGTTTTCATTTGCCAGATGTAAGGGGTTCCAAAAAACCTTAGCCACCCCCCATTTGCAGCTTACATGTTTACTTATATCGAAATAGTTTTTAGTGATTATAAAATATATAAAATTCTTTATTTATTGCAGGTATTGAAATTATTCTAGCTGATGAAGTGATAATATAATGGCTTCTCAATTAATTGGTGATTCGGAGAGGCAACGTGTGATAGATCGCGTACGAGCAATAACATTTCGGGAAGCTCGTGATGCTGGAGCCACCTTTATAACACGTTCATGGGTTGCCAAAAAGTTGCGAAGAGGTGAGGACTTCGTCAAAAGAAATTGGAATAAAACTTTGGATGAATGTGAAATGAATACAACCAAATCTGGGCGCCCAAATTTGCCACTCTCTCAGGAAACAAAGGACATCATTGAAAGCGGTACGCGTAAGCGGAAAAACAGCTGTGCTAAACTTTCTAGAGAGCTCGAAGTGTTGAGAGGAAAGATCGTTAGTGGTGAGATCATTCGACTGTACCGTCATAGGCAAGGTTTAAAGCCTTGGCATGAACTTCCAAAGCCAAGAAAAACTCAACTTAACATCGATAACAGAATGTGGTTTGCCCATTATCTTGAAGATTGAGATGTGGATGATTTCATGCATTTAGCTGTTTCCGATGAATTTTTTGTTTACGTAACACGTCGGCCTAACTACCAAAATGATCGAGTGTGGGCCACAACACCAGATGAAATCGATGACAATGAACATTATCGCGATTTATTAAAAAGTCCAGACTGTGTTGGTGTGTTTGTTTTGTTCACTGCAAAGAAGCTCATGTGGATGCTGAAGCCAAATGGTCAGAGTTGGGATGGACAGTATTTTCATGATATTATTCTATCCCAGCATGTCATTCCTTTTCTAAGAAACCCAAACAATGTTATGGATGTCGATCAGGTCACACTTCTGCACGATAAGGCCCCCTGCTTTAAGACATTAGCCACTCACCAGTTGTTGCGGAACCATGAGATCGATTTCTTTGGAAATGAAGAATGGCCAGGAAATTCTCCTGACCTGAACGTCTGTGAACACATTGGATCAGTTATAAAGGACAAGGTTGAATGTATCTCGTTTCAAGAACCTGCAGCAAATCGATTTTCGAAGGATACAATGACGCAACGCATTGAAACTGTTTTAGCAAATTTGCGTAACGATCAAGATCTATTCACGTCACTTTTGGCAAGCTACCCAAAGCGAATTCAGGCTGTCTTGAAAGCCAATGGCGGGAACATTAAGTTTTAATTGTTTCTCATTAAATGCAGGATTAAATTCTCTTTTGTAAGGTATGTTTAGTTTTACTGTACCTCTAATGGTTTAGGGTTTAGGCCATGGGCGTGGGGGCTAAGGTTTATTAATGTTTAATTATTGTGGGTAATTTTAAGTGCCATTTGTATGATGATTGTGAATGAGTTACGTAATCATACAATAATACTGTATTTAGAATACACACATATTTTCTGTGGAAATTACTTACTGCTGCTACTGCTGCTTATGCGTAAGTAGTTAGTTTTATTCGCGTCAGGGCCTCCGATGCCACATCACTCATTATTTAACAAACCAGTCTCCTTTTCATGCATGACCTAACACAAATAAAGTGATTTTACATTGATGGCTACGTCGTGGCCATGTCATAACACCTCTTCTCGTCCGATCAGCGAAGTTAAACGACGTTAGGTCTGTTCAGTAATTGGATGGAGGACCCTCCTCATTCAGATGATGTAACGACCCTTAGATTGTTTGAATTCGACATTAATCTGTAGGTTCCCTTTGTCATATGAGCCTGGCTGTTAGTGGAGGGCTAGAACATACACTTAGCCACAATAGGTCATTATTTATTATTAAGTTAAGGTAAATTCGTTTAAAACCAAGTTGAAATTTCGATTAAATGGAATACTAATAAAAATCTAGGCTTAAATGTACATTACTATTGTTTTCATTATTCGTGTAATGTAGGATTAAATGTACAGGGTGTCCATAAAGTCCTGTTCCGGTTTTAAAATTTTATTACAACAAAACCAAAAGAGATAAAATAATGCAGTTTTTGCATTTTGTTGCTTAACTAATGAAGTTTTTTCCTTGATTTACAGGTTGTAATCTGAGTGTCAAGTTGCTATTGATAGAAGCTTGAATGAAAATGGCGACTACACAAGAGAAAGGTCAATGTGTAATCTGGTTTGTAAAGCTTGGACTATTTGCACTCTATACACGTAAAGATGCAATCTCTTGTCAACTACTTTGTGTACAGTTGGTATTGGTAGCTGCAGTTAAACTTGAGGCACGACAAATAGACTTTCTAGGGCTGCGTTGGAACGTCTCTTAGACGAGTCTTGGCGAGTCAATCACACTTCCTGTCTCCATAAACTTGCAAAACCACCTCCTAATGCTGAGGATTCTTACCATATTGACGGCGGTAGTTTCGTTGAACAGTTGTCACTGATTTCGACTCCGCAAATCGCAAGTCGTCATTTTCGTACAAACTTTTCTTGCCTTTCTAAAGTTTTTGAATCTATCTTTAATAGAACGATTCTTAAACACTTCTCTTCTCACAATCTTCTTTCAGATCGTCAATATAGGTTCCGGAAAGGACGCTCTACTGGCGATCTTCTTACATATCTCTCTCACTCTTAGTCATCCTTCTTTCGGGATTTTGATGAAACTTTTGCTATTGCGCTAGACATATCAAAAAATTTTGATAGTCTCGCACAAATCTTTAATTTCCAAACTGCCCTCCTTCGGTTTCTATCGTTCTGTCTGTGCCTTCCTCTCTAATTTCCTTTCTGGCCGGTCTATACTGTAGCTGCAGTTGTAGATCGCTACTGTTCTTCTCCTGAAGCGATTAATAGTGCTGTTCCTCAGGACACTGTCCTGTCAGTCATTTTTTCCTTTTATTTATCAATGATCTATTAAGGCGCACTTCATGTCCTATCCACTCATATGCCGATCATTCCACTCTTCACTTCTTCGCCCGCTTTACAAAACGTCCCTCTCAACGGTCACTCCATGACTCGCGTGGGACGGCTATGATACACCTGACTTATGATCTTTCTACTATCTCTGATTGGGGCAGAGAAAACCTTATGGCTTTCAATGCCTCAAAAACTCAGTTCCTTTATCTGTCGACTCGTCATAATCTTTCACACGGCTATCCACCAACCTTCAACAATACACAACTCAATCTTTCCTCTTCTCTTAACATTCTTGGTCTTTCTTTTTCTCGTGATCTTTCCTGAAAAGATCACATATACACTATTTCCAAAGTAGTTTCTAAGAGGTTAGGTATGCTGTACCGTTTCCGAAGTTTCTTCATCCCCACTCAATTACTGTCTTTATTCAGGGGCCTTATCCGTCCCTGTTTAGAGTACGCTTCTCATGTATGGGGTGGCTCAACCCACACAGCCGTACTTGACCGGGTGAAATCAAAGGCTTTTCGTCTCATCAATTCACCGCCTCTTACTGACTGTCTTCAATCCCTCTCTCTTCGCCGCAATGTTGCCTCATTTTCTCTTTACTATCGCTATCATAACGGACACTGCTCTTCTGAATTCTCTAACTGCATGCCTCTTCCTTTAAGGAGAGCACCAGTACAGTACCAGACTTTCGACACATTCTCATTCCTTTTCTGACCAACTCCCTAACGAAAGAGTTAATCCTTATTTTTAATCTTTCATCTACTCAACCGATCAACTTTGGAACAATCTCCCTCAATTCATCTTTTCCTTTGTCTGTGACCTCCAATCTTTCAAACGCAGAGTGTCCAGGCATCTCGAAAACCCCTGGACCTTGATTTTTGGATCTCTTCTTTCTCTAATGGGGTCGGAGTTTTTGCTAGCATTCGCCCTTGGCCCCTCCTTCCTGCATAACAAAATTGGGCGATAGAAGGTTTACGAATATTTGAGTGTGATGGTTTGTTTACTCATTTATTAGTACGGTTAATAAATCCTGTATGTTTGTCACTCTATCTATTCAAGAAGGGGGGGGGGCAGAAGCCCCGAGGCTCTGCCCATAAGAAATATATATATATATATATATATATTATATATATATACCACTTGTACAATGTACAATTAAAATTGAAGTTTCAAATCAAGTTTAAAAATAGGTACACAATAACTAATTAAAAATATTTTGCAGTATTACATTTGACTACTTTCTCATTTTCACATTGATGATGGTAGTAGTGTTACCGAAAGGTTTGCATCAGTTAAAGTATTTGTCTATATTATGGAACTGTTCCGTTCTTTCTTGTTAAAAAGAAGTGAAATGGGACTTAACTGAATCGTGTTTTAAGGGCGTATTCACCAAATAAAAGCTTATTGGAAAATGGATACTCTTGCATTTACGTCACTCTAACTTCTAAGGCCGGCCGCATACAGGATCGTCTCGCGACTCACGACTCACGACATGGGTCGTGACGGCTCAAGTAGCGTGTAATTTTTACATTAACAGAATGGGAATCCCGCACATTGCAGCGACCGCAACTCATTTCTCCAGATTCACTGGTCGCGGTCGCTGCAGTGTGCGGGGTTCCCATTCTGTCAATATAAAATCACGCACGACTCGAGTCGTCACGACACAAGTCGTGAGTCGTGAGTGGCAAGACGATCCTGTGTGCGGCCGGCCTAAAAGTCCATTATTATCAATAATAGAAGGTTATTTGAGACTGCAGACAGTCTGTGTATATACTATTTGGAAGGAAAGTCACGAGCAGTGGAAAAATCCGACATATATTTTGCCTTTTCACTCTGTCGACAAATTATTGAGGAGAATTTTTATATTTACTAAAGAAAGATTGACAGACGTGTTAACAAATGAGTAAATATTAAGGTTTTTTCGGTCATTATATTATATTTAATAACATTAAAATCCTAATAATAAAAAGTGACTAATATTAGTGTTTATTTTTTGCGGGTATATCTACTCTATGTACAACTGTACATACAGTAGATATACTGTATGTACTGTATGTACAGCTGTACACGTTGGGGAATTACAAACATTTTTTTTTTTTATCGTTGACGTTAAATGATATCAGCGGTCGTATACCAAAACCTCACGTACGACATCTACCCCCAATTAATATTATTTTTTTTTTTTAGTTTCGCTTTAATTCGTGTTAGAATCAACTTTTGTTTCTTTGCAATCTATCATCATTTTTGAGGTTGCTGGTTACGATAAAGGTCATGTGACGGAGGGAGTTACAACTTTACGTGGAATCCGAATCATCTACCTAAGCTACTGTCCTAAGGGTCACTACATCATTTGAACACGGAGATCAGTCTCCCATCCAACGACAACCTAGACCAATGTCGCTTAACTTAGCTTATCGACGGGAAGCGATGTTGTGACATGTCAACGATGTAACTAATCTCCCATCGTAACGCTTAGGTTTCAAACGTCAGTAAATCCCCTTAAATTGGAGGTTTTACACTTCTGATCGTGTTACTTTTTGTTGTTAGGAATCGGTTGTTTACTTTGAATTACTGATTAAATATACACTTCTCTCAGGAAAGAAGTTCGCAAACAATTTCAATAAGTGTTATAAAACAAATTTCGAATTTTCATTTCAGACTTAACAGGTACAAACCTGATACAAGCGGTTCATATACATTTTAAGTAACAGTTTTTCTGAAGCAATGACTACGTGTTGCCTAAATACAGTTGCCTACGCCAATGCTTCCAGATTTGAAATCTATAAAATATATCAGTTACCAGCCCACTAACCATGGCTTCCACTACCTTCTATGAACTGACTCACAAGCGGCGGCCAAGCCTGTATAAAATTGCGTATGAATGTATACTTTAATATACATCTGCCGCGTCAAAACACCGCTTCCTGTTCGATCAGCAAAGTTAAGCGATGATAAGACTGTTCAGTAGCTGAATGGTTGACCGCCATCTGCGTTCAGATGATGTACTGACTCGTGGGGTCTCTCGTAAAGCTGTAAGTCTCCTTTGTCATATGACCTTTGTTGTTTCGAAGAAAGTTGAAAAATTGAAAAATTCCAATTATTATTATCATTATTATTATTATAATTATTATTATTAACATTCAACCACACGAGCTCCACCTCGCAAAATATCTGCATTTGTTTAATTCTCAATTCATATATAGCGTACAAGGTAACGTTAGGTTAAATTAGGATAAGTTACGTTAAGTTAACATTTTATTTAGGTTTTTTAATTAGTATGAAAGAAAAAGTTTCAAAAATTTGAAAAGTTCCCCTTAAAATTAATCTTTTCTTTAATCAATTTCATATTCTTTTTAAAATGAACTTTTTGAGATTTTAACTGTCGAAACTGATTTTAAGGAATGTACACTACGCGCACACACACACACACACACACACACTTATATACTGGGTTAGAGATATCATTTTTTAAGACGTGCGTAATATAATTCTCTGTTTCTTATCTAGTCTCTTCTTGAAAAATCGACCGCCTATCATAAATCATCTTTTTTCATGAAATTTGTATTTATCTTCTCTGAAACACACTTCGGTTGTGTAAACAATTCTTATCCTATTATAGTTCTGACAAGGAATTTTGGTTCAAATTGAATGTTTACACATGTTTAAATTTTAAAATTGTTTGAGCATGCGCCTGGCATCGACGCAGTAACGGGCCGAAACGCGCGCATGGCAGATTCTCACTTCTTGGCGGGGGAGTGTGTCATGTATTTAAGCTTTAAGTTCCTAAAAACACTTCTCATATTTACACCGACAGAAGCAGTTTTTCCATCTTCTATCACTTTCCCAGAACTTTGATCACAGTGTTTCGTGTACGAAAATTTCAAATGTTCATTTCTTGTGTCCTACAAAATACCATCGTACATTCATATATAGTGTGATCATTCCCAGCAAAAATGTTTGGTAGTATGAAGGTTCAAACCAAATATACAGGGTGTTCCAGAACTCCTGCCTCATTTTAGTGGATATTCTAGCAATACCCCTCCCCCTTATGAGGCAGGACTTTTGGACTCCCCTGTAGTTTCAGTGATATTTAAGTAATTGCACATAATCCAAGTGTGATGATTGTAAAATAAGTTATATTTACAGAGTAGTATTATATTTTACTCTCTCATCGATAGATGGCGTAGTAGTAATAAAATTCATAAAAAATTGGTTTCAGCTAACAAACCATCCTTCTTGCCATGAATGCTCTTATTAGTATTTACATGATATTGAAATTCAGTAATATATTGCATTTACACCAGTGGTTCCCCAAACTGTAGTATGCGAGCTATTGTTTAGTAGTAAGGAAATGTATTAAAAATGGAATCTCGGTGAACCATTTAGTGTGTAAATTGAAATAATTTGAGAGAAGGGTTAGGGAGGTTAGATGGTACGGAAGCAAATAAGTTTGGGAACCCCTGCTGTACATCATTGTTCATGAAAGAGATCTCTGTTTTACACCGATCCTGTATTGTTTACTTAATGTATATATATATATATATATATATATATATATATATATAAGCAAACAACCACAAGGAAAAGGAAACACAAAGTCCGAGCGCTTTCGTGATATATTCACATTATCAAGGAGGAACAGATTCTGTTCCTCCTTGATAATGTGAATATATCACGAAAGCGCTCGGACTTTGTGTTTCCTTTTCCTTGTGGTTGTTTGCTTATTAATAAGGTCACGTGTTATTTTGTGATTCTAGTGCATATATATATATATATATATATATATATTAAGTTTCGAGGACCCCTAATTTCAGTGATTTGTCCATGTCATCAGGGTGAGTATTACGTCTGGGTTAGGTTACACTAGGTTACGTTGTCGTTTTAGGTTAGTTAGTTATCTCCCATGTAACCAACTTTCGGCCAGTTAGAGGTCCAAAAATCTGATGTCCCTTAAACTTAATATTTACCTTTTTTTTTTTCATTGAAACTTCCCATTTTTGTTTCAGGAATTACAAAAGTCATAAAATGCATAAAAACTAAAATTTAATCAAGAAATGGAAAAGTCATTTATTTCATAAAAGAATTATTTATATAATAATAATAATACGCATAAAATTACGGAGCATAAATGGAATGGAACAGGTTAGTGTCAATTTCCTTTAAACAGTTAATTTTCTCATATCAGCAAGTTTTTCTTCAAACTGTCATTCGTAAATAAACTTGTCTTTGTCGATGTAATATTTAAAGATATTAAAACAAGAACATCTGCAATTGCTGTTTAAAGTTCTACGATTTATCGGTGTTTTGATTATGACGTCACAAGTGAGTAAGCGGTTTAGCTTTCCTATTTTGCAGCAACCTAGCCAGAGTATGTTTATTTATAGTAATGGAATTCAAAACAAAAACGATACGACGATTTGATTTTAAATGTATTTAAATATTTTATATTTTAGACTGTATTATTATATTTATAATTGAATTATTTAATGTAAACCGTTATTATTGCCTAAATGTCATTACAGATTTTTTTAAAAAAAGGCTTTATTAATTAAGGATTATCATTTGGTTTAATTTCATTGTATCCAAACGAAAAACTTATTGATAGAATTTTCTTCAAAAAACAAGATACTACTAAGATATTTATTAATAAAAGGATTTACTATAAACTAATGTAAATAATTATATACGAATAAAAGTCTGTAAGATAAACTCATATATTTTACAATATTTTTTTTAGCATTGTTGGTGTTATTGTTGGGTCCTACACCCATTAACTTTTCGTTTACATAAACTTCTTGCACTATAAATAAACATTTCTTTCGACAATTTAATGTTTTTAACATCATCATATTCCGAAATTTCGAATCTCTCATCAACCTTGAAAAACCATTTTTTTATTTGTCGTGTTTAATCACGCGAGTAATTAAGTTCAGAATAAAAAAGTTTAATGAGTAATTAAAACTACTTTCTGGAATTAATCACTGTAATTACGAAATGTTAATTACAAAGAATAATTAAAAATATTCTAAAGCTATACAATACTCACTACTAAAGAGAAGAATTTTTTGTATAAGGCTTAACGTTTATTACGAAGAACGACAGTACTTTTGTCTCAGTCATTCAGCCAAAGGCAAACACAAACCTTTTTTTAGTGCCTAGGGCCGCCCCTAGGGCCTAAGCTACTGATTTCATTCTTGCCAAATGATTTTATTTGGCATTAGGAGACACCCGCAAACGCAAATCCGCAAACGCAAATTCACTAATTTGCGATGACTTTGCCGCAAAAGCAAATCCGCAAATGAAAAACATACTTCCGCAATTGCGGAATTTGCGGTTTGCGGAAGTGTTTGCGGAAGTGCCCAGCTCTGAAATAAACACAGTTGTAAAATTACAATATCATATAATTACATTTTATAACAGTTGTGAGTTATAGGAGGTATTTATGATGGGTATGAAAAAAGTAATGTTAGTCAGGATTATACCTTAGAATCAGTGGGCATAGTGAATAGTGGGCATAGGGGTATATGGACATATACTACAGAGCCGTATCCAGAGTATGAGAAAAGGGGGGGGGGGTTACAGTGTTGGACAAAATGCGCACGGCAAAGCTGCGCGCCCTGCTAGAGGGGTCCGGGGGTATGGCCCCCCGAATTTTTTTTAATCTTATTGTCTAATGCACATCCACAGTGACATCGCCATTGATGTGGAGACCATTATCACCATGTTTGCAAGACGCCACCCAAGACGAATGACCATGGTCAACGTGTTGGATGACTAACTCCTAACTACTACTTATTCTGTATTAAGCTCAGGACAGGAGAAGCCTTTTCTGTCACTGTAAGACTGATATAACATTACATGACCATGAAATGTAAAGTCAGATGCAATAAACAGATGTCAATTCATGATGCTGAGGCTATTGTACTGTTTTAATGACATAATCAAAGGCCCCAACCTGGTCACAAGGTTCACAGTTTAGAAATCAGATATATAATCTATATATAATTTTTTCTGGGACAACCGGGAGGGTTACAGACACCTAATAACCTCCCCCCCCCCCTGGATACGGCCCTGTACTCGTGGTTATAGTGTTGTACCTCGCATGCAGTTTTAACTCGTTTACTTCATTTCAAGCGAAACTATTCTTAAATTAAGATTAAGCTTCTTTTTTTTTAACAATTTTGAATAACAAATTATGATATAATTTTCAGGGATTCAATTTACACCGGTTACATAAACAAAATTTTGGTGTGTACCTTGAGAAAGGGTATTTCTCAATATTTGGTGCATGACTGAAGGTTATATCTTCATTAAAAAGAAAGTAATCTCAAATAAAAGCAAATAAGTATTAAAAAGAAAATTTTTACATCCTTATGTGTACTACCTGTATTAACAGTGTTGGGCGCATTACTTTTCTAAAGTAACGGAGTTACCATTACCGTTACTCGCAATAGAAAGTAACGTCATTACCGCTATAGTTACTTCTATAGAAAAGTAATGCGTTACAATTACCATTAATTTTATAATAAAGTAGAAAATATAGTATTTCTCAATATAAGAATATGATATATCTACATCGCAATTATAAAAGAATTTCTGAGTATCGAGCAAATATTTAATTAAGGTCAAATATATAATAATACAATGAAACAATACCTGATTTTAGACTTGTACTTAAATAATAAGCAATACAATTTAACAATTTTACCATTTGAAATACTATTAATAGCGATCAATAGATCTTAAGTAAAAAAAATGTAAAATAAAATTGCTCCTTGCACTTAGTATTACAAAAACAAAAATTATTGAACAGAATACACTTAAATAAATCGTGAATAAAAAAAATGACAAAATGCCTAAGGATTAATGGATTATTCATATAAGAAAAAAATAGAAATCTTGAAACTATTTTGCTGAATGTCTTTCAGGAAGACATTGTTACATTTCAGAAAATCATATAAGAAAGTAACGAGTAACGAATAATGACTGAAAATAGAATAAAAAGTAACGGGGTTACCAATTTCGTTACAATATAAATAAAATAACGGCGTTACTCCCAACACTGCCCATATAGTAGTTCAAACTTATTAATTAATACAGTGAAAGGCATACACACAAATTTCAATTCTGTATTTTAGTATTTTATTTACTTTCTTCTTTTAAGAACATTCGAACCTTATCTCCACGTTGACATGGTCACCGAAGAAGGTTCAGCAACAGCAGTTACAGTCAAAATGGATTCTACAACCCTCGCACCCTCTTTGGAAGACGAAGAAATGATGGAATTGGTGGTCAGGTTGAACACGGCAGCGTATGTGTACATTATGCCCCTTTTTATTGGCATGGGCATCTTCACGAACCTCGTGAACATGTATGCTCTGCACGATCTTGGAAAAGTAAAAGACAAGAAGCAGAGAGGATCTTCTACTACTTACATGTACTTGAATTGGTTGTCCTTTGCGCAATTACTTGCTTGTGCTTCAGTTATCCCATCCCTGATCAATCTCTATCGTGACACTCTGAGTTTCCCCTGGGCTACTTATTACGCCCATTTTGAAATATTTGCCATGAATTCCTTGACGAGCACATGCGTTTATATCGTGGTCGGCTTGTCGCTAGACAGGTTTGTGGCGGTTTGTAGACCTCACTCCTACCAAGTTCTAAGCAGAGTACGTCTGGCATCAATGAGAATCATCGCATCGTTTATGTTCCCCCCAATTATATACACCCCTTTCTGTTTCTTCCAAAAGGTGGTTTCCAATGAAGACAACACAGGCTATACTACTGTTGACAATAAGGCGGTAACTAACAAACCTTTCTGGCAGTTTTGGAACGTGGCCGTCGAACTTTGCCATAGACTTATTCCCGCAATCTTTATTGTTGTACTTAACTTGTGTATCATCGTCAAGTTTAGAAAAATGAGAACTTCTTCTTGCAGGGTTTCAAAGAGAAGTTTAAACGTGGAAAATAAAAGTGAAGAGAAGAAACAGCTGAATGTAAAAAATTCTAACACCAAATCAACATCTGAACAAGAATCTAGAATGTTCATTCTGTTACTGGGGGTCATTGTTGTATTCCTTGTAACCACTTTGCCGTCTGCGTATCTAGGCCTAACAGACACATTCGGACACAAATATTATTCATTTGAATTTGAGGTGAGTTCATTATGTAAATCTGTAGATCCAAATTATTAATATCGTACACAGTCATGTCTTAATATCGCATATAAAAATCCAGACTAAAAATATTGCATTTAATCTAATCTTAAAATGTTAATATCAAATTTTGTTTACTTTTATTTCAGGTATTCAGAGCTGTTGCCAACATCCTCGAAATTCTTGGATTTTCTCTGAATTTTGTTCTATACTTTATTTTGGTTCCTGAAGTCAGAGCTAAATTAATTTCTTTATTTCCAAGCTGTTAGAGGCAGTTTGGCTATTAGGAGTATAACCTACAGTTTTTTCTAATAACCTAATTAACTGCATAAACCAGATGGGAATACCCTGCGTTTAATTCCAGGGTAATTAGAGATAAAATCTTAAATGTGCAGTGGTACCTTATAATCATTTCTAATGGGTCGTCTTCATTGTAGTTCTTACCATAGGCGTAGGGACCCGATTTTGTCCGGGGATAGCAAGCAAGTTTTGCCCGAAAAATAAGCGAAACCGAAAAATGATTTTTAGTTCATATTTTTACTAAACACTATTTGTAGGTATACACAACTGTACAAAGGCTGAGCACCAGACAAGTTACAACAATAGAGTAAGTTGTGACAGGTTATATCAAATGGGGTACTTAAATATTACCGTTTTGCGACAGATTTTCCTTTCTATAATCAAATATTGTATGGTTCAACATCTGAATACATACATTTCGGGCAAAAAGATGATATCCGAGGGGAAAATCATTAAAAGTTTCGGGTGAAATAGTGATGATTGAAAATATGTGTACTGGGCTTTTGCCCGAATTTAATTGCCCGAAAAAATTCAGTCGGGTTGAATTTGGGGGATCAAGTGACCTTCCTGACCCCCGCCTCCTACGCCTATGGTTCTCACTCTAGGTCAGTGGTATTTAACCTTCTTTGCACTGTTATCCTTAAGCTAGCTAACAAAACCGTTATTATCTCACCCCCCCCCCCCCCCCCCGGCCCCTTTTTAAATGGGAAATATGAGAAAAGAAAATTAGCGAAGAATAACAATTTTAGTGGAACCATAACTCAATTTTTTGGGGGATAGTGGCGCCAGCTCGTCACCCTGCGAAAAAGCCCAAATTATCCCCAGGTTACATACCACTGTTCTAGGTATTCCGAGGCCATAAATATTTTCTATCCCGAAGAATCAAAATTTATTTACAATTTGCATAGAAATTATACAAAAAGACATTCCTTGTCCTATAAAAGTTGTTCTTAGTTTTAAAGGGATGTTGTCTCCCTGTAGGACGTAGCTGGTTAACAGATTTCGCATTCAACTCCAGTTTTTCTTTCGAGACAGTCCTTCTTTTTAATTACTTATCATGTTTTTTTCCAATATTTTTCTTTGTGAAGTAGTTGCATGCAGTATTCTACGATACGAGATTAAGAAAGAATTATATGTGTTAATTTAATTTGGTAGATGTAAGCATTTCACTGTTGTGTATACGATACAGTTACTCTCTCAGTAGTAATATCAATTTATATGTATTCAAGCACTCAAAATAACGGTCGTAAATATTTCGTTTCAGAAGATGTACAGTATATATATATATATATATATATATATATATATATATATATATATATATATATATATATATATATAATGTAAAGAACGACGCTTGTGTAGAAGAGTGTTCCGAGTGTGTTCCGCACAAGATGAGGAGGGTGAACGAGCAAATGAAAAATGAGGTACCTCCCAGAAATCGAACCCGGGATTATCCAATTGCCGGTCGGATATGTTAACCACTACACCAAGGACCCCGATTAATCAGTACTCGTAATTCTCCTACATACGAGCGGAATCAAATGCCCTGAGGGGGCACCTTCGCATGCCGTACATATATACATTTTAACATATCCGACCGGCAATTGGATGATCCAGGGTTCGATTCCTGGGAGGTACCTCATTTTTCATTTGCTCGTTCCCCTCCTCATCTTGTGCGGAACACTCTTCTACACAAGCGTCGTCGTTCTTTACATTAATTATACTTTGTGTTGTTTTCAGTTAAAAAAAAAAAAATATATATTATATATATATATATATAATATAATATTATATATTATATATAAATAAAGTTTATTGGCAGACCAATTGTCCATATGACAAATAGTGATAATAGAAACTGAAATACTAAAAATAGAAATACAATTAATGAAAAATAACAATACGGAAGTTAATTGAAGTTACACACAAACATTTTCATACTATGAAGTCCATAGCTTAGATGACATATAGCAGGATTAATGAAGAGCTTCGATAATTGGGTAGGCTGATTTTTTAATTCTTTGCATGTCTGTACTGAGCACTTGTCACCTCCTGTAGGCTCGAGACACTGTGGTTAGCAAACATATTGCGAAGCTGAGCATCTTAGGGTAACTTACAGTATGTAAGAGGCTGAAAGATCTGTTATAAAGCAAAAATAGAATTCTGTCAGAACCAGAGCTGATGATAATTTGACCCAAATACTTACATTCTTGTACTTTTCCTATTTTTCAATTGGTTTACTTCTCGTTTTAAAACTAATATCATTTGGCTGATTAGAGATTTTGAGATGGAATTGCATAACCTTAGTTTTTGTAACATTAAAAGAATATCGTAGTTCTGCAAATATATTCCCATATTTTTAGAAGACAATCCAGTCAGACCAACAGTGAGGAGACTGTGGGCACCAATCGACCAGGGAAGTACTCCGTGGTGGGTGGGAGGAGAATGTTAGGCAGAAGATAGGGAATGATAGAACTTCCGTTTCTCCTGTCACTGTCCTCTTTAGTTGATCTTTTTCCGTGTCTCATCTACCCTGTGAGCTGTCCAGCATGCCCTCAAAAACACACTTCTCTCTCTGTTCTTCACTACACATACATGATACATCCATTTTACACACTACACCATCTTTTCAAAATTTAGTAAAAAAAAAATAATAATATGGCATCGTGGGCCTCAGAGACCTTGATTTTGGCTCTCTCTCCTTCTTATATAGGGGGGGGGGGAGGGCACTTTTGCCCCCTCCTTCCACATAAGAAAAAAGAAAAATCAAACGAACAAAGAGTCTTTATTGAGGAAGAATACATTACTTAAGATAGACATCACATCCATAGAGGTTTACAGAATGTTGACATTAGCGTTAATTCTTGTATTTTAGTGGCAAGTAATCTAATCTAAGCATTCTTATTTGAAAATATGACTCTTTTAAGATTCACTTAAATTTTTGCAACAAAAATTAAAAAAAAAATAGCTAAAAAACTTTAAAGGACTTACTAACACCAAATCCTCATGTTATCTATGCCACATTTAAGTCTCGCCTCTTTAACCCTAAAAGGATGACGCTACATATTGGTAACCTTTCAAATACACGCATTCATAACTTAACTCTACAAACAATTCCGGCGTTAAAGGGTTAATTGTAACAGTTAAACCATCAATATACACATTAAACAGCAGAGGAAAGAGTAAGGAACCTTGTCTTACTCCGTAGGAAGAATCAAAACCGACAATACATTGCACTACCTAACCGTAAAAGATTGGTGGATATACTAAAATTTCAATATATTTAACATGTACGAAGGAACTATCCTGTCCTTTAGTTTTTTAAATAAAATATTATGATATGCTGATCTCCAAGAAACGACTATAAATGGTTGAGCTACTGTCAGTGTATTTAAATACAATTTCCTTCAGTACATAGATACACACACAGTTGAGTGGGACCTTTTAAAACAAAACTGATTAGATGTCCATAAATAATCATTTAATCGGCGTAGCAAAAGTCTCTCTAGTAGTTTCGAGAAGCAAGAAGCGACAACACTAGGCATATTATATATATATATTATATATATATATATATAATATATATATATGGCTTCGGACACCTGTTCAGGGTTAACTTCTGTTCCACGCCTGTGCAGATTTGTTGTAGGAGAGAGTTGTTTCCAATTCTTATCCTGCTATGCTATGCATAGCTAGTTATAAGAACTTTTCACAGGATATAGTGTAACGGGTTTACAACCCCTAAGCAGGTCAGTATACAATAAAGATTACTCTATTTATGCTTTGTGTTTAAAAAGCAGCAGAATTAATGTTATTTTTCATTCCAACCATTGTTTCACACCAACTGTTCTACTTAAAGCTTTTCATAATGGAGGGGAACGGAAATCTTCAGGGAGCATTGGGAAAAGTAATAATTTTACAATAGTAAAAAGTGCAACGCTAATACTAATAGGATTAGATATGAGGAAGAAGTATTGGTTGGTGAGAATAAATTAATTATTTTACAGTACCAGTACTAGTTTTACAAATAAAACTATAATTTTAAACATTACTGTAAAGTTTGTAAAAAAAAAAGAGTAGAGTAATGTTTGAATGTTTTGTTTGTATATTTTGGTGGCGTTTGTAAACAAAATTTATTTTAATTTTGGCAGCGGTCACCCGAATGCGTTTTTAAATAAACAGAAAAGCTTTTCTCACCATCCGCTAGGGGGTGGAAACTGCAAAGGATATTTCCTGATAACATTAAATGAGAATACCATTTTATTATTATTAATTAATTAAATAAAGGTAACATCCAGAAACTTATTTACATGCTACGTGGAGTATTCCACAAGGATCACCTGAGCCCAAGCAGAAACAGGGTGAGTGGCCGGCTCAACCCCACCTGACACCAGCAGTTAGGAGCAAACTCAGAGGAGTAAAACCAATTATAGGCTTCATCATTGACCTCGCTTAAACGAACGTTTTTAGGGGGTTTTGGATGGCTTGATCGTAGCGAGCTGACTGAGAAATCACACGACGCGGGCTCGAGTCTCACAGGCTCATAGTTCCCCAATTCATTACCTTTTCCTATCTTAATTAAGTGCGGTTATTGCAGTTAAGAATTGATTATAGTTACAACATTTACCTCGTATGAATAATGTTAAAGTTCCATTTTGTAACACTTTGCCAGACAGAGTTTGGCGTTATTTCCATGTTAATTTTTAGGTACTGATTAACGCAGAAAGCGGATGACAGTGTTACGCTGAAAAGTTTGGTTAACGCATCGATTATATGTATCACAAATTTAACAAACGTGTAATAACTATCATCCGTTTCGTCTGTGGGTATTTGTATACAACATCTTGCCCTGGTTATGAGAGTGAACTCCATTTATCTTAATTTTTATTTTTTATTGTAGATCTCTCTTTACCACCTAATTTTACTCTTGACAATTAAATATTTGTGAAGCATTTTTTTTTAATTTAATAAAAGACTAATTTGTTGACAATAATAAACAATTTATTACTGCAGAACTTTTCGAGGTCATTCCTTCTTCACATGTTTTGTGAGTGGGCATTTGTATATAATATTCATATTTTACGTCTATGAGTCTCATTATGTTAAAATTTCTACAGTTACCTGCACGAACATAGTTTATCGTTTCAGCTTATGTGTATGGATACCGTACGAATAAATATACTGCTCTTCGTTACGCTTTTCAAATCCCTCCAGTAAGTAAGACAACTGGTAACTAGTTCTATAACCGGTTTATGTCGGTTTCTGTCGGTGCCACGTGGGCAAAAGAACTATTGAGCGATATTTAAAATATGTAATTTAAATGGATGGTTATACTATGATAATAATGTTTGGGGTAGGTAGTTGTTTAGCCTCCTTCGTAACAGCAAAGTCATGTGACGGAGGCGAGCTACTGTACAGATTTACGTGGAATTTGAACCATCTAAGAGTCACTCATCATGAACACAGAAAACGGTCACCCATCCAACTGCTGAACAGATCCAACGTCGCTTAACTTCACTGATCTAAGGGGAAGCGGTGTGGCTACGACGCAGCCCTTAAAGGGATTAAAGGGATGGTAAAATAAGCTTTGTATACAACCTAGATAGGCTCATATCTCCCTTTTTTTCTTTCTTCTTTTTCTGATCGTTCTCTTTTCCACCATATTTTCGATTCACTCCGATGACAAAACCTCAGTATATAAAAAGGGATCTAAATGTATTACAAACTTCAAGCGGCATTTAATTAACAAATCGTTAAGTTACTAATTAATTAATTAATAATTATAAAAAGAAATTAATAATAACTTCAAATGCAAAAACCTTAGTAATTATTTTATTGTTTTTTAATCGTTTAAAGTCTATTAAAAATAAATGAAAATAATTCAAAAGATTTAAACAGTTTATTTATACATAAAAATAAGTTTCGTGCGATTCTGTTAAGTACTATCATCGTTTATGGACTGTGTATAGAAATTTTGTTATCCGTGTTTGTTGAGATTAGAACTTTCGCGCGCACACACACACATACACACACACACACAGTTAAGACAAATATTTAACTATGATTGACGAAAGGAAAAAAATGTAAGTTTGAAAAAAAAGATGTAAAAATGCGCACTCAAACGTGCCTTTAATTGCAGTTGCCGAAGGTCACCATTTGAAGAAGAAGAATCATCATCTTTATCGATGAGGGTCGAGAGAATAGCTGCCATTAGCGTAAAAGGTTATTATTTGTGTTGTATCATGACTGGCACTTTTATTTATTTTATATTTTAAAAAACTTGGAGGAGCAAAATATATATATATATAATAGCAGAGAGAGAGAGAATATTAATACTGTATATAAAATTACAAAATATGGCAAAGCCATTTTCCATAAGTTTATACATTTAATAAAATTAAAATCTAAAATATTAAAGTTATCTTTAAAAGAAGGAATTTTTTTTTCTTAATTTTCTTCACAGGAATTTGCTTTTACTTTTGCTCTATGTAAATGTAGCTAAGTAGCTGTTTGTCCTATTGTGTGGCCTCCTTATTATGAAGAGTTTATTTGGGATAAAAAAATAAATTTGACATTGTACGTATTATTAGCAAGTGTTATTATGACTGTCTTTATGTGTCTTTATACGTACGATATTTTATGGGTTATGCGACAATGTAGCAGATTTCCATCTAGGGCGCGTTTTGGCGTTTTTAACAAAATTGTTATGCCAATGACGTACTATTATTTCAAGCTGCATCGCAATGGACTTGTTGAAATTTGTCAAATGACGTATGACAGGCGATCAAGTAGGTCTTTAGAGCTGATAATTTTTATGTTAGTTTATTGAAGATATTTCTTATTAAAAAGTCAATAGTTTTTACGGCGAATCCGATTAGCTAGCCAGGAGAATATGTAGCCATATTTTATATTATATCACACTGAACGTTGTGTTAACCACAGCAAATTAATGACCCGTAAATTTAGTCAGAGCACCCACTTTTTCTAAAGGAACGGATTCAAGGACCCAGGCCCGGCGCTATGGACGGGCCTGAGGGGGGCCTGGCCCGCCCACTTATGATTCTCTGTTCCCCGAGCCGAGTTACTTAAAGTTTTATCTTATATTTACAGTAGGTATTATCCTAATTAACATATTTAAATTTTTATTTACGGTATTGATTAAATGAAATGCAAAAAGTAAAGATTACTTAGTGAATATCCTGTTATAACCGGATCGTATTTTTTGACATGTACTAAGTTTTTTATGTCCAAAATTGATATTGTTTGAAACATGAAAGTTAACATTATTTGAATTTAAAACGGTAAAAAATGTGTTTCCTTAAATGTGATGAATGAATTGTGGCAAGCAGGAAAAGCTTCGGAAGAACCGGCCAGGCCTGAGCTAGGATGGGGTTCGATCGTGCGACATGACAGCGAGAGCCCCGCCACGCAGCCTCAGCGTTACACTAGCGAGCAGATCAGAGAGACCGAGCGATGTTCGTGCGTCTACAGAACACCCTTCCAGAATGGATTGTAAAAGTATATAATTAAAAACACGAGTTTGAATTATAATATGTATTTCCTGTATCATGTGTGTAGGCCCTACCTATCTCTCACTAATGTACTGATTTATTAAATAAATTTATTGGGGGTTTGTAGTTTGTGTCTCGCGTCAAATATTTGTGGAGCGCCACTAATTACTCCCACTCGTTAATATTGATCAGTCATTGTCATCGTAAAATAGTATAAAATAATGAAGTTATTTACCTTTTCTAAAATGTGGCCCCCTCTGAATAATTGGGTGCCCTACAAACATCATGCTGCCGCCGGGTCTGCAAGGACCCCAAAATGCAAAACCCTAGATGAGGCACTGATGTATTTGTTATTTGAACGTGTTATGTGAAAGTGACGATTTTTTTTTTGGGGGGGGCGGTTATTTGTTCCTGTGCTTTAACTTAAATACTGACTTATTTGTTTTAAAAGGTCAAAGTTCTGTTGATCATTCATTAGAGAGCTGATGTGTGGTTTCCTTGGTTGTTGTTTAGTGAATGGAGATAAATGATGGGAAATGTGTTTGCAAATGGGAAATTTGGGGAGTTTGTTAAGGCATTTTTATGTTCTGGTTTATCCTCTTATGTTCTGCTCCTTCATGTTTGCTTAAACTAATAATGTATGACTGGTCCTCGTAAGTGCCAATATGGCGTTATAGGCACTCGGCACAATGGAATTTGTATATATGAAATATATAGGGAAGTGGAATGTGTCTTTTTTTCAGATAGAAACTAGGTTTGATTAATTTAGTGTTAAGAATCTCTTAATATAGAGGGTGAAACAATTAAATTTAGATCCGGCCACGTATGGTATATTTATTAATTCAGTAAATGTTCAAACAGCATTGGATAACATTTTAGTAGAGACGTTGGCACATCCTTTCAAATATTTACTTTATTTTTAGCAAACCCGACAAAATATAAACATTCAAAATAAGTGCCCAAACGTTCTTACTAATATGTTACACGATGTCTATATAGTGTTTTTAGAGTTATAAAACAATATATTGTAGTTTATGAGCGACTATACGCTAGTATGCATCTGTGGATAAATGTCTAAGTTGAAAGGAGTACAGTTGACAATGGGAGATGACAGAAACAATTTGTATACTAATAACTATATCTCTAATGTATATTTGTTGGAATGATATGATTGTGTAATATATTGTGAACGTTATTGAAATTAAATTCAGATTTCAGTATTAGGATTGGAATAAGTGCTAATAGGAATTCATCATCCAGTCTAAAATGTCTAATTCATTAATGATTGAACTATTGAGATATTTTTAAGTGCTGATTTGGGCTACTTTTAACGCATGTGGTTAAGCTTGTAACGTCCTCCTGATCAGATTAAGTTATAAGGTTAATTAGCTAGGTTGCGTTAAATTACGCTATAGGTAAGATTGGGATAGATTAAGTAGGCAGTAGGCTAGATATTAGGTATAGGTAACTACTATTAAAACCTGATTAAACTATCTTTAATACCGATTAAGCTCTTATTAATAATGGGTTAAGCTACTTATTAGTCGTTACTCGTTAGGCTAGTAATAAATCCAGTTAATATAGCCTGGGTTAGGTTAGCTTAGGTTAAATCAGTTTAGGTCAGATAAGCTAAGCTAGGTTAGACTGGGATGTAGTAAGATATTTTTGCCCATACAAGCTTTGTAATGGAATGAAGTAAAAATGTTTTTAGGGAGAAAAAAATTAGAATTAGGTCAAACTAGAACAAGGTTAAATTGGCCACACGCGAATAAAGTCAAACTGGAAATACATCGAATGGAACTAAATCGAATATGACTTTATTCTACCCGATCTAACTTCATGTTACCAGATACAGAATACAATGTGTTTGCTACTTGGAAAAAGTGACATTTTTAAACCTTAATTCTAATTCATTTTAATTTAATGTTCTAAATTATATATTTTTAAGCTTTATTTCTTTCAAATATACAAATTTACCATTAATTCAAACTGCATAAGGATTTTTTTATTTATTTTAGATGGAATCGAATCTGAAGGTGTTGAAAATAGTTAAGCAAATGGCTTACTAATAATTCCTTCTGTACACAGTGTATATGAAAATATCTCTACCTACAGTTGACTTATGATGATATTTTTATCGAAAAATCAATGACATCTAACGAGCGTATCCTATTACGCCACACCCCATTTTAACTTGGGTGAATCCTGACTCGTTGTCTTCTTCAGTGATCACAATCGAACGACCAATCACAGAACGGGGTCCAACTAACGTCACTAAGGGGTCTGACATGGCAATCTCTGCCTTTCCTTTTTCGTCTGCTATTATGAAGCCTAAGTCACCCGTGTCACGTCTGCGAAAAGCCGGAGCCAAATCCAGCTAAAGATAAATATAAAATTATTTGCCATAGATGTATAGACGATTCTGTCAGGTTTATCCTTCCTCATTCACCTTTCGTGGTTCAAGGACGTGGCGAATCAACTAACCAACCAGTATAGAAATGCGTCATATGAAAAGGGTATTTACTTAATTTTTTGCAAAGGGATTCTTAAATTAATTAAAAATTAATGAATACTGCTGTTTCAAATTAACCCATTAGTACCCAGAGGTCTTTTCCGAGACTGAATAAAATTGTCTGGCGTTAGCCAGAACAAAATCTCACCGACTGAAATACTTTTCAGTAATTTTGTACAAATTCTCCGAATGGATAAAATGGTATTGGAAAAGACTGAAAACACAACTCAGAAATAATTTACAATTGGTTAAAAAAAAATAATCTACTCAATGATAAAAAGATGTCGAATGAACTGTAATTGTAAATGGTCAATTATTTTCTTATTGGCAAAATTACTTTTACAATCAATTATGAATTTTGTAATAATTTCCTCATAAATTTTACTTATTCAGCCGACTTCTTTTCGCAATTGTTTTGACATATAATTTTCAACTTTTAGGGTAACATTTATTTTGGGGGTAAAACTTATATTTATTTTTGGGGTAAAATTTACCTTGTAAGGATTGTAGGTATTTCCAACAGCAGAACAATTATCTTCTATGTCTCCAAATTCAAAAATTTTTAGTCCGTGTTTACCCGGGGTTAGTCCTTTCAAACTGCCAGCAATAAAAGTAGGTCCCGTGGGGGGATTATCCTGGCGTAGGGTAATTATACCAGAAAGAGGGCCCGAATAAAAAACAACTCGGGCAGTCTTGGGTGCTCTGCTTTTCTGCAACGAGCGAAATAAAAAAAAAAAAATTTATACAAAGCATTTATATTATAAGAGAACAGACAAAATTTTATGTAAAAAAATAAAAACATGTCAAAACATGTCGAAACTGTAACTACATCGCTTTCCGTCAATCAGCGAAGTTAAGTGACATTGGATCTGGCCACTAATTTGGTGGAGGACCATCCTCCTCGTGCAGATCCTGCAGCGACCCGTAGTTTAGATTCTACTTAAAGCTGTAGGTCTCCCCCCCCCCACCACCACCTCCGTCATACAACCTTAGATGTTGCGAAAAGGTTAAACAATCTCATCAAACGACAACAACTGAAATAAAACCATATACAAAACCAAGCACTTATTTCAGCCTTCATTTTATATATATTATATATATATATATATATATAGAGAGAGAGAGAGAGAGAGAGAGAGAATCAATCATGCATTATTTTATAACATCTTTGTAAATAATTCGAAATGACAAAACGAAGATTTGAGAACCAGACATTGTGGATAATATTTTATGTTGATTTCTACCAATTTATTTGTGTATATTCTGAACTGTTTAATATACATTATGCTTACAATATTTATATATTACTTAATCATATGCATTAACTACCTCTGAAGAGATATATGTTAGTTTTCAATTAACCCGAGAGCCCTGTAAAGCCAAACGTTTAGGGCCAATTGCATAAACTAAATAACAGTAGTTAAATTATAATTTGTATATTTGATGTCATAATCAGGGCTCGAATTGAAGGGGGATGAGGGAGATGGCATCCCCCCCCTTGTTAACTCAGAATCAAATAACCACCCTCTTATTAACTACATAAAATATGCCTTAACATCAACCTAAAAATTATATATATATATATAATATATATGATACACACAGACAGTGCATGGAACAAGGAACTCTTCTGGGATAATTAAATCCACTATAGTCCGAATAGTGGATTTAATTATCCCAGAAGAGTTCCTTGTTCCATGCACTGTCTGTGTGTATCATAAAAAACTCAGGGGACCATTCTGAGTTCATTCCCATATATATATATATATATATATATATATAATGTAAATCCTCGCTAATCCGACTTCATACAGCAGTCGGAGTCAGAATAGCCGAATAGTTTCAAGTTACTGATATTTTTAGTCTAAACTATCTAATATTACTATTATAATAAAAAATATTAATATATAGAAAATGTATAAAATAAGTACTTATAAAATAAGAATTGAGAAGGGTGAGGGGGGATGGCATCCCCCTTGTTAACTACCGTACCCACCCCTCACCATCATCACCCTTGTTAAAATTTTACAATTCGACCACTCGTTATAATTATTGTAATGTTTTTAATCAATAGTTTTCATTCATTGTACGTCATCTCTACAAATAAAATTAATTCTACTCGCAATGTACAGCAAGTCAAATATGAGGCCCTCGTAGGAAGAAGTGGCTAAGCGACAAATTGTTTTTGAAATAGTTTCAAAAGTTTATTTTTGCATATTTAAACGATTTAGTCTTCAAACACTGGAAAGAAAACGTTCGTGACCCATTAAATTAATACGACATTTATTTATTTTTTATACGATATCTCGTATTACCAATTTTAATGTGAAGTGGAAATTCCAGAAATATCTGTTCTCTTTGTAAGCCAATTATTATTATTATTATTATGCCATGAATGAGATTTGTACAAGGTATTTTTAGGTATGGGTATATATTAAGGTATTTTATGTTTAAAAAGAATGATATAATCCCTCCCTCTTTCTTCGAACGTTGAATTAGTTTGTGGAATTTGTGCCAACCAACTGATTGGGAGAACTTTTATTAATCTTCAAAAGTATTACACCACTGTCGAAAACATGTACTGTGAACTTTGATTTTTACAATAATAGGCGTACTTACTTTATCTGATGGGTATAGAAGCAAATGGATAATCTCTGTTTTCCCATCGGGGTCATCCTTGATGTGGGTTGGACCATGGGCAGCATTCACATAGAGGTTAGATGGTATATTGTTGTGAAAAACGACTAAATGTCTCGAAGGCGCTGTGTCACAAAAGTTAACTAACGTCGCTATGACAACTACCGCCGCTTGAACTCTGGAACAAAGATCGAAAGCAAAATAAAAATTTATTTCATAATATATATATATATATATTATTAAGACCGTGACATCACTTCAAGTAGCTGTCACAAATTATTTATATGACGTCATCAATAAAACATTTTCAAGGCTGAGGTCGCAGTTTGGGCTTCCTCTTCAAAACATTTTGGGTATCCTGGCACTGACCCTTGGGGCATGCAAGGTTAATGCGCAAGTTACACAATATATATATATATATATATATATATATATATATATGTTAAACACAGACCGTGCATGGAACAAGGAACTCTTCTGGGAAAATTAATTTTCCCAGAAGAGTTCCTTGTTCCATGCACGGTCTGTGTTTAACATATAAATTTCTCAGGGGACCATTCTGAGTTTGTGTATATATATATATATATATATGCGTGTGTGTGTGTGTGGTGTGTGTGCGTGCACGCGCACGTACGCAACTGGACATATGTGAGCTCGAGTATGTAATAATTCAGAGAAGAAGTGGGGTCATTTTTTGTGAGGTAACACTTTCAGTACCTCAGAATATTTAAAAAAATATATACAAAAAATCTGGAGACTTTTTTATTGTCGAAAAACAAAGCTATATTGCTCCTGATTAGGTTAGGTTGGGGTACGTTGGGGTAGTTAAAGTTTGATTAATTAGGTTAGGTTAGGGTAGATTAGCGGGTACCTCACTATTTAGTCGCGTCCGAAACACTTATCACGCCCTTCTCTCTAGACATATGAATTTGAAGAAGTCGGTACCTCGCTTTTCCTGTGTGTGTGTGTGTGTGTGTGTGTGTTCCATTTTATAGAATTCAGATTTATGTCATTTCTTAATTTTCAATTGGTTAAATAGATATTTTATCCAAATAAGCACTAGGTCATAATATGACCTCTTTGAAAATACAAATAAGCTTAATAATTAAGGATCTAGTTTTAGAATGAAGGTATAATCAATAATACAAATAACATGAGAAGAATGCAACTCCCTACTGTACCAAGGAGCTACATCGATATTCGGGATAGTAAAAGGATTTCCTTCAACAAAAGTAATAAACCAAAATAGAACAATGATAATAATAATTAATGTGATTTCAAAGAAATAAACTCCCTGTTTATGTTCTATTTCGGAGAAAAAAGTTCACCTACAACCTAAAATTTACAAATATCATACAAAATTACTAATTAGTTATGACTGGATTTTTATTTTAACATTTTATTAGTCACCCCAAATCATAAAATATCCAAATAAAAATACGGTATTACTAATTAGTAATTTCTTTTTGCATTTCAGGAAATTTTAGTTTGTAAGCGAACTTTATTCCAGTATGTACATCCTATGAACAAATTAAAACGTAATAAAATAGTCTCACCTTATAATTTCAACGAACCCCATCTTCTTTCCGCATATAAGTATTTGGACAGAGACTGAAGTAACCCAAAACCTTCCAAAACTAAGAGTAAACTGAGCGTATACATTTTTGCATTCCTTTATATAAAACTCTAATGTAAAGACCTTGTAAAATGTTAGTAATTAAATGGTCAAAGTGGGTATTCTTTCAGCCAATCAGCAGCTGTTATTTTCTTCCTTCTTATCTTCTTATTTTCAAAATTCAAAGCATCTCATCACTCATGAGTCAACTGAAGATGCCCTTGGGTATTTTTTTTTAACGTTGATTTGTGTACTTTTTCTGTCTGATGTTTTGTGTGCTACTTCCATATTCAAATATTTAACTCATTTATAAATGATGATAGGTTATGAGCAATGTGGTCGTCCTATTTCGTTGGGAATACTTTTTTTTTTCAGATGATGAACAATGGATGATGTTCGTTTTGTAAACATTCAAATAGTTTGATTCTTCATAAACTAGGTCAGTAACACACACACACACACACACACACACATATATATATATATATATAATATATATATATATATATATACTGAAATCTTTATTCAATATTTGGATTCAATCATTTTGTTAATAGTTTCCATGTACCAAGTTCTGACTAGGTCTAATCAATTTGTACACGTCATAGCCTAGTGCTGACTACCTGTGATTACTTGTTCTGTATAAACTATCTATAGGGACGTCATTTGGCGGTATAAAATGTTGGTTCAAGAATTCTCATTCCATATAATTTCACCAAATAAATAAATGGAATAAAATGGAATAAAAACATAGCAATAAAAAGTAATTTTTATAAATTGAAGTACGTTCTATTATAGGTAATGACCTAACGAGAAGACGGTGTTTATAACTAAACTTTATTCACTTGTGAATATATATACACCTTTGGTTAGCCTTTGGTTAGCTTCCGCCCGAACTGTTCATTCTGACGAAGGTCAAGCTTTTCACTCCACCTTAGACCTACAGTTTAACATGGAATCCAAACCACGCCCCATCAGCAGCCCAGCGTCTTAACCACTAGGCTACCTAGGGTACCCATTTATCTACCAACCACTTTTTTTATTGTGTGGAAGGATGAACAGCTGGGTTTTGCTGCACGCCGGCTGCCGTCGGGTCTGGAACCCGGGGCCGATGGATTCGTAGTCAGCGACGCTAACCACTACACCACCGAGGCGCGAGGTCATATATATATATATGTGTGTGTGTGTGTGTGTGTGTGTGTGTGTGTGCATTTTAACTGCAAACAACACAGTATAATTAATGTAAAGAACGACGCTTGTGTAGAAGAGCGTTCCGCACAAGATGAGGAGGGAGAACGAACAAATGAAAAATGAGGTACCTCCCAGGAATCGAACCCGGGACAATCCAATTGCCGGGTGGATATGCTATCCACTACACCAAGCTCATCGACCAATCAGAAGTCGTAATTCTCCTACATACGAGAGGAATCAAAAGCCCTGAGGGGGCACCTTCGCATGCCGTACATATATACACATTTTAACTGCAAAAACACACAGTATAATTAATGTAAAGAACGACGCTTGTGTAGAAGAGCGTTCCGCACAAGCTGGGGGGGGGGGAGAACGAACAAATAAAAAATAAGGTGCCTCCCAGGAATCGAACCCGGAACCATCCAATTATACTGTGTGTTTGCAGTTAAAATGTATATATGTACGGCATGCGAAGGTGCCCCCTCAGGGCATTTGATTCCGCTCGTATGTAGGAGAATTACGACTTCTGATTGATCGAGGACCTTGGTGTAGTGGATAGCATATCTGACCGGCAATTGGATGGTCTCACGTTCGATTCCTGGGAGGTACCTCATTTTTCATTTGTTCCGTTCTCCCTCCTCATCTTGTGCGGAACGCTCTTCTACACAAGCGTCGTTCTTTACATTAATATATATATATATATATATGTGTGTGTGTGTGTGTGTGTGTAAAAGATTTACCCTCACCAGGATTTGAACTCGGGCCTTCTGATTCGAAGACGTAGGCACTGACCATTGTCCTACGACTGTACGACATGATAATAATTAGCAACAGACTAGCGACATTTTGTTACCCAACGAAACACAACCCTTTCGCGTCCACAAATTTTTAAATTTGCAGATGAAAAAGTGCGCGGTTATGCGTTTATATTTCTATCTGGTAGTAGTACCCTTGTGTTTTCCAAATAGATTTTAATTAAAAGCTGTCCTTTAGTTCGAGTGCAGGAGGTAAAACACCTCTGGACGCGAAAGTGTTATGTGTTTCCTGGTGATGGATCTGAATGTCACTAAGTTGTTGGTATCTTTTATCCTGTTGTAGCCCAATGGTCAGAAACTGTGTATCCGAGTCAGAAGGCCCGGGTTTGAAACTTGGTAGGGGTTTTTGCATATATATATATATATATATATATATATATATATATTATGTTAACCTGACGAGGTAGAGACTAGACAATCTGTAATATAATTGAGGCAGAGTCTGTCAAAAAAATTATTTCAGAAGCTGAAATTGGAAACCGAAGATTTTGAAAAGAAATTATTAAGGCAGTGAAAGCTTAATCTTTACTTCAAGTTCACGAGGAACTTTTGTGAAGTTTAACAATTGACCCCCCCCCCCCCCAGTAATTGGGGAGCCGAAGGCCCCAACACCGCAAGTCTAGCTGAATAGGCCCGTAGGGCCTACTTTAGCTATTTATACTAAAGGCTTTACAGTCGTTTTTACCTTTTTTCCTGCGGGTGTGTAACAATGACGTACGCAAGAGGGTGGGCAGCCGGGCATTTGCCCTTACCTCCGTCAAGATTAGGATTACACTCTTGAATATAGAAGAGGAAATTAAAATTAATTAAAGTTTTGAATTAATTCACAAAAATAAAAGGAAAATATTGGTTTTGTCATTTAAAGCACGTCAATTTGTTTAAATAAATGCACACTTTCACACTTAGGCCGGCCGCACACAGGATCATCTTGCGACTCACGACTCAAGTCACGTGTGATTTTACATTGACAGAATGGGAGCCCCGCACACTACAGCGACCGCGACCAGCGAATCTGGGGTATCGCGTCGCGGTCACTGCAGTGTGCGGGGGCTCCCATTCCGTTAATGCAAAATCTCGCGCAACGCGAATCGTCACTACCTAAGTCGTGAGTCGTGAGTCGCGAGACGATTCTGTGTGCAACCTACCTTAATGTTCGTTTTACATTTTCTACATGTTTTTCACAATTACTGTACATGCTTAAATTTACTGTAAATAATATATTTTAGGTTGTCAGACCCTTCACCCCCACCACCCAAAGGAATTTCCTGGGTGCACCTATGGTGTATATATATATATATGAGCTTTTTAATGTCCTGCCAAAAGAAGTGAGGCACCTCCAGCACACCGGCCTGAATAACTTCAAGAACCAGCTGGACAGATTCCTGTGCAAAGTCCCTCCTGACCAGCCATGCGTGGCTGGCTACGAGGGCAGGAGGAGATCAGACAGCAATTCCCTTCTTCACCAAATCCCGCAAATAAGGTGGGATGCTGAAGAGGGGTTAACTGCAGATTGATCCTGAACCGTTGTTCAAACCCACATAATATATATATATATATATATATATATACACACACAGGGTGTTCCGAAAGTCCTGCCCCATAATATACAACAATATATTGGCCCTTGGGACAGGACCTCTGAGACCCCTGTGTGTGTATATATATATATATATATATATATATACAGTATATATATATGCAGGAAGGAGAAGCCAAGGGCGAATGCCTACAAAAACGCCCTCCCTCCACGGAGGAAAAAGAGCCAAAATCAAGGTCCAGGGTTTTCGAGATGCCTGGACACTGCATTTGAAAGATTGGAGGTCATAAACAGGGGAATGGGACAACTGGCCGCGGCCAACTAGCCGCAGCCCAACTCACCACGGCCAACTCGCCGTAGCCAACTGGCCGCGGTGGTCAGATTTTATAATTTATAATTTTATAATTTTAAATTTTTTATTCTAAATATAATTTTAGAGGCTGTGCACCTGGGTGTTGAATGCCCGGTTAGGTCAACCGTACGCCCTTGACGATTGGTTAGGTTAGGTCGTGATATTTTCGTTAGCTTTAACGAAAATATCACGAAACATAACCAATCGTCAAGGACCTACAATTAACCTAATCGGGCATTCAATTAACGTACCCAGGTATTCAATTAATCTAATCGGCATTCAGTTGACCTAACCGGGCATATACTGTGTGCACACACACACACACACACACACACATATATATATATATATAGCGTTCAACATCCACCGGCAACGCCGGGTCGCTCCGCTAGTATATATATATATGTATATATATATATATATATATATGTATATATGCGTGTGTATTTCCACAGGAAATGTGGAATGTTTATCAACGCTGCTTGAATGACGAAGACAGGACTAACAATCAGGCAGAAGCTGCGCACCGAAGACTGCAAAATGAACTTGGAATGCAACATCCTACGATTTGGAAATTTATTGATGGTTTGAAAAAAGTTCAACGAGGAAGAGATCTATATTACGAGCAGCTGATTGCAGGGCAAAATCGTCCAGTCAAGTTAAAAAAATTCAGAGAAGCAGATGCAAGGATAAAATCAATTGTCAGTAAATTTGACAGTCGAAATTTTGTTGAATACCTTAGGGGAATTGCCCATAACTTTTCATAGATATTTGCATTTTTATCCTTATTTTATTTTTTTTACTCCAATAAAGTACTTTCATAAAGCAATTTTAACACACTTGTTTTATTACACACAATTTTCATAAAAAAAAAAATAATTTTTCTATATCGCGGCGAGTTGGCCGCAACGAGTTGGCCGTCGTGAGTTGGGCTGCGGCTAGTTGGCCGCGGCCAGTTGTCCTAAACCCATAAATTATAGCCCTCCCTAAAACCAAATTGATCCTTCGCTATGAGACTATTTTCCTCGAAATATTTCGAGAGTTGCGTGTACACATGTTTTTCAAATATAGGTCGATAATTCGAAAGTAGTGATTTGTCTCCTGATTTGAATATTTGGACAAACTTGTGCCTTTTTAAAACTGCTCAGATACTTTATCCCCTCTTTATCAATATTAATCAACCCATCTCTCCGTCATGATATTTTCTCTGACGTACTTAACCCTTAAAGACACCGTTTGGAATAGAATCGACGTGACATGATTTGTTTTTAAGGGGGAAATAGCCGTTTTAACATCTCTGGGGGAGATAGGAGAGAAGGAGAAAATATGAACTGGGGGATTATCAAGATATTCTTTGTCGCTGCGTGTCGAGGGTGCTCTGAGATCAGCTATTTCTCCCTACGGTAGCAAAGTACTTGTTTAGATGAATGGCTATACCTAATGATTCGTTGTAAGTGGTATTATTTGTTGTTATATTTGTGGGATAACAACTTTGTTCTTCCTTCCGATTTAAAGTTTCAGTGATAAGTTATCATTGTTTCTTAGAATCACCTTTGTAGTCCTCAAATTTATTGTTGTACGTAGTACTCTGATTTTATTTTTTTTTATTATGGTATTTAGTTTATATCTGTGATAATACAAAGCTAATACAATATACTCGTATTATTATCATCAATTATTTATCAATAATTAATTAATATCATTAATCAATCAATATTAATCAATTAATAATAAAAAATATTCATACTATTACCATCAGTTATTTATCAATAATTAATATCACCAATCAATCAATATGAACCAATTAATAATAATATAATATACGCGTATTCTTATCATCAAATTTTTTTTTTTTTTTTTAATTAATTTTTGTAGACATACCAACTATAGCAACAATGGACCAAATAAATACTAAGGAGTTCTTACTTCAAAATATATAGTAATACACACTAGAACATACTCGTATGATTATCATTAATTACCGGGAGATCTATTGGTATGGCCTTGTGGGTGAGAACTTTTTCTGGGAGGTTTCAGCTCTCTCCTTATGCTCAACGGATTCTTCTTACAGGAGTTCAACTTTCTGGCTGAGATCCAACTTGTTCCGTGACCATCCGCGTAATCCCATGGAGCCCCTCGATTAAGAAACTCTTGAGGAGCTCGAACACCTCGCGGTTATCATTGTTTAATCCTATTAGCAGTTGCTGCTATTCACTGGTGCCTTGCACCACGGCAGCACCGCCTGTGGAGACAGGTGGAGAGAGGAGAAATGTGGCACTACCGCTTGGGGTCCAGCAGTTGGGTATGTCGCTCTGGATAGAGGAACTGGCATCGTCGTTCGTGGCATATTGGTGGGAGGAGTTTAGGCGTTCGCTCCTCCTCTTTGGCGATAGATTGGTAGAGATACGGTTCTTGCTGCATTTACCCATTTTGATTTTGAATTTACTGTAATATTTATTATGAAATGACACTAATTTTAATGTTATAAGACTAAAGTCATGCAATTCTATCCGAAAATCTCAAACCAAACAGCTAATATTATTTTCAAAATGTTATATAATGTTATAATGTTTCACACCAACAAAGACCCTAGGATCCACTCATGGCTGGTCTACCTAACTGTGTTCGTAATTGTGTATTGTGTATGCCCTCCGTGGTGGCGGAGGGGACCTACATTTTTACGTGGGTTCCGAACCACAAGAACATATGAAATTTATGTAAAAACTGCCTGTACATTGGCAACGACCAATTTTTACAAAACTAAATAATTATCAATTTAAAACTAATTAATTATCGATTTAAAACTAAAGATAGAATCTCTGGATCCAGAGGATCAAGTCATAATAGACTACTATCCACAAATATGTTACACTCTATATCTATTTATAACCGACATGCAAATATATCAGATCCAAAGAATCCAGTCAATTTCATTACGGTATCCATCAATACTAATACCTTGGCAATACCTTGCCAACCAAAAATAAGTCACGGTCCATATCGATTGCGGACCAAGTCACAATTTACAACCATGTACATTACAATATATATATACTTAGGAGGAAAAGTGTATGTGGCTGTAAAGACTGTACAGTAATGTAGAAATGTGTGTGCACCCATTTTGGGTCTCCCATTTCAAGGTGTTTGTGGGGCAAGTGAAGATCATGAGTTTTTCAATACCTCACAATACTATGGGGGGCACCGCTCGGCAGAGGAATCTCTTTAAATGGGGTGTGTAAGGACAGAGAGTATCCCCTAACCCAAGATGCTGCCTCCCTATACCCCACAACACTTGTGTTGAGCTGTGGGATCTATCACCAACAAAGACCCTAGGATCCACTCATGGCTGGTCTACCTAACTATGTTCGTAATTGTGTATTGTGCATGTCCTCCGTGGTGGCGGAGGGGACCTACAATTTTAAGTGGGTTCCGAACCACAAAGCCTTAATTTTACTACCTTAAACTATACCCAATCTATCAACATATGCGTCTAATCCAGTGCTTCTCAACCTTTTTGATGCTTGTTCGCACAAAGATCGAGACCCCGGAATCTGGTTCGCACCACCCACAGCTGCCGGGGGGTTCATGGGGTGCACGACATAATATATTATAATTATATAACATAATAATGAGTGTGGTGGGTATATATATGTAAATTCTGAGAAACTTCAACATGGTATTTTTATTTAATACAAATAAGTTTTATTCAATGTGTTTCATTTAACCAAATGTATTACATAATTTCGGGATAAATAATTACTACATAAAATTAATGAATATGTTGCTGTTGAATTTTTGTTGCTATTGCCGAGTAGTTCGGCTCGATTTGGGTGTCCAGCGCTCCTCGCATGAGGACATCAATGTTTACTAAGCAATTTCTCTTCTTAGTTTTGATATCAACCAATGCGGAAAACCCTTGCTCTGAAAGGTATGTCGTCGGCATCCTGACCAGCATTCCGACGGCTTTCTTAGCCAAATTTCCATAATCTGAACTGCTAAGAAGTCCGACTCAGAATTTCTCGTGTTATCCCGCTTCAAATTGGACCTTCTGGAGATAGTCATTTTTGAGCATTTGTAAGGACTCATCTTCGCCGTTGGGCACAGGCACTGGTCTAAAAGGGTTGAGAACCCACAGCCAAGAGTCCTCCAGTGACTTCAGTTCCTCATCGGGAAAATACAACTTCATGTTGTCTTGCAGCGTTAACAAGTGTTTCGTGATGAGCTGCGCCATCTTGTCTTCCAGATCTGGCTGAATTTCTTCCCACAGGCACGTCTTCATATGCCCAGCGAACTCAACAAAGTCCAAAAAGTCTTGGTGACTGACTCGCGACTTCCACTTTAAAAAAAAAAAATGTACATCTGCAGACTGCAGATGGCGCTGCAAACGACGCCAGATGATGGTGTCGTTTGCAGCTAGCCATCTTGTTCGCACTCGGTTCGCACTATGTTTCCCGTAAGCACCAAATCTTTTCTCGTCTGCACTTGTGCGTACCTTCACACAGGTTGAGAAGCACTGGTCTAATCAATTTTTAAACATGTTTATAGAGTACTACTAATTACTTCCACCGGCAAACTATTCCAGCTATTTACTATTCTATGCGTAAAAATGTTTTTGGCAACTGCTGTCTCGAACCTTCTACTTGTCAACTTACACCCGTTATTTCCAAAGCTGGGCACAAACCGTTAATCCGTTAATCGTTAATTAACGAAGTTAACTTTTTCGTTAACGATTTAACTTTTAAGTTAACTTTGAAAATCATTATCGGACTAATTAACTTCCGTTACATTTAACTTCCGTTAACTCGAGTCCGTTAACCCAAAAAATTCATAAATAAACGTTTAAAAGTTTCTATTATTTTCAGTGTTGAGCAGGTGCGCAATTAATCCGCCACTGTTAATAGTGATGAACGAATTTCCATTTCCGCAGTGCAAAATCAGGCGATATATTTGTTTCCGTCGCCACAATTTGTGTCTTACCAAATATGGTAGTTATTTATGGCATTGGTTTGAGCAAAACATGGTCGACTGTAAAATCAGGCGGAAAGATTTGCCATTTGAGTTGAATGTTTCAACTTCTTTCAAGAAATATCACGAGCATTTTAAGGCACTTTCAATAATATATATGTAACAATTACAACAAATAACTACATTCGTTTCATTTGCAGTAGACCTGTCTCTTGCGCAACATGTTTGTGCTAGTGAATATTTAAAAATAATCGTGAAGAAGAGGGATAATTAAATATATATATATTGTGTTTTTCATTTTTTTATAATAAAAGTTAACGTTAACGGTTTATCGGTAACTTCCGTTACATGTTTAACGAATTAACGGATTAACGGTTAACGAAGTTAACTTTTTGGTTAACGGATTAGCGGTTAACGAAGTTAACTTTTTGGTTAACGGTGCCCCCACTGGTTATTTCTAGTCCTATTATATCGAGATATTTCGAAAAAGCTATCTCTATCTACGTTATCGAACCCATTCATAATTTTGAAAACCTGGATTAGATCACCCCTCAGCCTCCTAGTCTCGAGTGTAGTCAATTTAACTCCTTAAGCCTATCCTCGTACGACTTTGACCTAAGCGACGGATCGGACGGAATCATCTTAGTTGCTCGTCTTTGAACTCTTTCGAGTTTGTCTATATCTTTGCGCATATGCGGATTCCAAAATTGGATCGCGTACTCCAAATGGGGTCTAACTAATGATTTATAAAGAGGAACTATAATATCGTGCGATTTGTACTCAAAATTCCGAGCTATAAAACCTAACACTTTGTTCGCTTCATTGACCGCTACTGTACTTTGTTTCGCTACTTTTAAATCACCAGTGACTATAACTCCTAAATCTTTTTCCTGCTCTACGATTGCCATGTGACTGACCAATCAACGATTTTATTCAGATCTTCCTGGATTTTATCTCTATCTTCGTCATTAATCGCCCTACCACCCAGCTTCGTGTCATCCGCAAACTTTGAAACTGTACTGACTAGGCCGACATCTAAATCGTTAATATATATAAGAAAAAGCAAGGGGCCCAATACAGAACCCTGAGGAACGCCACTCGCTACATTAGCCCAACACGACTCCGCTCCATCAACGACCACCCTCTGTTTCCTACCTCGCAACCACTCTTCTATCCAATTTATTACTACACTCCTGATTCCATGAGCCTTAGTTTTTTCAATGAGTCTTTTGTGCGGTACGGTGTCAAACGCTTTTTGAAAATCTAAATACACTACATCAACTGCCCGATGACTATCGTAAACGTCAACCACGCTTTGAAAGAATTCTAAAAGATTAGTTAAGCAAGATTTGTTTCGCCTAAAACCGTGCTGCGTATTTCTAAGTTATGCAATTCTAAGTGTTCGACTATACGATCCCTAATTATTGATTCCAATAGCTTACCTACAACAGACGTTAAACTGATTGGCCTATAATTTCCCGCCGCACCTTTATCGCCTTTCTTAAAGATAGGTGTTACGTTTGCTAACTTGAAATTATCTGGTACGCACCCCTCAGAAATAGACGCATTAAAAATCTTTGTTAGCGGCACAACAATGCTATCTTTTAATTCTTTTAGTTGTATGGGATATATGGAATCCGGCCACGGGGATTTACACATTTTCATTTTATCAATATAGCGCATTACTTCCCCTTCAATAACCACAATATTATCCAAAATATTACCATTATCAAAAGATATTATGTCTATGACAGTAGGGATATTCGTTTCATCTTCTATAGTAAAAACTGACGTAAAAAATTCGTTTAGCAAGGTAGCCATTTCCTTGTTTTCAGAAACTAGATCTCCGTTAACATTTTTCAACGGCCCCAAGACACCTTTTACTGGATTTCTATTGTTGACGTATCGAAAGAATCGCTTGGGGTTTTCTTTACCGTCACGAGCTATGGAGATTTCAAATTCGCACTTGGACTTTTTATTACACTTTTCGCTTCACGCCTTAGAGATATGTAGTTGTTTCGCAACCACAAATTGTCTTTATCGCACTTATGTAGCCTATAAGCCCCATCTCTACTCTTTATAATGTCTCCTACTCTAGAAGTAAACCACAAGGGCTTGTTGTTTACTTTCGCACGCTTAATTTTGTACGGTACACATTCTTCATTTATAGTTCTAAATACTGTTTCAAACGATTCCCACATTAGTTTTGCGTTGGAGATCCCCATTACGTTTTCCCAATTGACGTGTGACGACAATTTATTTCAAAATTTACAAAAGTCTGCGTGCTGGAAGTTAGGAATTTTAGTCGAGTTAGCTGGTTTCGAGGGACTTACTGAGAGGACAAATTCTACCATATTGTGATCGCTATTGCTTAACGGTTCTATTACTTGAAGATCAGTGATTAGCCTATCATTCGTAGTTATTACTAAATCTAAAATACTGTCCAACCTCGTACGTTCCCCAACCTTTTGAATAAGAAAGCTATCCTCGAGAAAATTAAATAAACGATTACCTTCCGCGTCTCCCTGCATTGTAAACATTATCACTGTATTATTATCATTACCATTATTATTATTATTATATTATTAATATATATATATATATATATATATATATATATATACACACACACTTGGTTAACCTTGGTTTTGCCTCCGCCCGAATTGTTCATTTTAACGAAGGTTAAGCTTGTTACTCCATCTTAGAACTACATTTTGACATGGAATCCGAACAACGCCCCACCAGCAGCCCAGCGTCTTGACCACTAGGCCACCCAGGGTACCCATTTACCTACCAACCAGTTTTTTTATTGTGTGGAAGGTTGAATAGCTGGGTTTGCTGCGTGCCGCCTGCCGTCACCTGATCTCGATCACGGGGTCGATGAATTCGTAGTCAGCGATGCTAACCACTACACCACCAAGGCGCATATATATATATATATATATATATATATATCGGTGGTGTAGAATCCATCGGCCCCGGGTTCGAAACCCAGTGACGGCAGCCGGCGCGCAGCAAAACCCAGCTGTTCGTCCTTCCACACAATAAAGAAAGTGGTTGGTAGATAAATGGGTACCCTGGGTGACCTAGTGGTTAAAACGCTGGGCTGCTGGTGGGGCGTGGTTCGGATTCCACGTTGAACTGTAGGTCTAAGGTGGAGTGAAAAGCTTGACCTTTGTCAGAATGAACATTTCGGGCGGAAGCTAACCAAAGGTTATCAAAGGTGTATATATATATATATATATATATATATATATATATATGTGTGTGTGTGTGTGTGTATTGGTATTGTCACTATGTGTACTTTTTATTTTTATTTCCTTTTTTGTTTTGTAGTTTTAGCTCTGGGTAGTTTTTATTATTATTTGTTTCATTATGTGTCTTATTTTTATTTGTTTTTTCATAATTTTTAGTTATTTAAATTTATCATTGTTTGATTTATTTTATTACCTTCAGACTATCCCTATTTTATGGGATTTATATTCTGCCAACACTATTATCATTTATCACTATCAGGAATGACGTATGTACTCAGCTTTATAATCGAAAGAAATATCTATAATGTCATTACATCAGTTGCACTTGTGTCGGTAACCTGTGGCTCATAGGTGTGGTAAGAGTATCGGTAAGATATGTGTTTTTTTTGGTATAGCAGCTTTTGGTAGTTTTGACATTTTTAAGGTTAATTAGGGTACCCGAAAGTGATATTTTGCAAAATTTGATCATAAACTATAGCTTTACATGATCCTTTTTTATGATTTTATGAGACTGAAAAACGGAACACACAATTAGATTTCATCAAATAAACATAAGTTAAAATAGTTTCGTTTATCATTTCATTAGAAAACTGTGTAGATGTTGCAGTAAATTTGTTTAAAAAAAAAAAAAACATTTACATCGAATTAATTGAATGCCCGGTTAGGTCAACTGTGCGCCCTTGATGATTGGTTAGGTTGAGTTGTAATATTTTCGTTAGCATTGTTTTCTTATTTTTTTCCATCGATACATCGCTAGAAATGCAGTAAGCTTTATTTTGATACATAAAATATATAAAAAAAAACAGATTTTGTCCTCAAAAGCAGGTGGTCACGAAACGAAAAATTACCCAATTTCGCAACAGGGCCTGATACCCAATAGGCATTAGGCTTTTCATGTTTTTTCCCCCACCTGGACTAGGCTGTCTTGACCTTCATGGCATCTCCATCAGAATGGTTGAACCTCATGAAACATGAACTTTAATTCTAACTTAGAGTGAACTCGACTGTTACTAATTTTTAATTTTAGACAAAGTTGCCAACTGGTCATTGCTTGTGACCCAGACTGCAAAATCTGTTTGAATTTTTGGTTATTATTGAATATTTCACAAACAGTGACCTTCGGGGGTTAGGGTGTTAAGGTAAATCTTAAGGAAGCGTCCGGGGAAGTTTTTTGGATATAAAACATGTTTTCCCGATGTTTCTATGTAATTTATTCGAATTTGACATCTGTTTGTCGCAAATCACTTGTCTATGACTTTCCCCAACCCTAACAACCCAACCCTAACAACCCAACCCTAACAACCCAACCCTAACAACCCAACCCTAACAACCCAACCCTAACAACCCAACCCTAACACCAACCCTAACAACCCAACCCTAACAACCCAACCCTAACAACCCAACCCTAACAACCCAACCCTAACAACCCAACCCTAACAACCAACCCTAACAACCCAACCCTAACAACCCAACCCTAACAACCCAACCCTAACAACCCAACCCTAACAACCCAACCCTAACAACCCAACCCTAACAACCCAACCCTAACAACCCAACCCTAACAACCCAACCCTAACAACCCAACCCTAACAACCCAACCCTAACAACCCAACCCTAACAACCCAACCCTAACAACCCAACCCTAACAACCCAACCCTAACAACCCAACCTAACAACCCAACCCTAACAACCCAACCCTAACAACCCAACCCTAACAACCCAACCCTAACAACCCAACCCTAACAACCCAACCCTAACAACCCAACCCTAACAACCCAACCCTAACAACCCAACCCTAACAACCCAACCCTAACAACCCAACCCTAACAACCCAACCCTAACAACCCAACCCTAACAACCCAACCCTAACAACCCAACCCTAACAACCCAACCCTAACAACCCAACCCTAACAACCCAACCCTAACAACCCAACCCTAACAACCCAACCCTAACAACCCAACCCTAACAACCCAACCCTAACCCTAATTATAAAATTTTGCCGCCTGGAGAAGTTGTGGAAGCGGTCCTCACAGTTCGGGAAGGCCTTTAAGAAGTACGCCTGTGAGAGGTATCCCAGGAAGAAAATTTTCCACCTTCTGTACTTAGGCGTTAAATTTCTGACGTCCCTCCAAGTACGCTCGATGTTTTGCGTATGAGCATGGGTTGTTGGATTGACGAAATTGATGGAATGGTTGACTGTCAAGTGTAAATAGCCTTCATCTTGGAGACAGTCGTATGCCTTCCAGCAGTCGGAGATAACTGTAGTTCCAGCCTCAATCCACTCCTTTATGATGGCCAATAACGTTTCCTTTCTTCTATCTGTCACTGAAACTAAAAATATTGGTGACAGTTCAGAATAGGGGTGCCACCTCAATTTTTGTGTTTTTTCCACCAAAACATGCTAAAACCATTGGTTTCCTGTTGTTTAGGATGAATGTGACCATCGCCATTACAGTAAATTATTGCTTGAAGTGATTTCACCCTCCCAACCCCTACTACAATCTTGGGGGACCACTGTGGGAACCTGGGGTTTTGGGTGGGGGAACACAGTACAAGCAATAATTTACTGTAATAGCGATGGTCAGATTTATCCTAAACAACAGGAAACCAATGGTTTTAGCATGTTTTGGAGGAAAAACACGTGTTGTGAAACATCAAAAACCATAAGAAAAACCTAGGTTTCATGGAAAACCTAACCTAACTAACGTAAAAAATATAAAACCCTGTACCAATCAATTTGTGATGTGATCTTTACCGGGGCTCCACCCCTGTACCCCAAGACCTAAATTATACAAATTGGACACTACATTTAAAGGGAGAACACCATGCGAGCTCTACTAGCGTCACCACACATCCGTCACAGACCGAAGTCATTTTCAAACTGAAGTGAATGAACAATATGATAGTAGGTTTGCCAACTCAAAATTTCCTAGATTCATACCCAAAAATGTTTTTTTTGTAATTTTCTAACTTCGTTTTTTTGACTATGCAACACATGCAATCAACGTATTTTAATGAGAGAAACAATTTTGTCTGTGGTAATTTTTTGAAATTTTGCTCAATTAAGTGGTGCCCATATTCTGAACCATTACCAAAATATTTTTTTTGAATCCCGTTTGAAGCCTCCGAAAATCCACTGACCTTCTATGCGTCTTCCTACGTTATATTTACACTTTCCAAATTTTGTTTTGTCTATTTCAACAACCTTATTGGGACCACCAAGCTTTTCAGTGGAATCAAAAGCGTAGCTTATACAGACCTCTGCAAAATTTGCCCAATCTACAAATGTAGGTTGTGAAATATCTAACTTGGTAATGGTTTGCAAGTTAGTTATTATAGCACAAGTATTTCACGAAGTATAACACTCGTAAGGGGTCTAATTTAGCTTTGAAAAAAAATGTGTTTTTAAATAAAGATTCCTGAAAATTGCAGCGATAAACTTTTTGTTATGCAAACTTTTTTTTTCGGAGCGACACTTAAAGGCTTTTCTATTGAAATCTATTTTATAGGTCTCGTTACACTTTGGGCACTTTCTCTTAAAAGTAGTTTATGCTGAACCAGAAAGGCTATCAATTTTTTGAAATCTGAATTAAATTTGGAAAATGGCTTTAAAATAGTGTAGTCACAACATTCACAATCCATAGCTAACTCGCAAATGACTTCTCAAACCAAGATTATCCTTATGGTCAACACTTAAATTAATTTGCACACAACGCTGCCAGATGCAAGAAATGCCGTCCACTTTAAAAACTTTAATTAAAATTACTTATCCTTAATAAAACAAAAACATGGTGGTGCATTTTATTGAGAAAAATATAATCTTTCATATATTAATGTTAAATCTCTCTACTAAGTATCAAGAACTGGGACCTTTCCTTAAGATTATCCTGTGTTAATTTTTAGGGAGCAAAGTGAAATCTTTAGATTTTCAAAGACTAGTGACCAAATGATGTATTTTATGTGCTAAATTGAAATATGTCTTTAAAATCCAGATTTGACCACTTATATTTGAAGTTTATGAAAAATCAGTAATTTTTGCAATAGTTCCGTATTGCCCCCACATTTTTTTTATTAAAAAAGTTTCATATATATTTTAATTGGGTAGGTTAGGTCAGGTCAGGTCAGGTCAGGTCAGGTCCAGATAATAGACTAGATGCTGATACTTTATCACCAATTATCCAAGAACATATTGAAGTTGGTACAATAATATCTTCTGATCAATGGCGTGCTTATCATCTCACTGACTTTGGTTTTGAACATTTTACAGTGAACCATACCCAAGAATTCATTAATAGTGAGACTGGTGCTAACACACAGACTATAGAATCACTTTGGGGATTGCTTAAGCGCAAGTTATCACCTGGTATTCGAAAAACCAACATCGATATGCATATGTACGAATTTTTGTGGTGCCATCATGCTACAATTAACAATTTGGACCCTTTTGAATTTTCAATAGACTGTATGAAAATAATTTATAATCCTAATCATATTTTGTGTGGGGGGCAATACGGAACTGGCCCCGTAATTTTTTTATTATATGTAACTATATTTTACATATTACATACAATTAAAGACATTGATTATATTTCAATATTAAAACTTAGAAATGTGGATAGATTTCTTGAACTTTGCCAAGGATGCCATATTTACCTTGAAGCACTTCTGCCTCAAGGGTGTGCTGCTCCCACGAAGTCCGCTCAGTGCCTCCTGAGTAGGGTAGAGTGTATTTTTATGGAAATAAATATTTTAAAAATCAGGGGTGCTAGATAGTTGTCAAATGTCTGAAAATGAACATTGGTAGTGGTTTTGGGTGGTTGCAAGTGATATTGCATCAGCAACCACATCCATACGCAACTGTAAAAAACCCTGTATATTGCTTATTTTGGGTTCTATAATAGGTAGAAACACAATCTAAAAACTGTTTGATTTTTTTTTTTATGCTGAGACTGATAAAATTATTTCCAAAAGTATAAAACAAGAGTTTTAACACATTTTCATGAAAAAGTAATGCATATTGACCATATATTACAAATTTACACTAAAATTTCATCAAATAAATGTAGAATCTAAATAAATTCTTGCCTTGTATTAAACTTTTTTATCAGTTTATGGGATTTTACACATTGTTGGATCATGCCATCTCTTCTATTGAACCCAATGACAGCTGCAGATGCCTCAGTCACAAGCTTGATATGGCATTCTACCACTTGATTGTGGCATTAGGGTGTCAATTTGGGAGGTGAAAATTAATTTTTGCCAATTCCTTTACTGAGGGGTTTTAAAAATATGTTTTTGGATGAGAAGAATTCAAATCTGCTATTATTTTTGTGATTGCTCAACACTTAGCTTGGTAAATCTACGTTTGATTAAAAAGCACATAAATTGCTCTCGGAAAACAACATTTATTAATTTTAGCTTCTCAAAATGTCAGGTAATGCTATAAAAATTTTAGTTTCTCTGCATAAAACATATCCTAGTAATCATAAAACATATCCTTGTAATCATAAAACAACATTAGAAAGTAATGACATCAGTAAAAAAAAATATTTAAACAAGTTGTTTCATCAAGTCTTGCTTTGATTCATTCTTGGACATCAGCCGCCGACTTGCTTCTTGGCCTCTGATATAGCCCTCACGTTTCTCATGTGTATACACCCTACCTGCTGCCTCTGTGACTTGTTTCACACACCTTTCTATTGACTGAGCATGACAGGGCCACTGTGGAACTTGCATAGGCTTGTCAAAGAACTTCTTTACTTCCGCTGTAGTCAGTTTACATGTCAAAGGAGGTTCAAATACCCGTCAGACCAGTCTGTCAGCTCCAACACGGAAGAAGCACTGGGGTTGATGGAAGGTGTCTTCCTGGGACGTACAGAAAGATCTCCAAGTGTGTCATCATCTCCACCCCTCATGTCAACAATCTTTTGGACACCAGCTCTCCTCTCCTCACTGTCATCTGAGCACAAGAGTGTCTGGATTATCATTTCGCTGAATGCATACCATGCTGAGCGCTTGATGGTTGGCAAAACAGCATCCACTACAGCCTTCTTTTGCAGCCTAACTAGCCGCAGCTGAAACAAGATGTGGTGTGGGCCTTCCACCCAAGAGTGTTTTACTTTGATGTTGAACCAACAGGGTAGTACACACCAACAATGTATTCCACTATCAGTCTTAAGTTGTTGAGGGTTTTGCCTTTAAGGCCATGTTTTGAAACCCATATGCGACAAAGCCTGTTTGCTGTTGTCAATCACCTTGAATGGCTCACTGGACCAATTTCAAGAAGGGCCAGATCTGTGGGAAGTTCTCCTGTCCTTATGGCCTGTGTGATCTTATACCCGTACGCTTGATCAGTAGAGAGATCCTTTACGACATTGTCACTCAGTGAAGTAAGAGGCTCTCCAATTGAGAGTTTGGTGAATGAAGGATCAATTTCAAGTTCGGTTGCAGTGTCTAGCATCTTGCCAATGTTACCTGTCCACTTGTTGTTAGACAAGGTCTTCCCATCCAGTGCTGTGATCAAGTGTCGCAGGGGTAACTCGTTAGTGTGGAGGGCACAAACCAACCAGATCAGCTTACGGCAAAGCTTGACCTCTACCCAATGCATGGAACCACCCTCCCAGCCAGTATTAACATTTGTAGAATCACCTCCAATGGCCTGCAGGCTTTTATCAATGCCCTTCTTCTTCATGAAATCTACAAGATTATCAGCAATAACTTCAGCAGGTTTTTTTTCTCGTTGAGCCTTTCTCAGGAGTGAAGTGGTAGAGATATCTTCCACCTGGCTCACTGCACACAGCATAATGCTCTTCTTTGATGATGCTGGGGAACTGACGATCTGAATTGTCTGTTTTCAGCATAACTTTTTTGTATCTTGACGGCCATCAAAGAAGATGCAGTCAATTTCACCCTTCTTACAAAGATCATCAAATTCCTGATCCAGGGATCTCATAACTTTTTCTTGGGCCCTCTTGACTTTATTGTGATCAACTACAAGTCTCTTGTCTTCTTCAGTGATCAAGCCAGCATCCATAAAGGCAGCAGTGGTGATGGCAGCTGTGGCACGCAGGCCAACACCATATCTGATGCTATGCATAGCAACATTAGGTATTTCTAATGTGTTGTACTCTGGCTTTTTATTGGAAGTTGAAGACGTGCTTGGTATTTCTAATGTCACTTCATAACTTCCATCCTTTCCATCTTGAGCATCAGCTATTTGTTCTTCATTTTCATCATCAGAGAAAATTATTTCATTTGATGGCATTGAAACATCCTGCTTACTTGTCTGCTTATATTCAGCAAGCCTTCTTCTTTTGTCTTCTTGCCGCTTCTGCTTTTTGACTTGTCTGTTATGCTCAGGTTGATCTGGCAAGCCAATCTGATGTGGTCCAATAGAACCAGACTTGTCTCTCTGACCTTCAATGAAAGCAAGTTCCTTCACAGGGATCTTCATCTCCCTAGGGCATGTACAGTTAATGTGAGTTTCATTTTTGCAACCAGCATCTGCAAGGCAGCCAAATTCAGAGGAGAGAACAATTTTACACTTGCAACTGAGGATGTCAAAAAGCTTGTCAAGTTTTGCAATGAAAGCCTCTTTGACATGTAGCTTTCCTCTCCAAGAGATATGTTTTTGGCCTGCTCCCAGCTCTCTTGGATCTTGTTTAAGATTGTGACTTGTGAATTTACAACGGGGGCTACAAAAGAACTGTTTGCTCATTCCCACTTTTCAAGCACTTTAGGGTAAATGTCCTTTGCAAGACTGGCTGCTGGGTAGTTTCTCACATCCTCACCACTTTGTTCTCTTAGCAGTAGCCCATATTTCAGAATGTCTCGCAGAGTTGGGAGTTCAGAGGGCAACAACTCTCTACCAGTTCCAATTAGGTTGCTCATATGTGTGAATATCCCCAGTCTTGTCCTCCTTTTAGAAGCCATTGTAGGTCAATTCCCACTGGTTAGGATGGTAGCACTGATGGACAAGTAATCTTCAGCACACTGATGAATATGTTTCAACCTGTGAAATAAGCAAAAACAGCAGTGCATTATATATACAGCATATATAATTATTAATATAATAATTATTATATAATTCCACAAAAAAGTCACTATTTTTATGTAGCTTCTTACCAAGCAAAACTAAATTATATTAAATTAACAAAAATATCTTTAGAATTCCTAAGTCATGCTGCAACTTTTTAGCACCCCTCATATTTGGAATTTGAAAGATGAAAAAATTCGACACACCCTATGTGGCATGGCTGTTTGAACTTCAAAGGATTTTTTCTAATGTTCGCAAGTTCAGTTGATGTAAGATGGGTAACTATTGCAGGCTCTGCTGTCAAGTTATCAAGGTTACTCATCTTGTCATGATTTAGCATTTTCATTGATTACACTAGGCAACAAATTTCAACTTTTTTTTTGTTACAGACACGTGAACTACTGATTCCTACTAAAACGCTGATGCTGATTTCAGATCTGATATAAAAATTTCTCTATCACGTCCAGATTTTGTGTAACCGAAAACCCCTATTTTTCATTTTTTTTTCTCACCCGCTTCTATTACGAAAGCCGTCTAAGCTACTTTTCCATGCCACGTTTTATGTTAAGCATACTTAAATAATTAGTGAACAGGATGTCTTTCCTCCTTTATTCTGGCTTAAGACAGACAGCGGAATTCCGCTGGCGGAGTTACCACCCCTGCCCAACCATCCACCCAAAGCGCATTAGTATTTTGTTGTTACTACTGAAAGGCAAATTCCTGTTGAGTGAAACTTTGGTGTGCCCTCTTCCTTTGTCGCTTGTAGGATGATGAGCTCTCCTTCTGCAGGAACCAACAATAATCTCCCATCATATTTGGGTTGAAATTACCTTGGTATCTGTTTTCTATAACCGAGATCTGTTGGTGGAAGCGCTCACCATGCTCGTCACTTACAGCCCCAAGGTTGGCCGGGAAGAAGTCAAGATGAGAATGTAAAAAATGAATTTTCAAAGACATTCTGCATCCCATTATTTCATAAGATTTAAGCATGTTTTCTACGAGTTTACGGTGGTTTTCAGCTTTGTGGTTTCCAAGAAAATTTTTGACAACTTCAACGAAAGATGTCCATGCTCCTAGTTCATTCTCATTTAGGTTAGATGGAAACGATGAGTCGTGGATGACACTGCGGATCTGTGGTCCAGTGAAAACTCCAGCTTCTAGCTTAGCATCTGTCAATATTCCTTTGAATTTATCCTTTAAATATTGGAAACCACTACCTTGATGATCCATACCCTTCACGAAATTTTTCATAAGGCCAAGTTTAATGTGAAGTGGTGGAAGATGTACTTTCTGAGGGTCAATAAGTGCTGGGTGTTTCACATTGTGTTTACCAATAACATGTTCAGTTCTAGATGGCCAATCATGTTTTTTGTAGTGGTTCTTGTCATCTCTGCTGTTCCATAGACACAAAAAGCACATATGCTTTGTGTAGCCCAACTGTAACCCAAGAAGTAATGATACAACTTTAAGGTCGCCACAAATATTCCATGTGTGGTCCTTATATTTGATGAGTCTTAGCAGCAGTTTCATCGATTCATAAGTCTCATTAAGGCCAGTGGCATGTGCTACAGGTATTGAAGGTTTTTCATTGCCGTTATGCAGTAATACAGCTTTAAGGCTAGCTTTACTAGAGTCAATGAACAGTCTCCATTCTTTTGGATCATAGCGACAGCCAATCCCTTGCATCAGACCACTGATATCGTGGCAGAAACAAACGTTTTCTTCCTGTAAGTAAAATGATGAAAACTGCAAATGGCGATGGTGGAAATGGGAAACTTTGGTGTTTGGTTGGAGAAGATTAAATTCTTGAAGTCTTGAACCAAGCAACTCTGCCTTTTCTTTTGGTAATTCCAAATCGTGCACTAAGTCATTTAACTCCGCTTGACTTAACAAATGTGGGGAAATATTTGCATCTGGAACATATATGCCATCTTTCCCTGTTTCTATATCACTAGCAGAATCTTCAGATGAACTGCTGTCTGTTATCGTTGCTGGTGGAACTGGTGGTGGATTTGTTTCATCATGTGGTACTGGTTTCATTGCTGATTCGCAGTTTGGGTACGTGATCTTTGATTTGTTTTTCTTTGTGAAACCAGCAATCTTTGTCAAACAAAAAAACAATCATTGAAGTGATTTTTCGGCTCACGCCAAACCATGGGGACTGAGAATGGCATAGCTTTTCTTTTACCATTCATCCAAGCTATTAACATTGCATTGCACTGTGCACAGCAAATATGTGGTGCCCAGTCCCTCTGTTGGTCTCCTAACTTAGTCAAAATAACACTTGTAGGCAAATTTTACTAAGTGATTTGCATTTTACACAAAATTTAGACGTGATAGAAAAAATCTAATTATAGATTTGAAATCAGCATTACCGAAATTAGCTAGGAGCACCTATTTGGTCTTCTGTAACAAAATCTTTGTTGCCTAGTGTTATAGGCACCTTAAATTTCCTGATTAGTGCCATCTCTTGTATAACTCAAACTGTCATAATCATCATCATTCACATCAACTTCCAAATCTCTGCTGGTGAAATATATTTTGACTCTGATGTCCTGGGTTGTTTTCTCTACTTCACCCCTCAGTGCCAGGATCTTATTTACTGCAGTGTTTCTTCTCTCCCTGTCCTCATCACCAAGCATTGATATTATAATGTTTTTGGGTGAGCAAAAAAAAGCATTCCTTCTTGGGGTTTTTAGGGCAATGTCTTTTACTTTCTTATTAGGAAACTTGGAGATTCTGCTCAGCATTTGAAAAGAAGTTTCTTGAACCATTGGTCACTGAGTGATTCTTCTTGGTTTCACACCAGCTGGGGAAATACACTTTTAAACAGAACTTGGCAACAGTTATCAATACTGAACTCGGCTTTTTCTGTGAAACATAGAATCTGTGTATTCTACAACCTAATGTCAGCCATCTTAAGTGATTTAATGGCCCAACTTCTAAAAGTTCAAGGTCCTCTTCAATAGTCCTAGCATGACTGCCATGCATATTCTATAAGCATAATATTGGTCACGACTGAGATCATCAATTACATCATTGGGCAATATAGTGAAATTCTGATTTCTGATTGGCTTAAATTTGACATCTCATTCAGAAACCATACCACCTAGCTGTTTTCCTATTGGCCCTAAAAAACTATCAAGGCTCTTTGTAGTCCCATTGAGTTCCATGAAAACATGACAAAGTAGCTCATTACAATGTAAGAGGCATATGATCTTTGCAGTGGTCTTCCAATAAGCTCTTCAAAGACTCTGATTGCCCCTGAATTATGTCCAGTCATCACTGCAGTTCCATCTGACCCCATGACTTGCAGGTTGTTTTCCAGATCAGTATCCTTCACTGCTTCATAGAGACTTAGTGCAATTGATACACTGTTCCCATTCTCTGGGGTAACATATGTCAGATAATGTCCTCCTGAAACATTTTAAACAAAATTTAAGGAAATAATAAATGTATTTGAGATCAGTAGATTACCAGGTATGACCAATGAATATATATAACTATCGCATAGTTCTTACTCCTTAATGTTAAGACCAAATTTATGCTATCCACTAAAAATTTAAAACATACCATACAGAAAACAGTGGCCTACCTGGTTCTCCAACTATAACATACCGTAGTGCTCTTCTACTTTGGTTTGTTGATAATGTCGCCCCTCTAACTCTGTAATTGTGACAGTACCATCCTGTCAGCCATCAACATAAATGCTGTCCACTAAACCAAAGAATACTTCTTCCTCAGCTCTAATCTGTTCACGGTACTTAGGCCTATTCAAAAATCAACTTTTTCTTATTTTCATAGGTTTCTGTACATTTTCCCATGCTTTTTGACCTGAAAAAAAAATCACAACTATTTTGACCTAGGATGTTGGGAAGCATTGCCGCATGGAGCTTTAAATTTTCTGCCTTGAAATCGGCCAAAGTGCCAATTCTGGGGACCCTTGAATTATGTTTTGCACTTTAACTTTTGATCTAAACAAGATAGAGCAACAAATTAGGTATCAAATGAAAGAGCATAAAATTAATAAATAAATAATAATAATAAATAATAATTAATAATAATTATCTATCATTTTTCAGGAAACAACAGAAACTTAATCAGAATCTAGAAAACCATCTACAAGTTACAACTTCACAATGGTATTAAGCAAGGAGCTGAGGGAGCTCCGTGGGCACACAGTTGATATCTCAGAACCTCCACGTACTGTCCACAGGCAGGTGTCAACTGGGCCATCTACCAGATCTCTCATTGAAACTTTCCTGGTTGGATACCCTTCAGCTTTTATCAGTGGTTCCCAGCTTCCCACCAACAGACAGGCGTTCCAGTATTTCCTTAATCTTTAGAATTTACCGGAAAATGCAGGGAGGCCCATGGTTCAAGACCTTGCATATGAAACAGTTGAATCTATCATCCCATTCTGGCAGATGGCTAGGATCAAGACAATGACCAAGTACAACGCAATGAAGCTCTTCATGAAACTATATGAGAAACATCGTGCTCTGGTGAAAAGCAAAGGAAGAGCAAGTAACCCTGGATGAAAAAGAGGAGCATTTGTGCTGGAATTAGACAGCCTGTTCGATATAGGAGCTCCAGATGCAATCCAGGAAATACAGAACAACAGACTGTTATCCAGAGAGAAGAAAGATGAGGATATCAGGTTCTACGAAGACCAAAAGACTGAGAGGAAAGGTCATATGTCTGGTCATGTCATGACAAGATTTTTGAGACAAGATCCCTGCAGCAAGCAGCGAGGAATGAAAGACTGCAGCATAGACAAGAACAAGGTAAAACTAATTACTTTGAACATTACAAAAAGTTTTAAGTTTTACTCCATTGCGATATTTAGCATGTACTTAACAATTACTGTCTTAACATGTTGTACTATTTTACAGCTGCAGCAGAACAAGAGGCAGTTGTTCATGTGGATGACATTACCTGGGGTGACTCAACTGACAACGACGCTAACACAGAGGACATGGATTACCATCAGCCTCGTCCTGGATGTTCTCACCATCAAGACACTGTGACTAGTGTGACTTTGACGTTTCCAAGGAAGGTCATGGAATGTGATGTCATCTGCAATACAGCTGATCATCTTGGTTTATCAGACAATCAAGTTACTGCCATGGTTTCTGCCACCTTGAAAGCTGGAGGGGCTGATCTGGATAACTTCGTCATCTCAACCTCAACAACACGTCGCAACAGAATGCTGTCCAGGTATAATATCAGCCAGAGTCACATGTCCAAGTTTTGTGAAACCCCCCCACAGTACGCTGCCTTACACTGGGATGGAAAGTTGCTCAAAGATGTCTTGGGCAGTGAACCTGGAAGTACCTCGGAGTCTTTAGCTGTGCTAGTGTCTGGTCCACCTTCATACACTGAAGGAAAGTTATTGGGAGTACCTGTCATCGACAATTCTTCTGGCACAGCTCAGGCTGAGGCTTCAATGGATTTACTGGAGACATGGGAACTTACGGATAATGTTACTGCCCTTGTTTTTGACACTACATCCAGTAACAGTGGAGTTCACAGAGGAGCTGCCAAACTGCTAGAGAAAATGCTGAACAAAAAGGTGTTTTATCTGGCCTGTCGACATCACATCCTGGAAATCCTAGTAGGAGCAGTTTGGGAGAAGCTGTTTGGGAAGGTGAAGGGGCCAGATAATCCCTGGTTTGAGCATCTGAAGGATGTTTGGACGGACTTGTCCAAGGAAAACCCAAAGATGCTGGCTATCAACAGCAAATGGCTGAAGGAAAAGAAGAACAACAGTGAAGAAATACTACAAGACATTCTAACAGCAGAAAGGCTTCCAAGAGCCGACTACAGGGAAATGGCTGAACTGACAGTCATTGTTCTTGGAGGAACGCCTCCTCGAGGTATTCACTGGAATTGACCAGGCGCCATTCATCAGGCCAGATGGATGGCCAGAAACCTGTACTCCATGAAAATGCTGATGTTTTCAGATCAACTTGAGTACGACGAAGACACTGTATCAAAGCTGGAAAGACTCAACACCTTCCTTGCGCTGTTCTACACTCCTGTATGGATGATGTCAATGTCTGCTGCAGATGCTCCCGTGAATGATCTAAGTCTAATCCAGGACATGTTGAAGTACAAGAAAACTGACCCAGAGCTTGCTGATGCAGTACTTAATAAGATGGGAAACCACAAGTGGTACCTGACGCAGGAAGTCGTGCCATTTGCCCTGTTCAGCAGTTGATTGAGTGACACATTGAAGCACGACATTGCTGCCCAGTTACATGCCACTGAGAAGCTAGACAGCTTCAGAACAGGAAAGCCTCTATTCCAGAGAGTCACAGCTAAGACCACCCTGGTTGATCTCATTGGCCCAGAATCACATTTCCTGCTGGACACACTGAACATTGGATCCGAGTGGCTCCTGGAACCTGTCACGTCTTGGCCACAGAATGAGGACTACAGAAAAGCGTGGACTATGTTAAGAATCTGAAAGCGGTGAATGACATTGCTGAACGTGGTGTCAAGATGATGAGCAACTTTGCAAATGTCATAGTCCCTTTGCTTGGCATCTGTTGTTATCTCCTTCAAGCTGTGGAGTTCAACAGACGCCGCTTTGACAGCTTCAAGAAACACTCTCAACAACTGACTGTGTAAATGTCATCATGAAATTAATCATCATGTAATGCTTTCACTTCTTGATTGATTAGACTTGTGACAAAATGTTAATCTCAAATTTGTGTCATGAATAAGGCAAGGTGCCTTGTCTGCCTTGAGTGTAAGAAAATGAATTTTGTGATATTTCTGAAATCTCTGTACCAATGTGCCATTTCTTGTTCCAAGACTATCATAATTGTATAAGTTAGAAAGAGGATTAAAAACACTTTAATTTGGTGCCTATTTTGTTGCTCTATCTTGTTTAGATAAAAAGTTAGTGCAAAACATGATTCAAGGGACCCTGGAACTGGTGCTTTTGGCTGATTTCAAGGCAGAAAACTTAAAGCTCCATGCGGCAATGCTTCCCAACAACCTAGGTCAAAATGGTTGTGATTTTTGGCCTTTTCAGGTCAAAAAGCATGGGAAAAAGTACAGAAACCTATGAAAATAAGAAAAAGTTGATTTTTGAACAGGGCTAACGGTACTTACACCATTGCCTTCGTAGTTTACTCCTGTATTAATGAAAATTGTTTACAAATTTATAAGGCTGGAGGTAGCACTGATAAACAGGAATATGTATAACAGGAAACAATGAACAGTGATGGACTAAATACACTGACTTTTATGCCTGAGCCCAATATATTTGAAATTTATTTTTCCATGTTACAATGTATAATATGTATAATTAAATAAATTTACTTTACTTCTTAGTAGAAGTAATTGTAATTTTGTTAAAGCTTAGGAAATATGGATGAAAATGTAATCATGATAATTTTGAAATCTTACCTGTTAATGACATTAGTGTTGTCATCATCAGTGATAATGCCAAAATCTTTTGAAACTGCTGACGCTATTGCTGAACCTGCTCTGTCAGAAATTGAGTACCTGCAAGATTGTATTTTGAAGTTGAGAAAAATTATATCCATTTTAAGTCTACCAAATGACATGGCACATACAACTAAGTATAGTTATTAAAGAACAATCACAATTCACAAGTGCTAATTTACCTATCAACAGCTCTGCACAGGTTCTCTAGATCTTGGTAATTACAATGAGAGGAACCAGCAGGCTGTGGATCATCTCGCGAGTCTTCTGATGGAGTTTCGCTAGAGCTAGCAGTAGTGTCTGGACTGTCTGGTTGAGGTTGTGATGCACTTGCCTCTTCTCTCTGGCTTCATTCACTGAACAATTGGTATGACAGATGACTAGATTTACTATGCCAGAATATATATATATATTAGGGTGGTCCAAATCCATAGGGGGAAATTTCAAAATTGTCTTAGATAGTCTCCACAAGTGTGGTTTTTGTCCATTTAGTGTCCACATGGTCTGTGCAAAATTGCAGCGTGATTGGTGAATATTTAGAGGTCGCCCCACTCTGAATATATATATTATATAATGTACTTTTTCTTCCGTAGGTCCGATGGCTCAAACTCGATCAATTCCAAAAGTTTGGCTTCTAGGGATGGCAACTGGAACTTTATCCACGTCAAGGCTCCCTACATGCCTTGACGCCCTCCTCTTGGGGCAATACCACCACATCAATCAAAAGCAAACCACCTCCGACAGTCTGAACCAGGCATGCCAGAGGGTGATTGAAGTCTGGACCCGAGCGCGGATCCCAACTCAACGGATCGACTCCTGTGTCCGTAAGCTTTCAAAGCTTTTAGACCGCTACAAAACACTCAAGAAGCACAGGACCAGGCAACGTGCCAGCGATAGAATGAATGAAGACATCTTCAAAGCGACATCCAGGAACTGTTTGACATCGCAACCAGTGATGCCATGAGCACAATCGTCAACATTGAGGACCGAAATTTCCTGTCCATGCAGTGCAAGGACGTCAATTCTTGCAGCATGGCTGGCATTGATAAGGAAACGACTACACAAGAGGACAGAAAGCGATCCAGAATGGAGAAGGAAGCAAGGAAGGCAAGGCATGAAGCAACACAGAAAGATTTGGAAGAAGCAGGAGTGTCATCAATTGATCTTTCCTCCTCTTCTTCCCTTTTTTCGCAAGACGACGACGACTATAGACCATCGGTTCCGATTCCTTCTTCGTCTGAAGCTCTGGCACCAAAGCGTCCCAAGAACAAGGTTACGAACATTTTCCAATCTCCAGAAGTCATTGGAGCAATGGATCGCACCAATCTTTCTGACTGGAATGCTGTTTTCGTAACTGGAGCTGTATTACAGGCCGCGGGGCATGATCTGTCTGGGATGACGTGCTCTCGGAGCTCTATTCATCGCTATAGAGAAAGTGGGGAGAACAGGCAGCTCGAGAAGACCTAGAATCATTCTCTCTAGAAGACCCTGTCCTTCTCCATTGGGACGGAAAGCTTCTCCCCGGCATTGAAGGGAAGAAGACGAATGTGCATCGGATAGCAATCCTTATAACATTCAATGGACAGGAGAAGCTGCTTGGTGTCCCAAAGATGAAACAAGGAACTGGAGAAGCACAGGCCCAGGCATGCCTTCAAACTATGAAATTATGGAACGTGGAACAGCATGTGAGAGGTCTCGTCTTCGATACCACTGCGTCAAACACGGGTTTACATCGCGGAGCCTGTGTCAGGATTGAAGAAGCATTGGGTCACGAGCTAGTTTGGATCGGTTGTCGACATCATATACTTGAAGTCGTACTTGCTGATGTCTTTGCCTCAATATTTGGCTCAACAGGAAGTCCTGAAACAGGCCTTTTTAAGCGATTTCAAAAGGAATGGCCCTCTCTCTCCCACGAAGCATTTGTCTCAGCATCGGACAGCTTGTTTGAGAACCCTCAACTCCAAGAGATGAGAAAAGAGATGCTCACTTACTTACCTAACGCTCTTCAGGCAAGCCAACCTCGTGATGACTACAAGGAGTTCCTTGAACTATCTTTGCTCTTCCTGGGGGGAAAGACTGGTGGTCAACTCTTTATCCGAGCTCCGTCCCATGCACCACGCGAGATGGATGGCGAAGGCGATTTATGCGCTCAAAATCTACCTCTCACTATCAATTCAAGCTCACAGCACGTGAAGAACGAAACGTGACTCAGCTGGCTTTATTTGTCAGTCTGATTTACGTCAAGTACTGGCATGAAGCGCCAATGGAGACACAAGCTCCTCTCAATGATCTCAAAATGCTGCATCTTCTGGAAAAATATCCACACGGAAGAGCTGCACAAGCGGCGAAGACAGCTCTAAGACGCCACCTGTGGTACTTGTCGGAGCATCTGATTGGACTGGCCTTCTTCGATAATAGGATTGATCCTGATACCAAAAGGAGAATGGTTCAACACCTCCAACATCCCCAAAAGAATGGCTGCCCCCGACGAATCGACATGACGGAAGCTGGTGTTGAAAATGATGTGGCATCCTTCGTCACGAAAAGGACATTGACCCTCTTTGATGCCTTGAAAGTTGGAGGTAAGGAGGAAGCTCGCCAGTTACTTCAAAAAGATCCACGGGAATGGCCAAATGACAAGAACTACAGGGAACTTAGAGATCGCGCCTTAAAGATGAAAGTCGTCAATGATGCTGCCGAGCGAGGTATTGCTCTCGCACAATGCTACAATGACACTTTGACACGAAACGAGGACCAGAAGCAGTACCTCCTACAACTCGTAGCCACCCACCGAAAACAGATACCAATACCATCCAAGGCGACTCTGATGCAGAAGAAATAATGAAGATACACCCATTATCATGTCCTATTGTCTTAATGTTTTCTTTCATATTCTTTGAGAACCAAAAAAAAATAGTTATTCAGTTGTCTATATATTTTCCCAAATTTTCAAAAAGGGGGCAAGTGGGGCAACCCTAAATATTAACCGAATAACGTGAAACTTTGCACAAATACTGTCCACACCAAGAGGCATAAAACCAACCTTGTGGAGAGAACTTAGTCGATGCTTTAACTTTTTGGACCACCCTTATATATATATATATATATATATATATATATATATATATATATATCAAGGTTTAATTAAAATGCTTCAAGTCATGATGTACTCTGACTAACCATAATTCTGCTTGTTGTTCGTCAATTATTCTTCTCCTGTATCTAACATTTGCCTCTTTTTTCCTCAAATCTTGAACAGTATCCTAGCCTCACAGATTTTTGATCTTCATAGAAGGAGAAATCATCCTGAATCATCATCAGTTTAAACTCCTCCCATTTTCATCATTGAGAAAGATCCTCAGAAAAAATATCAAACAATTTTAGTTTCGCCAAATAGGTTGAATCTCTCTTGTGACAGAGTATCAATGAAACCTGTTGATGTATTTTTGAAGTTGAAATATTAAAAAAAAATCTATTTTCTTAATTAAAAATTGTGGTCACAAATTGCTTAAATATTTTTTAGTTTAGAAATTTTGGCTGAAATACATAGATAAATTAAATTAATTCACAGGTTTACAGAGCTCATCACAACAAAATTATATTTAAAATAAAAAATTTACTATTGGCTAAGAATTCTTGTAATTAATTTAATACTACCCAGGATAGAAAGTTATGATGACTTACCATGAAAAGTCTGTTGCTAGTTTGTCCACCTTCGTCTCAATGGTAGGCAAGGATAGTGGATAAACATTACACCAAATACATTGTTTTCTCAACTCATCTGCAACTTTTGTGATGTTTTCCTTGGTTTTCCAGTTTGGCTCCTTAAGTAGATGCTGAACAACTTGTCCAGCGGTAGATAATTTTCCATTAGGAAAACTGTAGCCACTGTGTAAGACTTTGGTTGTCTGGCTTCTACATTTCGTAAGTAACTAAAAATCTTGAAGATGTTAAACTAGTGTTAATTGAATAGGTTATAAAAATTCTGAAAAATAAAAGCAAATATAAAGTAGGTTGGACAAAAACAGCTACTCTAGTTATTATAGAGCCCCCAAATAGGCAAAATAAAGGTTTTTTGAGTTGCATATGGGCATGGCACATATAGAGTGTGGTTGCTGATGTGATATCACCAATAACCACCAAAAACCACCACCAATGCTCATTTTTAGACACTTGACAACTATTTAACAACCCTGATTTTTGAAACAACAATCACTCCACCCTACTCCTGAGGCGGGGCCACAATGGGGTCACCACCCTTTTTTTTCTTTTGCTCCTGCCATATGATTTGGTCCTCTATTGAATTTGTTGGGGCTGGTCTGGCAGAGGAATACCTTGGTACTATCGGTTGGTCAGGTATGTTGACTGAAAACATGTCCAAGTGTTTTTTAAAAGTATCTACTGGGACTGCACTTATCTCTAAGGTACTGAGGCAAGGAGTTAAACAGGCTTCATTTAAAATTATTTGTTTTTTGTCAGAGAGAGGTATGGATCCATTTTCCTATTTTTCCACAAATACCAAGTTCTTTTAGTTTATGGAATAATATACCATGGTCAACCTTGTCAAAAGCTTTTGCAAAGTCTAGATAGATGACATCAACATTGTGGTTTTCTCCCAAATATTGTAGGATTGCATTGCAGTGGTCCATAAGTTCAGTAAGGCAGGATCTCTCTTGTCTGAAGCCATGTTGAAAGTCTTCTAAGAGATGTTCATTTTCTATAAAACTGACAATGTGCCTTTTCAGGACTTTCTCAAATATTTTGATATGGGAAGTCAAGGATATGGGTCTATAGTTCTTGGCTTCCTTTCTTTTGCCTCCTTTGTAGATTGGGGTAATATTTACTTGTTTCATGATTGGTGGTATTCTACTGGTGTCTAGTGAGGATCTCCACAGGATAACTGCATTTTATATACATACAATTAAAGACATTTTGATTGTATTTCAATATTAAAACTTAGAAATATAGATAGGTTTCTTGAACTTTGCCAAGGATGCTGCGTCTGCCTTGCTCTTGTTCCTGGACATGAGCTCCCTCCTGGCCACTGATGTATGCCTCCCTCCTCTCTTGTGAGTAAACATGTGCTGCTTCAGTTGTCATCCTGACACACTTCTACTAACTGTGTGTGAGGGCCATGCAGGAACTTCCATTGGTCTCCAGAAACTCCTTGATTGCAGCAGTAGTGAGGGAGCAGGTTAGAGGAGGCTCAGTCACGCCAGAGTTCCAGTCAATAAGCTCTGAGAGTTTGGTGGCATCTGGGTTGATGTCAGGAGTCTTCCTGGGTCTGACACTGCAGTCTCCTATCTAGTGATGTGAGGTGAGAATATTCTCATTCTCCGAGAATATTTTGAGAATTTTCTTTTTTCTTAGTTTTAAAATATTTTTAGATTGTTTTGCAGCTTTTTAGAGAACTCTAGAATATTTCTAGAAGTTTCCTCACTCCATTAGTAGATACTTTGATTCAATGAATAAAATTGAAACTCAGGAATTAAATGAACTCCTGGCACGAGCAATATTTTCTTCAGGATCACCTCTCACTGGTTGAGAATTCAGACTGGGTTAATTTCATGAAAAAGATAAGACCATCCTACAAGATACCATCTTGATTGACACTTTCCACCAAACTTTTGGATGCCAAATACAAATGTGTGGAAGCTGAAGTGAAAACCAGAATTGCAGAAGTTCCTGTGCTCACTCTCCAGACTGATGCATGGAGTAACTGAAGGAATGAATTGATCATTAATTTCATGTTAACTACACCCTAGCCAGTCTTTTATAAAACTATGATGACAAAAGCTGAGCATCATACTGCTGAGTACATGGCATCAAAAATTGAAGAAATAACGAGAAGTAGATATCAAAGAGTTTGGAGCCATTGTAACTGATAATGCAGCATCAATGGTGAAAGCCTTATCGATCATTCAAGAAAATACAATCACATTGCTGTGTACACTTGTGCCACTCACACATTATTTAATAGTTGGTGACATCACATCACTAAATTGAAAACTATTGATGAAACTGGGGCTACTTGCAAAGCTATTGTGAAAAGTTAATAATTCTCAAGTATTACAGGCACATTTCACCGCACTTCAAAAAGAAAAAAGTAACTTGTGCTCTTAAATTGCCAGTGATAACCAGATGGGGTTCCATTTTGTGCTGTTTTGAAAGCTTGTTGAAATCAAAAAGTTTCCCTAAGCGCCTTGCTGTACAAGAGGAACTTGAGCAAATGTACTAGAAATGCAGTCCTGAATGAAGATGTATATTGGTTGTGGGTTCAGGAATAATTAATCAACCTTCTTGTTAAATGGATAATAATACTTGAATCTGACAAGCCAAAAATAAGCAAAGTAGCTGAATGTTTCAAAGAGCAAAATGATCATTTTGCAAAACAACTACCTGACAGCCCACTTAGTAAAATGGAAGAACAGGATGTTATTGAAAGTTTGGCAAAGAGGAAACCTATGGCTCTAAAAGATATTCACTATGCTGCAAATATTCTCAACCCAAAATTCAATGGTGAGTGTCTGAGTAGGGATGAGCAAATCAAAGGGACAGAATTCATAGATAACCTAGTAAACAGAATGTATGGTACTGAACATTCAGTTGAAGTTGTTTCAGAGCTTGTGGAGTACTGAGCAAAAGAAGGGTTTATAGCAAATGGTATGCAATTAAATCAACCCAAACAGTAGATGCACTGACATGGTGGAAGGGTATCTGCTATGGATCAAAGCTAGGCAAAGTAGCAGTCAACATCTTAAGTATGCCACCAACCACTGCTGCAACTGAAAGAAGGTTTTCAGTACTCGTAGTACTGTTCACTCGGCAAAAAGGAACAAATTAAGCATAGAAAGAGTGGGCAAGTTAACCTACATTTCTCACAATCTAAAACTTTTAACACATGGGGATAGCCCAGAAAAGTCTTGTGTTCCAGAGAAGTATACGGAAGAATGCAAAGATCAAGAAAAGAACAGCAGCAGGAGGAGGAGGAGGAATAAGAAGAAATAGACAAAGAAGCCAATGATGATGATGATGAGGCAATGATTGATGAGTCAGAATCAGAAATAATTTTGTCAGAATCAGAGTAAATACCAGGGTAACCAATAATTAATTTCTATATAGTTTTGAAAAAATCAAATAAATAAAAAAAAATTTTTTTCATAGCTATTATACTGAAAAACTGAAACTGAACACTTAATTACAAGGGATATTTTTGTTTCTAAAGTGTTTTGTCTGATATATTTTATTAATTTCTATATAATTTTGAAAAAATAATTTTTTTTTTTTCATAAAAAATCAATTGATTTAATCAGGTGATTAAATCACTTTGATTTAATCACTGCCATCCCTGGTAAATACTGTACTTTGAATTGAAGTATAGTCTTTATATAGGGTGATTGAAAAGTGTCTCCGCAGTAGTAATAAGATATTTACTTTATTGAAGTTAGATATTTAATGAAAATTGTACGATATCGTGAAATCGATAACAAAATATTGGCAGTCTAGGCTCGTCTAAGCTAAGTCTTGCTATATTACTTACTCTAAACAGGTAACAATGTCATTACATTTATAGAATTCTTATATCTTATGTAAAATTTCAATAAAGTAAATATCTTATTACTACTGCAGAGACTTTTTGATCACCCTGTACAATGATTCAATAAATTTTTTGCATTTAGTTAATTTACTTATTTCTTCACTCATCCTATCATTCACTTCTGACTTAACTTCAGTTCCTGTCAAAATGGAGACATTCTAAGTTGTATCGGAATAGTTGAAAAACCCCTCATGTTCTAAAAAAGAAAATTATCAAAAATTCTTGGTTCCGAGAATCTTCTCAAGAAAATTCTTGAATGTTCTCCTAAAGATTATTCCCGATAATTTTATAACATTACTCCTACCTGTGTGTCCTCATCTCCTTCACCTCTGATTTCCAGTATCCTCTTCACTGCCTCTCTCCTTCTCCACCTCACTGCACAGCATGGCCTGGAGCACAGCCTCAGAGTGTGCATACCAGGCTAATCTCTTCACTGTAGGCATCACTATTCCTATCACCTTCTTCTGAGCAGCTCCAGCTGGTACAGTACATGCCTGGCACCCTCCACCCAGCTGTGATTTAACTTGACGTTGAACCAGTTTGGCATGTGGACTCCCACTATGAATTCCACAATTATCCTCAGATTCTTCAGGTTCCTACCCTTCAGCTCATGTTTGGAAATCCACAATCTGCAGAACCTTAGAGCCATGGTGACCCACCTACTGTGACAGACTGGCCCAATCTTCAGGAGAGCTAGACTCTGAGGTACCTCCTGATCTGATGGCCATATGATTGGTCTGTGCTGAGGTCCTTGACTACCTCCTGACTGAGATGGGGTAGAGGAGGACCAACAGTGATCCTCATGAAGTTTGGGTTGATCTCCAGCTCAGTGGCAGTGTCTAACATCTTCCTGAGGGGCCCAGACCACTTGTTGCTCAATGTCTTGCCATCCAGTGCAGTCACCAGGTGTCTGAGACTCAGCTCCCCAGTGTGCAAGTCAGACAATCCACACCAACTTCCTGCTGAGCTTGGCCTCCACATAATGCATTACTACTCCCTCCCAGCCAGTATTCACATTAGTACTGTCACCTCCTATGGCCAAAAGGGTCTGGTCTGTTCCTCTCTCTCTCAGCCAGTTCACCAGATGATCAGCAATGACCTCAGCATGACTTCTCTCCTCTGCAGCTTCCTCTGGTACAAAATGCCACAAATATTTCCACCTGGTTCATTGCACACTGTGTAGTGTTCTTCCTTAATGAGGCCAGAAAACTGGCTGTCACTGCCCTCAGCTTCCATCATCACTTTGGTGTCATCTCTCTCCCCATCAAAGAAGATACAGGTGATGCCATTTTCCCTAATCTCATCAAACTTCTTGACCAGCTCCTTAGTCACTCTCCTGAGCTCTCCTCACCTTGTTGTGGTCAGTCACCAGTGCTGTGTCACTCTGTGATAAGACCAGCATCAATCCAGGTAGCAGTGGCAATATCTGCAGTCTCTCTTAGCCCAGTGTGATGTCTCAAGCTAGCCAGAGCTATGTTGGTGGTATCTTCAGTGTATTTCTTCTTAGCCACAGGCAAGGAAGAAGTTGTTGCAGCCTCTGGTATGAAGTCTTCGTCCTCCTCACTCCTCCCTGCCTCCTCCAGTATATCTCCAGTCTCCTCCATCTCCAGCAGTGACTCCTCCCTCAACTCCTTTCTTGGCTGACTCCTCAGCCTTCCTTCTCTGCTCCTGTCTCTGCAGCACTGCTTCCTGTCTCCTGGTCTCAGGGTGATCAGCTAGACCCATCTGGTGTGCCCCACACTGCCCACCTTTTCTCTGACCTTTAATGAAGGCAAGCTCCTGCACTGGTATTTGTCCAGTTTCATCCTGAACCTATCTTTGACCTCTAGCTTCACATTGCCAATGGACACCTTCACTGCCTCATCCCACAGTGCCTTCACTTTAGCCCTGATCTTGACCTCAGTGTTGATTACAGGTCCTGTGAATAGTGTGTTGGCCTTTCTCCACTGAGCCAGTAGCCCTGGAACAATGCCGTTGTTAATCAGGTCATTAACTGGGTAATTCCTCCTGTCTTCCTCACTCATCTCTCTCTCCTCAACGAACCATACCTCAGCAGATCTCTGGCTGTGGGCAGCTCAGCAGGGAGAAGTTCCCTCCTAGTCCCCACCAAATGACTTGCGTGACAACTTGATTTGCTTCGGGTTCTGATTTCTTTCTGACTCATCCTGTGGACCTGTGAACAAAAGAAGTGTCATTGAAATTTGGATAGGCCTACTGATTATGATTACATAAAATTAAGTTAATTGAAATTCTTTATCTTCCTATAAGCTCAGATAAAAGGTTGTGGTGTTATAGGTACAAGACTTAATTATTCAAAGTAATGACAATTTCATGTATCGTATCAAAATATACAGAAAGTTTGGGTCACAACATTTTGAATAATTTGAATTACACAATATTTACATTACGAAGTAATCAAAATTGTCAAAAAGGAGGGAAAACGCATGCATTCACAATCAAAACTCCAGCATTTGTGACTGTGAAACTTAGAAACCATAGTACTGCACATCAAAGTTGACCACACACATCAATGGCACAGTGATATATGATGCTACAATCATATTTAGGTTATATCTCAAACCTTTGTGGTCAAATATAAGTAGGTAAATGGCTTTTTTAAACAACACTAAAGATATTTCTAAGTTTGCTAGATAATATGACATCATTTGAGATTAGTAGTTTTGGATTGTTGACTTTACTAAAATTGACACACCCTATTTGGGGGGGGGGGGGGCAGTATGCAAGTATTACAGGAGAGGCTTGTGTAAATATGGACTAAGGGAAGAGAATGCACATTTGATCACCCACCACTCTGCAAAAAATTTATAAATGATGGTAATGGCATCTCTGGATATAGATCCAATGCAAGATGCCCTTATCTTCATCCTCAAATTTGCCAGAGCTCATGGTGGAAAAGAAGCATTTTAAAGAGAACTGCAATTTGGCCTACCTGAAAGGAACAATCTGAAGGCAGCCTCACCAAAATCAATGGAGAGAATACCAGGATAGTGAGCCTGCTATCCATCAGCACTATTTGGCACAAGGGATGCAAGAAAACCCAAGATCAAATACCATTCATGCACCCAGATCTTATACTGATGTAGCAGGTCCAGGTAAGCCCACTAATGACAATAGTATAGCAAGCAACCATGAAACCCCATTGGGGTTTTATCACCTCATGAAACAAATGCAAGACATTCAAAGCTCACTTGGGCTCCTCATACAAAAGCAAATGAGAACCCCAGCAGGAACCCTACAAATGCCCTACATGTGGGAGATGAAACAAATTGCTCCACAAATGTATCAATAATTTACGTAAACATCCAGGGCCTTTACCCAAACTGAAACCATACCAAAGTACCTTACCTAAAGAGTCTAGTGGAAAATGCTACTAGCACAGTTATAGCCCTCACAGAAACACACCTAAACCCCATGATCATGAGTAGTGAAATTGCAATCAAAGGGTATACCACCCATAGATGTGACAGAGAAGGCCATCTAAATGGTGGTGGTGTCCTGATGTACATCCCTGAAAACATTCATTCAAAGTTAACTGCTCATGGCATACTCAGATGGAGCCTGTGAACTAATCATCATGCTCAATATAAATAAAGACGACAATACTAGTGTGTGTGTATATATATATATATATATATATATATATATATAATATATATATATATACCCCCCCCAATAGCTCCCATCTAGAGCTCACTGAAGTTCTGAAAAAAATCAGGCAATGCCCAGCTATTGTAGACTCAACAAGAGATTTAATTATTATAGAAGACTTTAATCTCCCAAATTGCACTTGGAACCAATATGGTGGTATGAAATCAGGGACAAAAGGGTCTAAATCAAAACACCTGAATGAGTTTATGGAAAAACTCTTCCTAATACAGCATGCTCACTGCCCAACTAGAAAAATATCCTAGATTTAGTGCTGATAAATAATGCAACTACAATTGACCATTGTTACCCTATAACACCAACTATACACTCCAACCACAATGTCATGCATGTATTCACAAACTTCTCTCCACAAATGTAAGCAGGACCCATGCCAAATGGACTTGCCATACTCTGACCTAAACCTGCACAAGTCAGACTGGACATCAATAAATAACATTGGGAAAAATAAACTGGGAAAATGAATTAGAAAACCTAGAACCAGAAGAATGCTGAAGTAGAATACAATACCTGCTATCATCAGCATTATACAAGCACACACCAAAGAAAAATGATATTGCAAAGAAGCACCTGACAAAAGAACACAGATACGGAAGGACACTTATGAGAAAGAGAACAAAGCTATCTAAACAACTGACAAAGCAATTAAGTGATACAAGATGTAGTAACATCCAGAAACAGATACTGATGTTAGAACTTAAAATAAAGGAGTCAACCATAAGAGAGAGTATTGATAATGAACACAAAGCTATTGGCACTATAAAAGAAAATAGCAAATTATTCTTTAGCTATGGTAAATGCAAAGCAGTTATCAAAATGAGCATTGGCCTATTGCTTGCTAAAGATGGACTAACTCTTACATCTCATCCACAGGAAATGGGAAACATTCTACAATCTCAATATGCTTTAAGCTGAAGTACCCCTGTAGTAGCTAAGAAAATAAAAACTACAGCATTTTTTTGATAGAGAAGAAAATGACCAAGACAGACCATTATTGGAAGATATACAAATAACCACTAGAGATATGCAATAACAGAGCTACCAGGGAGTTCAGGCCCTGGTCCAGATGGAATTGGAGCCAAGATTCTTAAGGAATGCAAACATACTTTATCACTGCCTTTGAAAATCCTGTGGAGATCCTCACTAGACACCAGTAGAATACCACCAATGATGAAACAAGCAAATATTACCCCAATCTACAAAGGAGGCAAAAGAAAGGAAGCCAAGAACTATAGACCCATATCCTTGACTTCCCATATTATCAAAATATTTAAGAAAGTCCTGAAAAGTTACATTGTCAATTTTATAGAAAACAAACATCTCTTAGAAGCCTTTCAACATGGATTCAGACAGAGATCCTGCCTTACTGAACTTAGACTATTGTGATACAATAATACAATATTTGGGAGAACTACAATGTTGATGTCATCTATCTAGACTGCCAAAGCTTTTAACAAGGTTGCTATATTATCCCATAAACTAAAAGAACTCGGAATTTGTGGAAAAATAGGAAAATGGATCCATGCATTTCTCTCTGACAAAAAATAAATAACAGTTGTAAATGGAGCAAGATCTATAGAAAAAGAAGTGATTAGTGGAGTGCTGCAAGGTACAGTACTGGGACCAATTCTATTCATTATGCTAAACAATATAAACTGTAACCTAGGAAGCTCTCCTGTCATTCATGAATGATATCAGAATACTAAGACCAATTATAGAAAAAGAAGAGTAGAGCTACAAAAAGACCTACAAACTATATATGCATGGGCAGATGCAAACAATATGGTCTTCAATGAAGACAAATTTGAACTAATTAAGTATGGACCAAATAAATGCCTGAAAGAACAGTTCAACTACACTGGACCCACAGGAAAAGATTTTGTACAAACTGATCATGTAAGGGATCTAGGGGTTATATTATCTGAAGATGCAACATTCAACAGGCACATTGACAAAGTAACCATCATGCAAACAACTAATAGGATGCATACTGAGGACATTCAGAACTAGGGCCAATATGATCATGCTTACCCTGTAGAAATCACTTGTTCTTCCATGCATTGACTACTGCTCTCAATTATGGTTTCCCCATAAACAGAATGAATTTCAAAATATTGAGGGCCTACAAAGAACCTTTACATCATATATTAAACAACCTGACAGTCAACAGGCAAGTAAAAACAAATTAAACAACTGGGATAGGCTCAGAGATCTTGACCTTTATTCCATAGAGAAGAGGTTTGAGAGATACGTCCTAATCTATACCTGGAAAATTCTAGAAGGGCTTTTAGTTGCTCCCAATACTGAACCAACTGTGCCCACCTCAACAAGAACTGGCAGAATTCAAAAACATCACCTTCCACCAAACAGTCTGAGAAGGATTCAAACCCTTCAATATAATAGTATCTCCAGGCAGGGTTTTCGCCTGTTTAACACCTTAGAGATATTATTGTGGTCCCAGTGGATACTTTTAAAAAACACTTGGACATGTTTTAGCCAGCATACCTGACCAACCCACAGTGCCAGGGTATTTGTCTGCCAGACCAGCCCCCATAAATTCAACAGTGGACCAAATTGTATGGCAGAAGCAAGAGAAAAGAAGTGTGGTGACTCCATTGTGGCCCCATCTCAGGAGGCACTGAGCAGACTTCGTGGGAGTAGCACACCCTTGAGGCAGAAGTGCTTCAAGGTAGTATATATATATATATATGTAAAAATGAACAATGAACAATTCCTATACCATCATTACATGGATTCATTGTCTTCATGCAGTACTTATGTTTGTATGGTTTTTATGTTGAATGTTCATTTTTACATAAGAAACCAGATTGCCTGAGTGAGTTTTGGATAGAATTTAGATTTGTATTTCTTTATTCATTACTGTATTTCTCTAAATTAATCTTTTCTAATAATGTATAAATATTATTATTCAACCATATTCATCTATACGTCCATATCTTATCTTGACCATTGTCCTATATCAGTTTATTAAATATTCATTTTTGCTCGTGAAATGCAAAACTTTATGCATTCGTTAGAAAATGCGCAAATACGTTCTTGTATTATTTTTTTTATTTTTTTCAAGTGTTCACCCCTCGCAAGATATTCATAAATGCTTAGGTAAGTGGTCAAATTCGCTAATCACAGCAAAATCAAATGCTTCTAAGATAAAAATCTCCTTTTGCTCTGATCCAAATTTATAACATAAGGTGTTATGTTGTATGTTATATTATAATATTGTTTCCCTGCTTGGCCACTAGTTCGTTATCAGATTGTCATAGTTATCCCCATTCTCATTACTTGTACTTACTATATATATACTGTATATATTTAAACTGCAAACACGCATTATAATTAACGTAAAGAACGATGCTTGTATAGGAGAATATTCCGCGCAAGATAGAGAGAGAACGAAACAAATGAAAAAATGAGGTAACCACCCAGGAATTGAACCTGGGATCTTCCGATTGCTGGTCAGATATGATAACCATTACACCATGGGCCTCACTCAATCAAATGCCGTAATTCTTCTACATACGCGCAGAAACCAATGCCCCAAGGGGGCACCTCCCGCATGCCGTACATTATATACATTTAAACTGCAAACACGCAGTATAATTAATGTAAAGAATGATGCTTGTATAGGACTCTCTCATCTTGTGTGGAATATTCTCCTATACAAGCGTCGTTCTTTACGTTATATACAGGGCATCCCAAAAAAATGTATACACACTTTAACAGCTGATAGCTCAATTGATGTTTCTTTCTTTCCAAGTTAAACCCATTAGAATTAATAATGGCAGTCAGACTAAGCTTTGAACAAAGGAAATTCATTCTAAAATGCTACTGGAAGTGTGAAAATGCAGTTGAAGTGCAAAGACAGTTTAGGAGGGAGTTTCAAACAGATCCACCAACGTGACTTACCATCACTCGAATTAGAGATAAGTTTGAAGCCGATGGAACTGTTCAGAATGTCCACAAGAAGCGTTCCGGAAGACCACGGACATCGACAAGCCCCACAAAGCAAGAAAGAGTACTGGAAATGTATCACCAAAGTCCAAGAAAATCTGTGCGGCAAGCGAGTCGTGAGGTAGGAATTTCAGAATCGTCTGTCCAATGCATTTTGAAGTGCTGTCAATGGAAAAGTTACATTCCAAGATTAGTCCATGCTATTAATGAAGATGATCCGGACCGAAGAGTGGAGTATTGTGAGTGGTACTTGGCACGATGTGGATTGGATGAAGGTTTCGTAGAATACCCTCCGCGTTCACCAGACCTCACACCACTAGACTTTTTTTTATGGGGATACTTAAAAGACAAAGTATACGCTATAAAACCTGCAAGTGCGCTGAATTGAGAGCAGCCATTGAACGAGAATGCACACAAATACCAAACGAAATGTTTCGTGATGTTTGCGATTCCATTGCTTCGCGTTATCAGCAGTGCCTGGACCAGAATGGATGTCAGTTTGAAAACAGGCGTTGACAAAACAATTAAATAATGTCTGTAGATTCTATTACATTTTGAAAATGAAATGTATTTTAATAAACACTGCCTTTATAAGTATTTAAAGTGTGTATACTTTTTTTGGGACGCCCTGTATATATATTTTTAGATATCAACTTTGGACTAGTCGAGATAGTCAGGGCTTAATATGATAACTGACAAAAATTTCAGATCCCTAACTTTAACCATTTTTCGAGGAAACCGTTTCAAAAATCGTCAAAATCATACCGAAAAATACTGCATTTTCGCAATTTTTGGCTGAAAAAAACATGCTATTTTCATAAAAAAATCCTGAAAAAAAGTTAAAAAAAAAAAAATATATAGAGTCAAATAGACACATTTAGATCCCAAGATAATCATAATTTTCACTGTAAGAGCCCTTAGAAGCAAAGGAAGGCCTCATCTGGAGGCTTAGGGCTTTGCCAGAATGTGTTTGTGCTTGATTTGAGTCCATAAACAGTATGGGAAGCTTCAGATGTCAGCTTCATGGCCCTTTCAACACTGAGAATGTGAAGGCAGATCAGGCAGCTCCAGCTTGGTGCCATTCAGCAATGCTTCTTGAAGCTCCTGGTCAGAAAAGTCTTCTGTGAGACAGGGATGGGGAGTCGGCCAAAAACAACTGACTCCCGACTCCTGAGTCGGTATTTTTTAAAACTGACTCCGACTCCTGACTCCTGACTCCTGACTCCCGACTCCTGAGTCGGTATTTTTTAAAACTGACTCCGACTCCTGACTCCCGACTCTTTCCTTATCATGCTGATCTACAACCTTATAAATATTGGGATGTTTGTTTCGTAGATGGCGTTTCAAGTTTGAGGCTCTAGTTGGAGCATTAGCATGTTTCCCAGTGTAAGCACTAATTTTTGCATTACACTCTTTACCATCCTTTTCTACTTGACAAATAAAAATACTTTCATCCTCATTTAGCTTAAAATATGAAAGACTGCTGATTTTCCACTAGGCCCACGACTCATTACTAATAGGGGCTAATTAAATTAATAATTAATATATTGCTAATTTTTATATGGTACCTAGTATCCTAAAATAGAAATATGAAATTCATTTGCTAAGATTTACCAGAACAATAAATCAAATGTGGAAATGTGAATCTAGAATTAGTTCAGGAAGATATTTATTTAGGGCAGAGTAGTATTCTGGTAAATTGTTGGCATATAGAAATTGAATCAAAGAGTCGGGAGTCGGTCGTTTTTACTGACTCCTTACTCTTCAAAAAAGCCCCGACTCCGACTCCCCACCTCTGCTGTGAGAGCAGGTTCACAGATGCCACTTTGAGAAAGGTTGATTAGTTCTGACCAGTGGGTAGCTTCAATGCTGATGGCTGTGATCTTCTTCAGCCTCTTCTTGGCTGGCTTCCCACTTCTGAAAGCATAATAATTTATTTTTTATTCCAGTTTGAGATTTAATCGCTATTAGTCTCAGAATTGGAAGAAACATCACCCCTGATCAGTTCCATGGCATATCTCAGGGTTTTCAAAAAGCTGTAACCTACACTTGGGTGCCTCCTTGGCTTGAACTCTTCAGCTTCACCACCAGATGGCTGAAATGAAAATAAAAAATAAATTACTAAAGCGAAAATGGGGAGGGGAAAAATAGGGACAAAAAGTAGGGATAAATTTGGGTAAAAATGGGATAAGATATAAGAAAAAAAATATATTACCTCCTGATTCTCTTGAGCTGGATTCAAAAGAAATATCTTTGGAGGCAAAAGTGGCCATATCCACTTCCTGCTGCTGTTGAATCTGGCTCTGTAATCTTTCTGCTTCAGCTGCAGCCCTCTGGTCTCTCTTCACAGCAGCTTTATCCACAGATCCCAGCTGGAAAGAGCCCTTGGGTCCTATTTTGGCCCTCTGATCTCTTGAGTATTCCCTCTCCTCTACTGGAACCTGAAATATTAAAGTATATTAAATAGCGGATCTAAAATAAGAAAATCCTGAAAAAAAAATTGATTATTAATTTCCATTACCAGGGGGGGGGGGGGGGGGGGAGGAAGATTACAGGAGGAAAATGTGGATATTTTTCAATTACAAGCATTGAATTTCCTTCCATTTAAAAGGCACCTAATCACACTAAGTTAGGCCAGTTAAAAGTTTAAAAAATAATAGCATTACCTTCTTACTTGGAGGACAAGTGCAGATTGTGTGTTGTGTTTGACAGTTTTCTTTCTTGCACTTCACAGCATTGTCATCACAGGGATGAACAGGTAGCTTACAGGTGCAAGCAGAAATGTCAAAGTTTATCCAGCTTTTCCTCCAGATTCTGCTCCTGGACTGTAGAAAGATTTCCTGTTTCTCTTTTGCTTTCTTGAAGCACACTTTATCCACCAATTTCACTACATAATATTCCTCATACAGGGGCAGCTGCGGGTTCACTGCCTGCCAGATCTCAATCATATCCTTTGCTATCATTTTAGCAATATCAGTCTTTTAAGTCTGGGTGGCTGTTTTGGAGGAAATAATTGTACTGAATAACTTGGCGGAGGGTAGGAGGCTCTGTTTTATCCAAAGGGGAAGGCTGGCCACTGAATTTTTTGGCACTATCACTTCGAGTTAACACTGTAGACTTCTGTTTTTTACCCATTTTTATGAAATATCTGAAAATAAACACAATTAAATGAATGCATCATAAAATAACTTAATTTTATAGGTAAATATCATTAAAAAATACAAAATAATTCACTAATAAACATCTATAATGCATTTACAATAAGTTTCAAGCATCGTTTTGTTAAAAAAGCCAAATTTTAATTGATTATTTTGATGAAATAAGGTCTGATATTTTGTTTGTTTACATTGCGCGAATGCCACGCGTGTGATTTTATGCGTAAAATTTGGCAATTTTACAACTTAAAAATAATTAACAATCATTTTCACAAATATGAGTTGGTGCAACGTTTTTTATACATTAATACCTTTCTATCTAGACTAGTCCAAGATCAGAGTTCCAAAATCAACCTACCCTAATTATATATATATATATATATATAATATATATATATATATATATATATATAATATATATATATATAGCGGATCAACAAGAAATAGACCAACAAATCGACAGACATACTTTCTTTCCACGCTACCATAAAACAGTTTGGAACACACGTGGGCTAACAAACAATGGAAAGTCTGTTCCTTCACCAAGGCGTCTTAGTAATTGGCGTGAAGTTCTACGTCACAGGAATTGCGTATAAAAGTAAGCACCCACGCTCACTCACTCTCACTTCATTGGCGCTTCCATTTCGTTCGACTACTCGGTACGATACCACCTCTTCAACCGCCTACCGGCTTCGGCTGGAGGCTAGGCCCGCTACTTATTCAAGGCCTACAGTTATCATAAAGTAAGATCTACAGACCGCCTGCAGAAGTAATCCTTCGAGGCCCAACTGGAATCACTTCGGGCCTGCGGTTTGCCGGGTCGGCCTTCAAGTTTCTCTACATTCCTCGAGATATATTCACCATCCCAGGCCGACACCTGCACCTCATAAGGCCAGCCTGCACCTCGAGAAGTAACATCACCTCAGGCCTCCACGAAGCCTACATCCATCATCTCAAGAGGCTTAACGGACAATGACAACTAGAATCTGCGTAATATGTTCGTCTTCAACCCTCCTTCAACAGAGTTTCCATCGTCCCGGTAAGATAAGTGCATCCTTTTCTAAGTACTCTGGTGAAGCCTACATCAGCTTACCGCCGAACGATAGACTATACCCCAAGTGTAATTAAGCATTCCAATTAACTCTCGTGAAAGAACGCAGTGGCCTGTCATCCAAAACAAGTGTCATTTCAATACCGTTATTCCGCGTATCATCCGTCATTATGTTCAATTCATATATTTATGCGAAAACTAAATATTCTCTTGACGTAATCGTTTAACATCACATAATGTTCTTATATATAAATGATATTTGTGCAAGCATTTCAATCCATTATTACTAGGCCTATTCAATGTTCCATGTCGCATGCCATTTACATACCATCGATGAGTACAGTACTTATTGCATGTAAATTAACTATTACCATTTCATTTTATTAGCTAAGCCTATGCCATAAGCATAACGTAAAACTACCAATTAATTACTGTCAATTCTTTGTTATATCACAGTGAATAAAATAACGGATTTATTTTCATAATAAACTACAAAACCCATAAGGTGTCTTTATAACCTTAACATTAATTTGCTTGAGCGTAAATCAAGCTGGTGACCCTCGCTGCCATTTCGGTCACTTCCAATAGTATGGTGGACCTAATCAAATAACCATTCATTCCAATCGGTGATACTGTATTACATCATAAATTATTAACCCAGCCTATCATTATAAATCAGTCAGTCATTGCCTTAATCAATCATTGCATACAATTAAATCATTATCACCTTAAACGACTAAAACTAGGTCCACTATATATGTATATATGTGTGTGTGTGTGTATGTATATATATGTGTGTGTGTATGTATATATGTGTGTGTGTATGTATATATGTGTGTGTGTATGTATATATGTGTGTGTGTATGTATATATGTGTGTGTATGTATATATGTGTGTGTGTATGTATATATGTGTGTGTGTATGTATATATGTGTGTGTGTGTGTATGTATATATGTGTGTGTGTGTGTGTATGTATATATGTGTGTGTGTGTGTATGTATATATGTGTGTGTGTGTGTATGTATATATATGTGTGTGTATGTATATGTATGTGTGTATGTATATGTATGTGTGTGTGTATGTATGTATGTGTGTGTATGTATATGTGTGTGTATGTATGTGTATGTATGTGTGTGTGTATGTATGTATATATATGTGTGTGTATGTATATATGTGTGTGTATGTATATATGTGTGTGTATATATATATATATATATATGTGTTTGTATGTATGTATGTGTGTGTGTGTATATATATGTGTGTATATATACAGTGGACCCCCGATTTGAATACACATTGATTTGAGTATTTTTCGATTTGAGTACACTCGTCCATAGGCTCCTATTGACTCGACTTGAGTAGAAAACTTGATTTGAGTACGCCAGCCGGCGACGCCGAACACGTTGGCCAGGGAGTCTGGTTCTGGATCAGATGATGGGGAGGAAATTGAGGAGGAATCGGAGAGTCTCACTGTTGCTAAGGCTAAGGAAGCCATTGAATACTGGTCTAAGCTTAAGCCTATTGTCAACTTGCACCCCGATGTGGAAATCAGTGAACCTGTTTTATGCTTGTTTGAGGACAAGGTCATAAGCAACTTTAAGTCATTCATAGCAAACAGGCAGAAGCAACAGAAAATTGATGCTTATTTCAAGCCCTCGAGTCCCCAACCCTCTACCTCTTCCATGTCATTGGCTGTGGGCCTAAGAACGCCTAGCCCTGATGAGTTACCAGACATCATCATGGAAGGAGACTCCCTCCAAGCAATAATTCCTCCCCTCCATTCCTCATCTGGAACTTCCAGCACATCAAGCAAGACTCCTACAGGATTATTCTATTTTGTCTATATTGTACGGTATGTATTTTGTATTCTATTCTGTCTATTTTTAATACAATACAATACTAAATTTCGTAGGCCATTTCTATAGAAAAAGTAGGGGTGGGGTGAAATTTTTGGGTTTTGGAACGAATTAATTAATGCCCATAGGTTATTAAGTTCGATTGAGTACATTTTGAATTGAGTACGCCATGCTGGAATGGATTACGTACTCAAATCCGGGGTCCACTGTATGTGTGCGTATATATGTGTGTGTATATGTGTGTGTATATATGTGTGTGTGTGTATATAAAACTTTAATGTTTTATAACTTTGTTTCAGTTCAGTTGTGCAAGATATGAAGGTCATATGTGAACAGAACACCAATTAATTTGTGTTGGTGAAACAGTCAATAATTACTGAAATTAATGCAAGAATAAAAATTTTTCTGAAGCTCATAAGTGTGAGACTGAAATATAGTGCAAGAATTTTTTTTTATTGCAAGAAACTGTTGTAATTTAGAAAGTGAAGTTTTCCAAGCAAAATTCTCTGAGAATTTTGCAGATTGGCTGGTGATAGTATCAAATTGTGGTAATGCTGCCATTGCTGTTACTAGGGTTTCTCTCCCAGCATCCCAGGCAGAAATAACCTTAAATCCAGGGACAAGTGCAGCAAATACTGGGATTTACCAGGTTTTACAAAGTTTTCTAAAAGTTTTTTCAAATAGTTTTTCATTAATTTACTACTGTATCTAGAAAATAAAAATACTGTGATGATACATTTATAATAGCATGAATCACATCATGTTGTACAACTCGAAGAGTGCCATATTATACCCTGTACCAGTATTATGATGTGCATGTGTAATATGACTGGCATTTTTTATGATTAACTCAAACTCAAAGCCAGTCATTTGATTTCCCTGAATCAAACATTTTGTGTTTTAGTGGATTTTAATTTATTTTCAATTCAGATTTAACATTGATAAGTGCAAAATTTTATATATAAGTTTGCGTAATGGTAATTTTGCATAGCTATAGTATGTCAGGGAAGGAGATGGCAAGTGTAGAACAGGAAAAAGATTTAAGGAGTTATTGTTACTGGTGATTTAAAAGTGTTGAAACAAAGTACAGCAGCGGTCAATAAGATGAACAAGGTGTTAGATTTTATAGCTAGGAATTTTGAGACAAATCGCGTGATATTATTGTTCCTCTTCATAAATCATTAGTTAGACCTCATTTGGAGTATGTGATCCAGTTTTGGAATCCGCATATCTGCGAACATATAGACAAAATTGAAAGAGTTCAAAGACAAGCATCTAAGATGATTCTGTTGCTTAGGTTGAAGTCGTACAAGGATAGGCTTAAGGTGTTAAAATCAACTACACTCAAGACTAGGAGGCTAAGGGGTGATTTAATCCAGGTTTTTAAAATTATGAATGGGTTCAATAACATAAATAGAGATGGCTTTTTTGGAATATCTCAATATAATAGGACTAGAAATAACGGGTGTAAGTTGACAAGTAGAAGGTTCAGGACAGCAGTTGCCAAAAACTTTATGCATAGAATAGTAAATAGCTGGAATAGTTTGCTGGTAGAAGTAATTAGTAGCATATCTATAAACATGGTTAAAAATCAATTAGACGCATATGTTCAGATCTACAGAAGCTAAGGCTAACAAAGACCCTAAGATCCACTCTAAGGCTAGCCTGAGAGAAAGAAGAGAGTAGGGGGTTAAAAGAAGAAAATAGAGTTAAAAGAGAGTAAGGGGTTAAGTAAGTAGCAAAACCCATCATTCCTGGGTTAATATTAATTCGGAAAAAAAGAGAGAGAGCAAGACTCGCCATCATCATCATCTGCTGGCCACTGCTGACAAGTCAGAAAAATAGTCAAAGAGAACAGGAAAGGGATGAAAGAAGTAAAATAAGAATGCTTACAAACCATGCAAATACAGTCTTAACTCAAGGAAACAGTAATACCATGCAAACTACAGACATGCAAGTAAAGAGGATTAAAAAAAAAAATTTTGATAGATTGGGTATAGTTTAAGGTAGTAAAATTAAGGTTTTAGTGGTTTGGAACCCACATAAAATTGTATGTCCCCTCCACCACCATGGAGAACATGCGCAGTACACAACTACAACCACAGTTAGGTAGCCCAGCCATGAGTGGATCCTAGGGTCTTTGTTGGTCTGAAACATTGAATCATGGTGACTAACAAAGGACACTTTAGCACTTAGGCGCACTTGCCAAAATACTTGCCCTTATTTTTTCCTCACTTTTCTTAACATACCTTACAGTCAATAGAAGCAGCCAACAGAAGTGGAACTTTCACCTTTCACTAATTTATCCAATAATTGCACTTTATCAGTGAGAGATTACTTTTCTTCACCACTTCTCACTAGGCTGACAACCACTTGATTTTCTCTTAGATGCCATGATCAAAAAGTAAGGGCACTCAAAATAGTAAATAAAATCATGAGGTACACAGAACAATTTTGAGGGATGCTGGCAGGTGCAGACTGACAACTACATGGGAGATAAAGTGGTGCTTGTATTCTTCCGCAGGAACTGCTTTGTTTGTTGCGACCCACAAATAGTTGAGTGCCTGTGATTGCTGAGGGTCTACTGTATTAAATACTGTGTGTAATGTAAATAAATACTGTAAAATTAATAAGTGATGGATTAAACTGGTTGAAAGAAACTGGTGATGGCTCCCTGTTTTACATTTTTCTGGAGGTCCATATAAAGTTCTTTATAAGGCATCACACCATCCAGTTCTCTCCTGAACTTGATGCTTCATTCCATGAAGTGGTCTGCCTCAAAGACTTCAGTGGAAAGAGTCTTTGCCATTTTTTTTATAGCCTTCTCATCTTCAGCTGTGGCTTCACCACCACCTCCTCCTCATCTTCATTATCACTCTTGCTTGACCTAATCAGTTCTTCTAAGTCTCTGGTTAATTCCTCAGTGTGTTACTCAGCGAGTTGTTGAACTTCTATGGGCTCCAGATCTTCAAATCCACCCCCTTTCCAAATGGCTGTATAGATGTGTTTGGCATGAACTATGAATAGGTAAAACTTGATACTGTGAATACTGAATCAGTAGCTGTATAAATTTAACCATGAATAGTGATCCCATGAATAATGCGGATTTACTATATAGGACACTATGTAGGGAGATGGTAGAGTGCCAAAGCTGACTTATCCTTCATCTGTATGGACCACTCACATTATTTAATTTGTCTCAGAGACCAATGGCTTCCATCTAGCTACACATTCTCTATACCCAGCTCTATGTAGGACACTGATACTAATAAGAAGAAACAATACAAGTAGCCCATGAAGTTGAAGGACAAGTCTGATAAATTTTGGTACTCTGTTGTCTTGGATGAATCAAGCTTCCAGCAGTTTGCTTCAGGAGGATAGATCTGGGTATGGAGAATCTATGGAGATGCATTCAATCCCAAATTGGTACACCCCCAAGTAAAATTTTGTGGTTGTGATGTTATGGTGTGGGTAGGCATTTGATATGGAAAAACTGACTTGCATATTCATAGAGGGCTGTCTTAATTCACAAGGTTACACATTCATCTTAGATAAGAATCTCCTGCTTTTGCTTTGATATGGAATGCTTCACCTGGAGGACATGTTTCAAGAGGATTGTACCACATGTTCAGTATGTTATTTTAGCAGGGTGATCTTTTTATTCTGGTAGGCGCTGTACAATAAGCAATTATCAGATGAATTAGCTTATTTTATTTAATTTGACCCTTTAAGCTTTAGCCTTTACAAGGCTCTTAAAAAAAATTTATGAAAGCCAACAGTATCGGTTGTTCCCATATGCTCCTCCCCTCTTATTTTTTTTTTATAGGCACAAGTTTTGATGGGCCTTTTGTATTTGAAGATTTTATTAATTTTATTTATTTATTTTATGCTTTGAAGGGGAGAAGAGCAAGCTAAGAAAAGTTTCAAAAGCAGAAGATAAAAAAGGCTTTTTGGAGTTTAGACTTATCAAAATTTACAGGACTATAGATGTATATATGTTTTTAAACTGTATCTGTCAAGACTAGTTAAATTATCTTAACCCTTTAATGCCAGAATTGTTTGTAGGGTTAATTTATGAATGTGTGTATTTGAAAGGTTACCAATATGTAGCATCGTCCTTTTAGGGTTAATGGAATGAGGAAAATTGTGAAAGACATTTTCCTTTATGATGCTAAATTATCATACAATTTAAGTTAATAGATATATACCAAGTATGTGCCTCTGATAATAAACAATACAGCTTTGATCTTGGGATTGGGGAAGGGGTGTGCTACCCTGGTAGTGCAATTTCTAAGTTTGTGGAAGAGGTTGGGCTCCTCCCTCTTTTATAGTCCTTTTGACCCTTAGATTTTACACGTTTCCATTTCCACATCATTCATTCATTCCATTAGCATCATTTTATGTTCTTTAGTTTTAGATTACTTTATTAATCCAATCTGTTTTTTTATGCAGAAAGGAGGGGCCAAGGGTGGGTGCCTGTGTAAATGCACCCCATTATAAGAGCCAAAATCAAGGTCTTTGAGGCTTGTGATGCTTTTTTGAGAGAGAGAGGGTGTAGTGTGTAAAATGCACGTATGTGTAGTGAAGAATAGAGGGAGAAGTCTGTGTTTGAGAGCATGCTAGACTGCTCACAGGGTTGATGAGACACGGAAAAAGATCAGCTAAAGAGGAGAGTGACAGGAAAAATGAGAGTTCCAGCACTCCCTGTCTCGTGCCTAAAGTTTGATGTCAGTAGCCTTAATGTTGTGATGCTAGAGATATTACACTCGCTCGATCTTTGATCACAGAATTTCTTTAGTGTAGAAGGATTGAGCATCTTGAAAGACAATCTGTGTTTCAAGTACCATATGGTATGACCAGTCAGTATGAGGCTCATCAACTAGTAAAAGTGATCAATTTCCTCATTTTTAGCCTTGCGTGAGTAAGAACCATTTTTGATAAATTAGGCCAGAAAAGAAATGTAGGTACAATAGTTTATGAGAAATTGCTATATAGAAATGGAAGTCAAGAATTCCTTATCACTATTCAGTCACTTATCTTGGACACAAGTTGAAAATGATATTTTGCCCTTCAAAATGCCAGTGTGTTCCTGACCAACTGGATTGTGCTTGTCTGTCTGTCTTTCAATGTGCTTTCATGTCTAGGCTATACCCTAACTTTTTAACTACTCAATAGTAAAGATGAAACTTCACATACATGGGGATAATTACAAGGCAGTGTCATGATTAAGAAAAAAGTTCCTGCGTTAAAGGTCAGATGGATCTTTTTGTGCCTGGGTTGTAACTTTTGAACCATTCAACATGAATAAATGAAATTACACACACACACACACACACACACACACACACACACACAATGATCACAAGGTCATGTGTAAGAATCGGGTTCCTACATCAAAAGTTAAGGTCATAGGTAGAAGTCAAGATATAAAGTAATGAAACTTCACACATGTAAGGATCATCACAGCAAGAATTAGGTTGTTGCATCAAAGATGGTCATATATAGAGGTCAAAGGTCAAATGAAGGTCCACTTAACATAAGTTGATGAAACTTAACATATGTATGGATGATCATAAGGCGGTGTTTTTAGCAAGACTAGAGTCCCTGCACTAAAGGTCAAATGGAGGTCCATCTATAACTTTTTAACTGTCTATATAAACTTTGCACATATATGGTTCATAACAAGACTCAGGGTCCTTGTATCGTGGGTCACTGTAAAAAAATGGAGAGGTCACTGGTCAAATGGAGAAGTCCCTCCCATGATCATTTGACTGCTCTACATAAATTGATGTAATTTCACACACTTGTGGATCATTATATTTTGGGTCCCACATCAAAGGGCAAAGTCACAAATAGAGGTACATGCCATAATTTTTGAACTACTCAACATGAATTGATGAAACTTCACACACGGGTATATGTATATGTTCTTTCTCAGGTTCTTGCACCAAAGGTCAAGGTCACAAATAGAGGAGGGAACATTGAGATGTTCTAGTATAGTTCTTGTTTTTATTTCAATTTTATTTTTCAGAAATAGAGCCAAAAAATGAGTACTGAACCCTGAGACTGCCTTTTCACCTTTGGGGGTTGCAACCAGGATGAAAGTCTCCCAAAACCCTTCTTTACCCCTGTGAGAGTATCAGTATGCAGGTTTAAGGTCCAGCAAATGCGGAGAATTAAGGAGGGGGGGGGAGCATGCCCCAGGGCCTCTCATGACAGAATGGAATCATTATCCCTTTTAGTAGGGGAATTAAATGGAACAACCGGGGAATTGCCCCCTTTCCATCAGAATAACTACGAGGAATGTGAAGTTGAAGTGATGAGCAATGTAGTGGTTATCCAGAATAGTTCAGTGACATGGCTATTGTTACCTCCTACCCCAGCACCTACCTCCCCC
>JAJOZX010007558.1:195000-226229 GCA_023014485.1 Bathynomus jamesi
TTCGTAGGTAGTTATGATTAATAATTAGCAATCGTGAATAAAAAGTATTGATTTAAAATCCATGAAAGATGTAATAGATTAAAATTAGACAATGAATTTAAATCATTGTGACGTTATTGAAGTCATTGTGAAAATATTTATTTTTATATTTATACATTTTTTTTATATGAAATAAGTAATATTGTTACAAATAGTCTATATAGTCTAGTCTATTATGACTTGATCCTCTGGATCCAGAGATTCTCTTTAGTTTTAAATCGATAATTAATTAGTTTTAATTGATAATTATTTAGTTTTGCAAAAATTGGTCGTTGCGAATGTACAGGCAGTTGTTACATAAATTTCTTATGTTCTTGTGGTTCGGAACCACGTAAAATTGTAGGTCCCCTCCGCCACCACGGAGGACGAACACAATTACGAACACAATTACGAACACAATTACGAACACAATTACGAGTGGATCCTAGAGTCTTTGTTGGTCTGAAACATTATAACAAATAGTACTGTCAGTTTGATTATTTTTGTTTATATGATTTGGCTTTTAATCTTTAGGCTTTACTGGCTCTTAGATTAACTAGAGACAAAATACATGGTAAGTTGTTTAAATTATGATTACTACACAAGTGAACTAATAGTGGAAATACAGTATACAGTAGGTTCGCGATTTGTTATAACGATTTTTTTTTGTACTTCGCGAACGCCTAAATATTGTATTACTATTTTTTAATGTAGTAATTTAGGGGTTCGCGAAGTACAAAAAAAAATCGTTAACAAATCGCGAAATATCGCGAGCGTAAATGTATATTCATTTTAAGTTATAAATAGAAAATAAACACACAGCCATCATTGAAGATATGATACCAATACAGTACAAAGGTTTGACAGGGAGACACGAGAATGAACAAATAATACAGTAATGTACATGTAATCCTAGATTTTATTAGTATTCCATTTTAATAAAGATTTTAACATGGTTTCAAACGAATTTACGTTTGAGTATTTTTTTTTATGTCAGCATTTAAATCATTCCATAGTTTTTCTAGTGAAAATTGGTAATTTCTGAGACGAAGACGATCTGAATTGAGGAAAACGTGCTTTGATCTCTCTCTAGTCTTATGAGTGAATTCTTGTTACAAAATATTTAATCCACTGTAAGTTAATGATTTTGAATCAGTCAGCATAAATGGATGAAACTTGATACACGTACAGTAGATATCGTCAACGATGTGTCATGAGCAAGAATCGGGTTCTTTATATCTGAAGTTAAGGAATTAATGTGTTTCGGACATAGATTTTGTTCGATAAAATGCTAATCAGATAGTGGTGTTGATATATAACCGTGTGATAGAGTGAAATGTTACGTCAGGAACTCTATATTGATGATCCTTTCTTTCTCGAAAGTCCAACGACATACCTTTCATCACTGACGCGACCTTCACTGTAGAGCACGACAGTTTCGGGGACCTCCAGCTGAAGGAACTAAGAAAGGCGGATGCGATATCCAGGTGACGGAGGCGAATAAGAAAGAGTACATCAAGCTATACGTCATCCACAAGTATATGCAGGGAATCGAACGGCTGTTCGCTATCCCGCAGAAAGGGTTTAATGAAGTCATTTCGCAGCACTTTATCCTGCACTTTGACGAGAGAGAGCTGAAGTTGGTCGTCAATTGGATGGCTTTTAAGCATTGCAACCCTAAGACTCGTGTAGTTGGTTGGTTGTGGAAGATTGTCGAGTCTTCCAGCGAAGAAATGAGAGTCCGCCTTTTGGAGTTCGTGACAGGATCATCGAGAGTTCCATCGCGAGGCTTTAAGCTCTGTAGGTGTCCACGGGGGCCGCAGGCCCAAGACTGCCTATCATTCATATGGATGCACTGACCGGTAAGTGCTTTTTTTTCTCCTATTGACCATATCCTCATCCACTTGAAGTAATGCGCACGTGTGGTGAACTGGACGCTTGCGTTTCTAGTTGGAGACCGGCAGTCCACATAAGCGCGAGGGATAAGGTATCGCTTCATTCTCGTGAATCCAGTGGTACTCTCAACGAAAAGAATTAGTATCGTAATCGCTCGTGACTCAGCTAGCGAGATTTGTCCTATATAGTTTACAAAATTAACATCTCGACAATTGTGAATAGTTTTTCATATATTTTTGGATATACAGGGTGGGCCGTAAGTTTCCATACATAGGAAAAATAAACATTTTTTTATGGACAACCATTTTTATTTATATAATATGCTCTACATGCTCTACATGCTCTACATGGTTGCCATTGTTTTGAAAACACATTTCAATACGTGTTCCCCACTGTTGATGAACACGCATTAGCACAGTTGACGTTATGCTTGTAATGGCGTTGGTGATACGTTCCTTTAGATGATTTATGTCTCGTATCTTTTCCTGATACACCATGGCCTTCAAGTGCCCCCAAAGATAGAAATCAAGGGGGGTGGGATCTGGGAGGCCACTCCACAGGACCACGCCGACCACGCCGACCAATCCAAGCATCCGGAAACTGCTGATCCAAATACCGACGCACGTGAAGACCATAATTTAAATTTTCCTATGTATGGAAACTTACGGCCCACCCTGTATATTATATACAGACTAGAAATGCCATACACTCTAGGATCAGGGCGTAAATCAGGATGTAAATGGAATGAAGTTTTGAATGTTGAAGGGACCAGTGAAGTGCAAACACTGCACTAGTGAAATTAGTAGTAAAATTGAGCGAATAAAAGCGCATTTATAATATAAATGTCCAGAACGATTAATATATTTAAGAAATATGAATGCCAACCTGCTCTATGCCTTGAATGCTGTAATATTTTGAGTTGTTTAGCCGCTTCCTCTGTAACATCTCCGAGAGTCATGTGACGAAGGGGGCCTACTACAGCTTTACGAGGGATTCGAACTGTCCATGGGTCACTACATCAACCGAACGTGGAGCAGGAACCCACATACAACTGAACAGACCCAATGTCGCTTAACTTCGTGCGTGTTGTTAGTGTTTCCTTACTTGACAGGCTCTACCATAGCTTGACAACTATTTCCTAGCTATCTTTGAAGCGTTTTCTTCTGCCATTACCAAGCACTGCAGGAAGAGTGGAGGAGTTTAGTTTTTCAACCATCGAGGCTACGTTGCGTTCCTGTTTAATCAATAAGGTTAAGCGGCTTTGGGTCTTTACAGAAATTGGATGGGGGACCACCACCACCTTCTGCTTCAGATGTTTAGATCCCACGTATAATCATGAGTCCTCTCCGTCGCAAGACCTTTAAACAACCCAAATTATTATTTGGGGTTAAATAATGAATTTCTGTTATTTTAATGGGTCTTCGTTGGAAAGAAAGTTCAATATTACTGTAATTTTTATTTTGCAGGACCTCTCCTGTAGTGAAGACTTGATATCCTTAATACATTCCTCCTTTGCTGCCACCAGACTTTGAGCATTGTTTGAGAAAGAGGAAGAACGGTTCAGCATCGAGAGGGAAAAGAAATTCCGTCAGGAACCAGTTATTCCTCGCCGGGAATTAACAACCGACTCCACAGCAAAGACTGTCGAAGTGTTCGGAGGGAGGGAGAGAGAGAACGAGAGAACTTGCCTTAACTAACTCGGTCACAGAATGATTCTTGCCCCTTGCGTCGGTGCTTACAGCAAATAGGAAAAGAGACGCGGGTCTCCTGTTGAATAAAGTGAAGGGAGAAAGCTAGAACCGATCATTTCACGGATCGAAACGATATTTTTGATTCTAATAGGAACGATCCTTTCGCAGGGGAATCATCATTAGGAGTCATACCTTTAGGCCGGCCGCGCACAGGATCGTTTATGACTCGCGACTCATCGCGTCGGGGTCGCTGCAGTGTGCGGGGCTCCCATTTTGTCAATGTAAAACCACACGCGACGTGAGTAGTTAGAACCCAAGTCGTGAGTCTCAAGACGATCCTGTGTGCGGCCGGCCTTGGAAGGTGTAAATGTAGGCGAATTGCAGATTAAGGTTCAGGAATCCTTTTCAATTCCTTCGTCATCTTTCTTTGTTGTGGCTGAAGTCTGCCATTGTTGTCTCCGAAGACCCCGTATCCAGGGCTCAGGAGAGGGGCGAATCGGATGTCAAAGCACCAGGGTCTGGGCTGGAAAATAGTGGTGGTGGTGATAGGGGATAAAGGGGCTAGGAGTCGAAAGTAGCACCAGGGCCCGTGAGTCCTCTCCCTGGCCTTGCACGTATCTCACTACTGATTCGCACATAATAATTGAGACTCCACTCGCGTCAAAATCTGTGTCCACTCCGTCTCATGTGAAAAGATTGATTCAAAATATCACAGAATTCGTGTTTGTTAAAAAATTTCAACGATTGTAAACAACGGAGGTCCCAAACTTTTCTCCTCTGTAATTTATAGCAAAAGCAAGATTTACCTTACTCAAAACAACGAATTTTGTTTATTGGGATAAACCTGTAGGGCGTCCCAAAAGTCTGGACTTTTGAGAAACCTAGTATCTTACCATTTTCACTTCAACTAACTACGAACTTTAAATTTATTTTAGGATTCACTGGGATTTACACAAGTTCGTGGTATTAGAGAATGCTTGGTGTGCGATGAGTAAGACGGTTCCAAGGTGGAAAGGGCTGTTTGGCTTAAGTGTTTGCAGTGAGACAAGTGATCAAGAAAGCAAGTGGAAGAGATTGCAAAGTACCCACAGCGCTTAAGGATCTTGAGAAAACGTGTGATGAAGTAAATAGAGAAGCATTGTGGCAGGTCTTACTTATACATGGCGTTGGTGGTAAACTTATGAATACGGTGAAGAGTTTCTATAGTGGAAGTAGTGCATGTGTGAGAGTAAAAAAAACAAAAAAAAAAAAGTGAATGGTTTCATATAATAGTGTGATGTCTCTCTGGCTGTTCAATGTGTTTATGGGTTGGGTGATGAGAGAGGTGAAAGTGCGAATGTTTTAAAGAGGATCAAATCTGGCGTATGATGGGAATAGGTGGAGCCTGTTGAATTTGTTGTATGCAGATGTGCTGTTTACCCAGAGTGAATGTGATACGCAAGAATCTGTTGTTTTATGGTCGTGTTTGAGAGAAGATTTTTGAAAGTGAATGTGGGTAAGAGAAAATTATTGATTGTGGCGAGGGAAATTCGATTTATGTTGTAAAACACTACAAGTGGTAAGAGTCTTTTAAGTATCTAGGGTGTGTATTGAACAAAAGTAGTACGAGTGTGAGAAACCGAAGACTGGATCGAGATGCTGTGGAACGTTCACATGGTTATGTTAGTACGGACATTTTATGGGTGTAAAACAATGACTGGCATGAAAGGGAGAAGTCGAGGGTAAGAGCAGTTGAGATGGATAACTTGTGTGGCGTGCGTCCGTCCGTTTGATAGTGAGAAATCATGGGGATGGATGTGGTGTGCAGAAGTCACTGCAAGTGAAAATTGAGGAAAGTGTGTTAAGGTGGTTTGGACACGCGGAAAGAATGGACGATGACAGAGTTGTGAAGTGTATAAGTGTTTGCGAAGGGAGGAGGAGGAGGTGGATGGATATTGTGAAGAAGCGTAGATTTTGTGTGGATGATGCAACCGAGTTGGAATAGTGGTGGTGATTGTTAGAGGTAAATTCGGGACGCGCGCTATTTTTTTAACAAGGCTTGGAAGCACTACCACACATGGTGTATGAAACGCCACAGGTGTTAAATTTAGCCATTTGTTGTGGTTGGGTAGGAGGTTGCTGGTTAACTAGAATGCCCGTGTGAATGAATGTGTGTGCTTTAGTTTCTACATTTTTTTCTTCTTTACCTTTCGTATTTATATCCGAGCAAGTCTGCTCACCCCAATTCAGTGAGATTTTTTTGTATAATGTACGAATGTACTGAGATTTAATTCTTATATATTTGCGAGCTAACTATAGTCTGGGAACCGCTGATAAACAGGAGACTTTTGACATTTCAGATTTTTTACTTTGTAGGCCATTGATGGACTTGTATAAATCACATCAAGGTGTCAGGCTCTGGGATCGCTCCTTGCTGTTGGTACCTGCGTTGAGAGGGGCCGGGCCGGCCACTGACCCCGACACTGCGGAAATGAGTTCTGGCTGTTGCTTTTCATGAATACAGAATATGTATACATCGGATTGAGTTGGGGGGAAGCTAAGTAGTAGTCACGAACACTATTTTCATGACATCTGGTATTTGTGTACTTAGGCCGGCCGCACTCAGTATCGTCTTGCGACTGACGACTCTAGTCGCGTGTAATTTTACATTGACAGAATGGGAACCCCCGCACGCTGCAGGTACGCGATTCCTCAGAATCGTGTCCCGGTCGCTGCGGTGTGCAGGGCTCCCATTCTGTCAATGTAAATTCGCATGCAAGACGATTCTGTGTGCGGCCGGCCTTAAATGTCCGTGGAACTACTCTTAAACTTTTTATTTTCATGTCCTGTGAATGTTTCACACCCATACAAAAGTGTCCGTACTAACACCTTCGTGTCAACATCTCGAAGGATCTACGTCCAGTCTCCGCTTTCACTGCACCCTCCACCTTTCATTCGTGATTCACTTTATTGTTAACTTCATCCGCACTCTTGCCTCTTTTGTTCAATACATACTCCAGATACTTAGAAGACTCTACCACCTTTAGTGTTCTCCACAATCGATAATTTGCTCTTACCCACATTCACATCCAACAATGTTCTCTCGAACACTCCAATTAAACTCAACATGCTTTTGCATATCATATTTACTCTGGGTAAAAATCACAGCAGCATCCGCGTGCAACAAACTCTACATGCCCCCATCTAATCCCACCATACCAGATTCATTCCTCTTTCTAGCAGCCGCACTTTCACATCTCTCATAACTCCATCCATAAACAGATTGAAAGGCCACGGTGACATCACACATCCTTTACTTATATATCAAACCATTTACTAATTTTTTTTTATTTCTTACACATTCATTACTACTACCATAGAAACTTCTTCGTATTCATGAGTTTACCACCAACGCCATGTATACGTAAGACCTGCCACAATGCTTCTCTATTTACTTCATCACACGTTTTCTCAAGATCCTTAAGCGCTGTGGGTACTTTGCAATCTCTTCCACTTGCTTTCTTGATCACTTGTCTCTGCGAACACTTGATCCGAACAGCCTCTTCCGCCTTTGAACCCTCCTTGCTTATCACTCGCCAAACATTCTAACACTTAATCGTTTCCTCGTATATTCCACCTACATCTGCCTCTTTCCCATTTTGTGAACCGCCGCTTTCACTTCAACAGTTATATTTTCAAGTATTCTATCGCATGTTCTCTCATCGGCGAAGTTAATCGACATTGGGTCTTATAGTAGTTGGATGGGAGACTATCCTCTGCGTCCTGACTATGTATCGAACCGTGTTTCGGATTCCGTGTAAAGTTGTATGTCCCCTCTGTCATATGCGAAGGTGGTTAAACAATCCAATCATATATGCGCACTCCTATTATCTTTTTCACCCATTAAACCCCCGATATATTTCCTCAATCCGCATCCGCCGTGAGCATTCTTCCACCTTCATACTTTCTTCCAGAACAAATTTCTGTTCTCTACATAATTCTCGTTCATTTATCCTTCCAAACACACTACTTACCATTATTTCTGTCACACTGCTATCGACATTCCTTTTGTTCTTTTCCTACACCCTCTTTCTTCTGACATTTCTCCATCACAGTTACCCTGCACGTACAGCCATTCTTTTTTTTTTCCTCGACCGTTGCTGCAACCTCCACATCTCACTACGCTGACCTTGTTTGCGCAACCCCACACGTACTCCTTTCATTCCGAATCGGGCATTCCATATACACATTCCACACACATTCCACACACATTTCATATCCATTCGATCTGCATCTTTTAAATTCTATTCATTATACACTCCGACTGTACTCATCCACTACCTCTTTCACGTCGTATACTTTATTTCACAAGCACATTGTCTCAAATTTTCCTCGCCACGTTTATCGTTTGAGCTATACCAGGTATACTTGTATACTTCCTTATGTTCAAAAAAGGTATGCATTACACACAGCTTCTCATTGCGTAACTCTCAGCCTACACCCATTGTCATTAACTTGGTACAACAACCTTCCGATTCGTTAATCCTATCATAAGTCCTCCGATTACACTCAATCTCTCCAGAAGCCTTCTTTCTCATCTCCACACTTGTCACACGATGCATAGCCAAGTAACACACGAGAAGTCTCTCAATGGGTCATACCATACAGCATTCAGTAGTCCCAACTGCCTTTCATCTTTTACACAATCACAAAACATCAAACCATTCACTCTTATAAACACCTGTGTTACTTCTGCTCACTTTTGATTATTCATTCCCCTTACATTCCACACATGATTGCCCGCAGTTACGTGGCTGACCCCTAGCAGGTGCGGTGCCCATGTCCGAGACTGTTGTTTCCTTTCTTGAGAGCGGAAAGTAGTATGGGTTCCCAATTCAAACATTCCTCTCCTGTATCGCAGGCGATACGGATGTAGCTGCATCTTTCAAAAACTAAAATCAGACGTATAATTAAATATTTACAACTATCCTTAAAATGTCGAAGACCCAGATTATGGTATGAACAGAATTTGCAGTCGATACGTGAACACCCAGATTAGAGTATGAATAGAATTTGCAGTCGATACGTATGGGTGTGTGTGGTTTATTACGACTACTTTTACTTTTTAGAAGTTTGGGCTCGTGTAAATAGTCAATTAAATTAGTTCAATACAAAATACCCAGTTTCATGAACAGTCTCTTTTTTCATTGGGATTGAAAACGACATTTGACACCGAACGAAATGTGCCGTGAAATTAAACGAGTCGAGAAATTGGCTTTTATGGGATACAATGAAAAACGAATTAGAAGCACTTTTACGGCCTATATTAAACTTCGTAAGGTGCGATTGATGTAGGGATGGAAGAGTGGAAGTTTGCGTCGAGAGTTTTAAAGGAATTTGTTTTATTTGGCTTGATACAACTGTTAAGTGTGGAGGATTTAATGGAACAAAATATGAGAGAGACCTTGAGTTAAAACTTCAACCGTTCTTCACCTTTGTTTAATGAGATCAATAACATAATTTCCACATTCCTCATCGGGTTACACCTGCTAAAGTCTGACATTTCATTATGCAATTACACTCCTATGTTAACGCCATGAGTAGTTTGGTGAAAATGAGAATTTGAGTTGTTACAGTTTTAAACAAATTTGAAACAAACAAATTAAGTTCATTGATTAGAGATTGGATTCGGGCTAAAAGGCCTCGAGTTCAACTTCCACCTTCTGAAACTGACCGAGCTCAGCTCCCTCCCCTCTTCTGTCCGTGTGGGTTAAACTGATATTATTGTTTGGCATCCACAGGGGAAAAAAAAATAAAACACCCGTACCCCCTCCCAACTAACACCTTCACGAACTCTAAAACAATTAACAATCAATCTCCATTGTGTCTTTACTCAAGTTTTCCGCTATACTTTTATAAACGAGAGCCACTTCAGATGTGGGAAACTTCTCCGAGTAATTTTCTCCTTCTTCTAAGCACTTCACGAGAGAGGGGTCGATTGGAATTCTTCCCAGGAAGGGAACACTTGATTTCTTTGCCAACTGTTCACCACCACCTCTCGCCAGAATATTGCTACATTCCTGCGAAATAAAGGAGTACGAAGATTATTTACTCGTTTTATTGTTACCTCCTTACCCCCCAGCTATTTTTGACCAGCTCGGGTATCCTAGTAGTAAAGCCTGGACTATTAACTCAAAGGTCCTAGGTTCGCGTCTTGGCGCTTCTCCCGGTCTTCCTTGGTGTAGTGGTGGTTTGGATCCCACGCAAAGCTATAAGTCCCCTCAGTCATACGATCTTAGATGTTGCGAAGGAAGTTAAAAACACTACACCCCTCGAAAGAAAAATTTGAATGAGAAAGTCGTCAGGACGCGTTCACCGATCCATCACATACAATATTGTAATAGTAGTTAGAATTTGCACTAAGTAATCTGGTCCCAAACAAAAGCTTTATAAGTATGCAATAAGAACATACTTTTGCAATTTAATGTACTTTACTCCTGCACACACATTTACCCAACAATCTAAAGTCCCCACTACAAATTTGCTTAAATTTAAAAAATATTCATCTTCAATTTTTAAAATTTCCACTCCCTACAAATTACAAAACTTCAAACTATGAAATAATCACAAAGTTGAATTTCAAATTTAAGGTATTTGTTATAAAAGTTTGAAACAACGACAAAATGGTTAAAAGACACTTTGGTGGTCGCACCTTTACAAAGATCAAACTACTTTTGATTGACGGATTAAGTTCTCGAGAAACTTCTCGAATGAAAATGTTCTCAACAAAAACATTTCGATCTGCGCTTACAAAAATACAACAATATATAAAATGAAAACGCAAACATTTTTCGACTCGATTGCAATTGTTTTTACCACGAAACTAAAACTAACTACAGACAACTCGCGAATCGTCGCACATCCACTTGTGACATTTTTCAGCATTTAACTGCCTATTTAAAACAAGATAAGTGTTCGTTGCACTTGAGGAACATCAACATACTCAGCAGTGATGTAGTCGAGACCAGCATGGCTGAGACCGAGACCAGAAAAGTCTCGAGTCTTACATAACTGCACTGTACAGTACTTTACATTACAATGGACCTCCACATCATCGCACTTTTCGCTTCGTTGTACACCACGACCACCCGATCAATGTGACGATTAGCGAGTTGTTTGTACTTAATTTAGCGTACGTTTAACGGTGGATTAAGTACGCCGACCCGGGCATAATATAATTTACACATGTATAGTAAGAGAGTACATGATGAACTAAATGCAAGATATGCAGATAAAATGGATACGAGTGAGATGTGGAATGTGTACCAAGAATGTGTGGGATTGCTAAGACAGGCGCAAAGAAGAGAGCAACAGCATGGTGGGATGTCGAGGTTACATTATCGGCTGAGGATAAAAGGAGGAAATGGTTGCTGTGTACGCAGGTTAATTGTGAGGAAGAAGAAAGAGGATGTATCAAGAGAGCAAGAAGTGGGGAAAAGGCTAGTGCGGCAGAAGAAAGACAAATTAATGAATTTGGAAGGAGGATAAACGAGAATTATGTAGAGAAAAGAAAGTTGTTCCGGATGGAAGTGCGGAAGTGCAAAAATAAAACTAAAAAGTCAAAGTAAGGGATGAAAATGGAAGAATGCTCTCGGCAATTGTGGATTTATGGAATAGGTGGAAGGAATATTTCGAGGGTTTGATGGGTGGAAGAGATAAAAGGAGTGCAAATATAAATATGATGGAATTTGGTGGTGCGAGGACACGTGATAGGATGCCTGAGAACAAAACCGTGGATGAAATGAAACCGATGCTTCACGAGCTGAAAAATGGAAAAGCGGCAGGCAGAGCCGTACCAAGGCACTTTTGCACGAGTGAGAAACAATGGCATGGCATGAAAGGAAGAAGTCAAGAATAAAAGCGGTTGATATATATAACTTAGGAAACTTGTGTGACGTGCGTCGGACTGACAGAGTAAGAAACCGTGTGGTTCTGGAAAGATGTACTGTTCAGAAGCCAGTGTAAGTGAAAACTGAGGAAGGTGTGGTAAGGTAGTTTGGATATACTGAAAGAATGGAAGATGTCAGAGTTGTGAAAAGTGTATAAGTGGTCTGCGAAGGTAGGAGGAGAGGAAGACCAAGATGAATGGACATGGTGAATGATTGCGTGAGTAAGCGTGGATTTGATCTGGGTGACGCACGAGAAGTGGCTGCAAGTAGGTTGGAATAGAAGTAGTTTGTTAGAAGTATGCAAGTTCGGGATTCAATCCTTTACTTTTGATAAGGCTTAGAAGCGCAACCACAGATGTGGAAGTTTGCCATGTGTAGGGAACGCTAGTCCACTACGATGCTTGTGTGAACGGATGTATACACTTCAGTTTCTACTTTTCTCCTCTTCACTACCTTCTCTATTTTGCATCCGGATCGGTTTGGCTTCTCAACCCATTTCGTGGGAAATTGGATTTTGACTAATATATATATAACAGGTCCGGCGCCAGCCTATTTGGCGCCCCCACCCGCCTCCCACTTCACGATTGGGTTTGCCCACAAAGTAATCAAGGTACCATATTGAAGAAACTATTTGCCTTACACTGATCTATTTTAATTTGCTAATACATACATTTATTATAAAATTATAAAATCATTTCACAGTTCAAGAAAGTGTCATGACCAATCAAAACAGCGAGTAAAGCGAGGCATATGTAGTAACAAATCAGAACGCTCAAAAGTGCTAAAATATGCGTACAAAAAGGACATCCTGTTTTTGGAAGCAAAAGGATATGTCACATAAAAACAGTTATTCGCTTATTGACGACTCCCGGAACTCATATTAAGCCGTAAATAAGCCGAGTCGCTTATTGACGACTCCCGTCTGTGCGCGCAACATTTTTAAATCGCTTATTTACGACTCCCGTCCCTAAAGGGTTAAAGGTCGTGATAGTGAAAGTTCTATAATGACCCAATAAGATGAATAAGTTAATTATGTAAATATCAGTCAAGCTAAACTGGTGTACATACGTCGTACAACCTTTCATCATTTGTCTATGCTTCTCATTCCTTCATTATTTTTTTCATGTTGTTCTCACATAATACTATCAGACGTGCACAGGGCGGGAGGCGCTGGCGCCCTTAGCATTTACTAACCTCGCCTAATGGAAGCGGCGGCCCTGTATATATATATATATATATATATATTAGACCTGCCCAAATTGTAATGGTTTTCTAAAAAATAAAAAATAAATAATGCCTTACCCCATAAAAATGTTAATCAAGTTAAGAAAAAATACACGCCAAATTTTAGCCTAATCGGTAAATATTTAGACGTGTACAACTGTATGACAAATATAAGTTTGATCATAACTTGAATATTTATTTTCCTGTCCAAACTTTATTATTGTTTGCAGCGTTTCTACACCACCCAGGGGGCAGCTACACCACTCCCCCCCCCCCCCCAGTAGCAGGAACGGAGCAAGAATGTCACGGGCCCCCTAACAAAATTTATTATTATTATGGCAGTCACAACTTCGGGAAAACTTGAGCACAAAGTACTGTTGTCTTTAATTAAAAATGAATATAGCTCATGGATTGTCGTCATTTTTTCAGTCTGTTTTTAAGCACATTCAAAAAGAGAGTAATTGACTTGGAAATCCAGAGGAAATATCATTTTTATATTTATTTACTAGCGTTGTTGCTCTCTCAAATAACTTCTTATCAATTGTTGAAACGACCCGGGCCCCGGGGCACTGCCCCGCTTGCCCCTAGCTAGTTCCGCCCCTGCCCAGTAGGTATACTAAACTGTTTCTGATCTTTAAATCTTGGATTTTCATTGCCTAGATCGCAATCCCTGTTTCATATTTGACATTTCGCTACAAAGAACTGCTGGTGATGCCCCTCCACGACTTGGAGGAGGTACTTCTCCCTCAGATGACTGTTGAAGTTCTGAATCAAAGTTACAGCCCTCTCAACACTGTCGTTTACCACATTCATTGACTTCACGTAATTACGAGTGGTCTGGTAATCGGCTTTGCCCTTCCACTCTTCCGGATCTATTTCGAGAAAAGCCGATGGAAGTGATAATTTCTGAAAGAACTTGCGGGTAGAGCTAGTGACGAAGTTGGCTATCGTTTTTTTTCTGCAGAACGGGTAGTGAAAGTTCCAGATTTATCTGCTTGGGTGGGTTCTCAGAACTTTCCACATCCAACGCCTGTACCATATCCCGCTTTACTTCTAGTGACGTGTCCTCGTCAAAGAATGAGAGGGCAATAAGTTCCTCACTGAGATACCACAGATGGTGGGAGAGCGCTGTAGATGCCGCCGCTGATATTTCATTGTCCTCATATGCCAGCAGCTGGTGAAAAGTGAGAAGTCATTTGCAGGAGCGGATGCGGCGCCACAAGCCATGCAGTTACGTAGTGGCGTACTGCATACACTGCATCCCAGTTCGCTCTCGTGCGGTCATTCGAAATTGTAAATGAAAAAGACAGATCTTCATAGTGTATATAACTCGCGCCATCCATCTAGCACGGTGTAGAGCTCCGGGTTGGCTAAATCTGACTCCACGAAGAAGTTGAATGACGGCGAGGTTCCGCTTGCAGGTAGCGATAATTTTATCCCTCCCTGGGCTCGCGGCTTCTACAGTTTCAAAGCGTTCCTTGTCTATCGACTTCCAGTTCTTGTTAAATCGATTGAAGAGTGCGATGTCGGGCCCAGAGATGGTACCGTGACACTTGTCGAAGACACATGATACGACAATTTCATTGATGTGGCGGCGGCACACGATTCCAATAAGCTGTTTTTAAGTTTGTTTTCGATGAGTGTACCTGGCTGTACCAGCTCCAAGTTTGAGACCAGTATTGCTTGTAGCCGCGTCAAAGCACATCGCCTGCACACGATCGCGCAATTCTTAATCGTCTAAGCCAGTGGTTCCCAACGTGGGCGTTTGAGAATCTTAGGGGGGTGCTTGAAAATTGTAACCTTCTATTAATAAATCACTTATCACTTATCCTGTTATATTATTATCTTTATGAGGGGGCACCAGCAAATGTTGATGGACATAAGGGGGCGTTCGCCTAAAAAAAAAAAGGTTGGGAACCATTGCTAAGCAGTCTACTACAGCCGCTGCAATATGTTCTCCTTTACCCGAAGCGAGCTTGGGCACTGCGAGAAGTTTCGATGTCCCTCCCTAGATACAAGAGCAGGTAGTCGCTCTACATCATTATCCTCGGTCAGATCTGGAAGTAATTTCCCGTCCCAATGTACGGGGAGGGAAGTATCTGGCTCAAAAGACTGCTTGATGTCGTTAGCGATCTTCTTGCGTGCTTCCATTCTCTTTCTCTGTAATGTGCTTCAACTGATGGAGAGCTCATCCAAATCATGTCCCAGAGAAGTAGCAGCAGCAGCAGCTGACAGCACAAAGACGGCTTTGGCGGTCAGTCATCTTGGTCCGGTCAAGTGGCATTGTTAGCTCCGGCGATAAGATGTCCTTACCCCTGCGCTTCCTGGACTGTTTCTTTTTAAGGCAATAGGATGTACCAGGCTCTTCATCAACATTGCTGACAATCGAAGCAGATAGTCCGGGCACAGCTGCAACTATTTTCTTCTGTCCTGCTTCTTTTTCTGCCAACCGCAGAATTATTCCCATTACGATTAAACTTCGAGTGCCGCGCGACACCCCTGAAAATATTCTGAATTAGTCGAAATTTTACATTTGGGGTTTTCTCAACATAAGTAACAATTTTCGAGAGTAAGACTTTTCAATTCTGAAAAATCGATTTTTTGGGGCCAGTCTAAATATGTTACAGGGAATCTCTGTAACTAGGGATCTCATGAAATCCCTAAAGTGTTGAGAGATTTCATGAAATCCTTAGTTACACAGATTCCCTGTAATATATAGGAATGAACTCAGAATGGCTCCCTGAGGTTTCTTTATGATACACACAGACCGTGCATGGAACAAGGAACTCTTCTAGGATAATTAAATCCACTATAGTCCGAATAAGTAATGGTAAATGACAAATACCAATTTTTCTTTTTCATGATGCTAGCCCGACGTAGGCAACGGGTCACTAGCAGAGAGATCCCAAAAATATAGCTTCCCTCACCAGCTATCTGCAAAGCAGATAGGATCCAGCTTTGGGACAGCCTAGCCCAGCTATTCTGCCAGTTGAGGTTTAAGTTTTGGTTTCTGGCTAAAAATATAACAGTTACCCCTTTTTCTTTGATGTATTCAATCTGACGTGAAGGCAGTCTTTTGCTTATATTGAGGTTCTAAATGTAGCTGGGCTAGGCTGCTTTAAACCCTAGATCCTGTTCCAAAGCTGGATCGTATCTGCTTTGCAGATAGCTGGCGAGGGAAGCTATATTTTTGGGACCTCTCTGCGAGTGACCCGTTGCCCACGTCGGGCTAGCATCATGAAAAAGAAAAACTATGGTATTTGTCACTTACCATTACTTATTTGAACTACAGTGGATTTAATTATCCTAGAAGAGTTCCTTTTTCCATGCACGGTCTGTGTGTGTGTGTATATATATTACACACACACACTGTGCATGGAACAAGGAACTCTTCTGGGGAAATTAAATCCACTATAGTCCGAGTAAGTAGTAATAAATGACAAATACTATAGTTTTCCTGAGAATGGTCTGGTAGTGGTCTGGCAAACTTTAAACCCTAGACCCCATCCCAAAGCTACGTCCTATTTGCTTAGCAGATACCTGGTGATAGCTATATTTTGGGACCTCTTTGCTAGTGATCCGTTGCCCACGTTGGGCTTCCATCATGAAAAAAAAGACTATAGTATATGTCATTTCCCATTACTTATTCAGACTGTATTGAATTTAATCTTCCCAGAAGAATTCCTTGTTCTATGCACGTTCTGTGTGTAGCAAAAGTTTCTCATGGGACCATTCTGAGTTGTAATATATATATATATATATATATATATATATATATATATATATATATATATATATATATATAGGGTGTCTCAAAAGTCACTATCTATTTCGGTGACATTGTTTTTTTTTAAATGCTATGCTGGCATAAAGATACGTACTTCTGGTGCAAATTTGTGTATTTAAAAAAGTTAATTGGTTTATTATCTTGACATGCTTGAGCAATTCCTCGAACCTCAACTTCTTACAGATGGCATTCTTGACACAGTAGTTTTTCAGCAGGATGGAGCACCGTGCCATTATGCAATAATTGTACGTGATTATCTTGACAGACGCTTCCCCGGTCGCTGGATTGGTCGTGGAGGAACACAACCATGGGCAGCACGTTCACCCAATTTAACACCATTAGATTTTTTCGCCTGGGGTTTCATTAAGTCTAAGGTGTACACTGGTAGAAGAATTAGTGATGTAGCCGAACTTCGAAATCGTATTACCGATGCAGTTCAGAAAATAACACCTCAAATGCTGGAAAGTGTGTTCCGGGAAACAACTTATCGCTTTGAGCTCTGTAGACACACTGATGGTCGCCATGTGGAGACAGATAAATAAATAGCACTAATTCTTTGTGACACTTACTTTGAAATAAATATATTTTTCATGTCTTAAACCAGTTTTTCGTAATTCCCATTATTTTTCAAAATAATGACTTTTGAGACACCCTGTATATATATATAAACTTCAACGTCCGGCGCGTGCTCTTCGTGAAGCTGCCAGAGAGACGACCCCGAGGAGGATGGGCGACCTTCAGCACCTGTCGACCTTGGGGAGCCACTCTGCAAATCCGGACATCTCCCCTGCCCCCTGTTTCGGGGGGCGCGGCCTCAGGCCGTTCCCCGGTCCCTGGACCGGGTTCCATGGGTCTCAACCCAACTATCTCTCTCTCTCCCTACACGCAACATTATCCTCTCCTTTCCATTTTTTCTAGCTCCTGGGAATGATGTCCTGGCCATCATCTCCCTTCTCCTCCTACTAGCCGGTGACATTGAACCCAACCCCGGACCCCACTCCTACACAGTGATGGGCAGTATCTAGATACATGTATCGCCGATACGTATCGATCGATACTTTTGTATCGGTATCGCTTTAGCTACTTGACAAAAGTATCGATTTATCGGTATCGCTAAGGTCAATTTTCTTAAATGTATCGAAAAAAATCGATACTTCGATACATCGATACATTAATAAGAATTTTTAAATATTTAAATAGATGTTATAATATGACACTACTGAGTTATATTTATGAATAAATAAATATTTAATATTATTATTATTTATGTATAATGACAGTACTACTCTACTGGTCACGTCACACAGTACGGCGCAACGTTTAAACACGTTTGTACTTGTGTTATTGAGATTAATTAACCATAATATAGAAACGCTCATAATATAGAAATGCTCATATAATATAGAAACGCAGTCACAGTAGGGTTCACTAAGCGGTTTGAAAAGTTTCTATGCCTTGATGCGTCGCACGAGTGTAAAGCAGCAATACTGGCATCGTCTTCAAATCCTCTGTTCAAGTTAAAGTGGATGACAATAAAAGGCAAATTTAATACTAACATTGTCAAAAAGAGGGTTCAAGAAATGTTGGTTAATGCTGTTAAGAGCCTCAGCGAGCAGACCCCCCAGCAACAACTAAGTGATGCTGCATCTGACGGAAGTGCAGATGATTTCTTCTGTTATGAGTCTGCTTCCACTAATGTGTCTGCAACCCAAGATTTCACTGAGATGGAAGTTTTACAGTATCTGGTTGACGGAAGTCATTCTCTCCAATCTCTGAGGCAGTACCCAGGAATTCTACGGGTCTTCCTGAAGTATAACACACCACTACCATCCTCTGCTCCTGTAGAACGGTTGTTTAGTTTGGCTGGTCACATTCACGCTCCAAAAAGGAATAGACTGTCTGACCAGATGTTTAGCCAGCTGGTATTTTTGAAGGGTAATAGTAATTACTTTTAATTGTTAGTGTAATATTTTCAGTCATTCATATATCCTACAAAATTAAAACATACTTTCATTAAATAAAGCAATTGTTTTTATTTACATCTATAAAACCCATTAAAATGTCGTTGATTTTACTTACAGTGCGTACAAATTACTAGTATAAACAATAATATCTAATACCTACATATTAAATGAATAATTATAAAAATGTACCGGCGATACATGTATCGGTATCGCTTAAGACATCTAGAAAGTATCGGCGTATCGGTATCGCCTAAGACGTTCTTCATGTATCGATGTATCGGTATCGCTTTAGCGATTTTCATGTATCGATGCCCATCACTGCTCCTACACATGCCCTACCTGCCAACATCAAATCAGGCGAACTCAATGGTCAGTCCGTTGCTGTCAATGCTCGGAATGGCTTCACCTTTCCTGCACAACACTACCCTCAGTACAATTCTACACACCCCAATGGGCATGCCAGCACTGTCTAGCTAACCCTCAACGCAACCAATCACACATACCCCACCCCAAACACTCACTAAACATTTTACAAATAAACATTAATGGCATCAAAAACAAGCACCAGGAACTCAACTCTCTCCTCCACACATATAATATACATATAGCACTTATCCAAGAAACTAAACTCTCACCAGACACCAGGCTCCCAGCCTTCAACAATTACTCAACATTAAGACAGGACACTAACCCCATAGAACATGGGCTTATCACACTCATCCATAAAGACATCCCATACACAAATATAACGCAGCACGCACACGCCCTCCTTAATAATGACCCTACCCTAAAAATCCAGACAATCAAAATCAAAATCCTCCACTTTTCACATCTCAAACATATACATACCCCCCTCTACCTCTGCTCACTGCCCCCACGCTACGAGCCCCCCCTGCAACCACTTACACAATACGAGAACCACATTGTGGGAGGCGACTTCAATGCTCATCACCCGACATGGCTCTCCTCTCACATACCAGACGCTCGTGGAACGCTACTCCTAGATGATCTTCATACATACAACATCCTCAACAATAGGAATCAACCCACACGCAAACCCTTGCAACACAACAAACACCACACCTCCCCAGATATTACCTTCTGCTCACCATCCCTACACACACGCACAACATGGCAGACACTACACCACCTCCCCTCCGATCACCTCCCAATACTAATCACCTATCAACACATACACCCCATCCACACATCCTTCAAACAAACATACACGAACTACAAACATGCAAACTGGCCTTCATTTACAGGATACATTGAAAACGAGCTTCAGGAATTCTCCACTACTACTTTCCCCTCTATAGACAAGGCTACCACCCACATAAACAACATTATCACTCGCGCTAGCAAACAATTCATTCCACAAGGACACAGGAAACACCAACCCAAATTTCTCCCCACAAATACACAATCTAATCAAACAAAGAAACTCATTACGCCAGAAACACAGTCCTACTGCAGAAGACATGGACCGCATACACCACCTTAACACTGACATCACAAATCTAATTAACACTAAACAGTCAGAAAACTGGGAATCCTATTTAACTACACTCAATCACAAGACCAACAGCACCCAACTCTGGAAAACCTTGAAAAAATCCACACTTCACATACTAACCCACCCCCCACACACGAAGCTCTCCTTTCCAACTGTAACCAAATTCCATCCCCACAAAAACACTGCAACCTACTCATGCACCACTACTCAAAAATTAGCCATAAAATCACTGTTCCCAATAATAGAAAAATCCTCAAAAACATACGGAAACTTTCGGCCGACCAACAACAACCACATCCATTTACACCCCAAGGCACAGCTGCAGCCATAAAATCCCTTAAAAACTCTCATGCCGAAGGCCCAGACCACATTTCAAACATACATCTCAAACACCTTGGTCCAATTGCTCTTGCAGCCCTCACAAACATATTCAATTACTCCTGGCTTCACAATGTCATACCCTCTACCTGGAAGCTGGCACACATCATCCCGATACTGAAACCCAATAAACCTCCCAACCTACCTGCTTCATACCGGCCAATCTCCCTTCTCTCAACCATTTCCAAAGTCCTCGAAAAACTGATATTAAGACGCATACAACCACATTACATTTTCACAAACCCAACACGCTTCAGGTCCGCCCACTCCACCACAACGCTTCTTACAAACCTAACTCAACACATCTTAGATGGCTTCAACCAACTATCCCACCCTGCCCGCACAGTTCTTGTTGCCATCGACATCAACAAAGCTTTCGACACTGTCCCACGCCACATTCTTGCACAAAAGATTATTGATCTCGACATCCCCACTAATGACAAGAAATGGCTTACTAGTTTCATTGCAGGCCGACTTGGCAAAGTCATACACAAACAACACTCATCCAAAACCTACAGACTATACAATGGCGTCCCACAGGGCTCCATACTCTCTCCAACCCTCTTCAACCTTTTCATGCATGACCTCCCACAACCTCTCCCCCATTGTCCACGTTTCCTCCTATGCAGATGACCTGACCATAACAGCACAACACCATAACCGTAACACCGCCACACGCCTGATCCAGCAGTACATTACCAATCTGGAACTCTGGCTGACTAATAATAGGATGTCAGCATCAGGGTTGTGGAGTCGGTCCAAAATTTTCCGACTCCGACTCCACACATTGTAAAAATTCAACTCCGACTCCACACATTGTAAAAAATCTAAAAATCCGACTCCGACTCCTCACATTTTAAATATACGACTCCGACTCCTCTAGTGTTTCACTCATTATCATAATAATAAGACATTTCATCACCACCACACTAAGTGTGAAATTTTATATTTTATATTTTATATTTAAATAAATATTAATTGTATATTCTGAAAATGTAAAAAAAAAATATTAAAAAACTTAATCTAGGGGCTATCAATGAATAAGGTTTATTGACCAAAAAAACTAAATAACCTAAATGTTAGTATTTAGGATTTAGAAATTAAGGGTGACACAGGACACAGAAATTGGAGTCGGAGTCGGAAGTTTTTTACCGACTCCGACTCCGCCCTGAAACGTGCGACTCCACGACTACGACTCCGACTCCACAACCCTGGTCAGCATCCCCTCAAAAATCCTCCAGCACCCTCCTAACCTCAGACCGCCACGAATCCCAAGCACACCCGAGTGTCACCCTCATGGGACATCCCCTACCTCTAAACAAAACCCCAACAATCCTTGGCCTCACCCTAGACACACACACACGTCCTTTTCCCCTCACATATCAAACATTTGCTCCAAAGCAACAAAAAAACTCAACGCTCTCAGAACACTCACCTCCACAACATTCGGTCAGCAGGAATCCCTTAGTATCCTATACAAACAGTTTGTACGTACTACCCTAACTTACGCTGCCCCCGCCTGGTCCCCGTCCATCTCCCACACAAAACAGAGGTCTCAGAAGCATTACTGGCTGCCTCCGAACCACACCCATCCCCCATCTACACGCAGATACGAAAATACTCCCCATCGAACACCATGAACATGACAGGGACTCAGTGACGGCCCTAGGATTGCTGGCGCCCCGGGCAAGCTGAACTTCAGCGCCCTTACAAGTAAAATTTTAAAATTTGTTCACAATGAGGAAAAACTACAAATGTAGGAATAAAGAGTTTATTACAATTAACGATATTCACTCAAAGTACAACTAAACATTCTCAAAATGGAACCATGTATGAAAATATGAGACACAGTGTTGCCACTTTTGTCTGAGGTAAATCCACAAAAAAATGTAAAAATTCCACAAAGTGGCAACACTGATGAGATATTAAAGGATGGCAGCGCTGCCAGGCGTATGTAATTTGTGCTCAACGCTCACCTACGCGGCCACATCAACCCATGTGACATGTCATCCCATGTCGGGCCAAGCTGACCTTAGCTTTACTGGTAGTCTGGTACTAATGCTATTGGCTAATATAATGTCATAATCCCTGAAAATTTTACTCCACATCAGGAAATTTTCACATTTGACTCTTTTATTTTATTACTTATTTTTCTATTTTTCCCTTTGTATTTGGAAGATCCCAAACACATGACGTGGCGGCCCGGGCAACTGCCCGAGTTGCCGGTACCTTGAGCCGGCCCTGCATGGACTCAATTCTTCTCCAGAGCACTGGCCCCAGACCACCCCTGTCACCATCTCACATTACACAATCCCCCACCCCGCAACAAAAAACGCACTCCTGCTGCTCACTATTCGCAGCTACTGAGCAACATCAACCCCATTAAACATCACACAGAATTACCTACTCGACCAACCACACAACACTGTCCTTCACGATACTCCCCCTGTAGTCCATCAGAGCGAACAAACCCTCCCAAGGAAAACAAGTGTTACTCTGGCCAGGCTCCGTTCAGGCCACCACCCCTCCCTCCAACAATACAGACACAGACTCCACCTAGCTGACACCTCCACCTGTCAAAAATGCTACCTCCACCCTGAGGACACAGAACACCTACTCTTACACTGCCACACTCTCTCTCAACAAAGAGACAACTTCAACATTACCTCTCTACGAGACCTATGGACCCGTCCCACGGTGGTCGCGGGATACCTGAGTGCCGCCGGGTTCGCATAAGAGAACCCGGGGGCTACGAAGAAAGAAGTAAGTAAGTAAGTAAGTAATGTAAATGTATATGTGTATATATATATATATATATATATATATATATATATATATATATATATATATATATATATATATTTTTTTTTTGACAGAGAGAGATATCCTATGTCCAACGGTATAAATTCTCATAACAAAATTTGAACTACTGATTACATCATCGAATTTTATCCTACCTACAAGGATTACTATTAGAAATTTGCACAAAAGAATGAACTCCCAAGAAAATATTTATCTCCAACATTTCAAGAAAAATTCTAGTCTAGTTTTCGCTTTAGCGTTTAGTGTGTAATGCGCCCGTTCACTTCCGCCTTCGGGTCCCTGTACAAAAATCCAAATCCGACACCATTAAAAGAACTCGAAGATGTAAAAGTTTTATCGAGTTATTTACATTATATTACCGAAGGAGAACGAAGCGTAGCCATTTTCTATTAGTCAGCTCTCCGAAACTCAAATTGCCGCGTTCTATACCAGTCAATAATCCAGTTCAAACCAGATACGACTTTACTTTATCTCCAATCCAGGGCCTGGGAGGAGGAGGGGAGTGTAGGAGGTGTCAAAGTACCAGGACCCGAGCTGGAAGATAGAGGATGTGGTGGTCGGGGATCGGAAGAGGCCCAGAGTCAAAAGTAAAATCAGGGCCCGTGATTCCTCTCCCGGGCTTTGCTCCAGTCAGCTCCGGAGGTGTCTCGAGCAAAAGTCAAGTCAAGTTTTTGCAAACAAACTATATGACGTCATTCGAATCAAAAATATTTCAAGAATTCACTACATTATTTATATTAGAAAATACATTTAACAATGTTAAAAAGCCGCTAGATTAAATTTGCGTGTATATATAAGGTCTTCAATAAGGAATTACCCTTGCATCATTGCAATTTTGGACCTATATATTGTCCGAAGGTAACTCGACCTTATTCAATCTTAGAATAATCCGAATTCACCAGGAGGCCTGAAGTTAGGACCCAGCTGCCCTGTACTGAGAATCCAAACAACTAGTTAATCCTTTGAACCCCATGGACACTAAACCAGTCAAGCCAAAGGTGGACCTAACTCAGTTTTATTTACATATAACATCGCCGAACTCAAATTACACTTTTGCTCCCACACATCTGACGAAGTCAGTGAAAGAATGTGACTTCATGTCAAGTCACATTTTGGGCCAATAAAAAAACGGCTTCAGAACATCAGCAACAAAATCTTTACTTACATTCAGGGTTGTGCTGTCCTCCAACTCAAAGTATCGTACCGGGCATGCCAAACTTATCGTATTTTACTTGAAATTATCGTACATATATATATACACACGTACATAGATTAAAGTTGAAACATTTGACACTTTCCTACACTACATTAAGTGTAATTGTTTCAAAGTAAGAAAAATATGACAAAAGCAGCAAGCTCACCTTAATTCTGTCCTACTCTCCTGTGCAGAATGTTGTTTACACGCTGCTGGGCCAGCTCACAGATGATGCACTGTTGCCAGATACAAATACTTCTGGCTCTCAAACTGGACTAAAAAACCTTTAGAAACCTCCGAATCTTTTATCCAGACCTCTACAATCCTTCTAATCGAGACAATTGCACATTGAAAAGTTTTTCCCCATGCTTTTAGTAAATATGACAGATAGGCCAAAATTATCGTACATTGTACACAGACTCCAAATTACCATACACGTACAATAATTATCGTACGCATCACATCACCGTTCGCATTTATAAGTTACTCGCCATTACAGTTCGATGACAAAGAAAGGTGAACTTACAGAACAGTTTGGACAGACAAAGCCAGACATGTTTTCAATTATGCCCAACACGTTCATTCCTGTTCTCCTGCAGAAGGTCAGCTCTCTCGTGACGTCATCTACAGCGACCATTTGAGGGGTGGTGACGAGAACGGCTCCTTTCACTCTGCATTCACTGAAATAACATCATTTGAGGTTGGAGAACCCTCATCATGGAGGCAAAAGTCACGTGACGGAAGGGACCTCCAGCTTTACGCAGAATACGAACCATCTAAGGGTCACTACATCATCTGAAAGCGGAGAACGGTCCCCCATCCAACTACTGAACAGACCCAATGTCGCTTAACTTCGCGGATCTAACGGGAAGCGATGTTGCTACGTGGCAACCCTATTCACTGAAACCAATCAGTGATAGTTGGAAAAATTGGAGGAAAGTTTCAGGGGTGTTGTGTGACCGAAGAATAGGCGCAAGGGTTAAGGGAAAGGTGTATAAGACTGTGGTAAGACCGGCTATGATGTACGGGGCTGAGTCTTGGGCTATAAAGAAAGATCATGAGAAAAGACTAGATGTAACGGAGATGAGAATGCTGAGATGGATGTGCGGAGTGACAAGGTTGGATAGAGTAAGGAATGAAAGGATAAGGGGCACAACAAAGGTTGGAGAAATCTCGAGGAAGATACAAGAAAGTAGACTGAAATGGTATGGACATGTGATGAGAGGGACGAAGATTATGTGGGTAAGAGAACGATGAATATGGAGGTGCATGGCAGGAGAAAGAGAGGCAGACCGAAGCGAAGGTGGATGGAGAAGGTGAGGGACGATTTGAGGGAGAAGGGTTTGTCCGGGGAAGAAGCCCAGGACCGGGCTGTGTGGAGGAGGCTGGTCAGAAACGCCGACCCCGCATAGAGGCGGGAACGGGCGAAGAGAAAGAAGAAGAAGAAGAAGGATATATATATATATATATATATATATATATAATATATTTTTTTAGTTCAGGAAGAACCGATTCGCCTCTATTTAAAGGGCATATCTCAGCGGAAAAACAAAGAAAAAGTGAGAGGAAAGACAGAGGAAAAAGAAAGGGTGGAGGGGACAGTCGAAGTGGAAAAAGACCAAGGATGACAAGGACTGCAGGGTCGAGCCCCATCATCCTTGGGTGCTAGGGCCGGGAGGGCGCACGTGAAACCTCCAGGAACAAGCACGTACAAACGAGCACAAAGAGCACTCAAGAGCACGAGCTTAGAACCCCCTTGCGGGGATATATATATATATATATATATATATATATATATATATATATATATATGTTTCAGACCAACAAAGACCCTAGGATCCACTCATGGATGGTCTACCTAACTGGAAAATTTGGGAGTACCGAAATGGAAGACCCACCTAATCTTGGATAAGTCACATTGACATTCAAAAATAATAACACAAAGTAAATCAGAAGAACTTGAACTCTTGCTGAGAAAAATTAAAAAGACACCAACCAAGAAACAAATATGGGATGAAAAGAAAAAAGATCCCATAGCTATTGGTGTCAAAAATTTAATTTAAGATTTTATATCATTTCAAGGTAAGAAGTTCATAAATTTCCCTTCAGTTATTAAATTTAGGTTAAATCAGCTGACATTTCAGCTGTAATTGTTTAACAATAAAGTATGGAAGTCCAGTTTATGGACACATAGCTAGGCTGGTTCATCTTTAGCCTAGGTCTTCCATCTTCAATGTAGCCTAGGCTGTGTTTAGGCTACTCTAGTTGGAGCAGGACCTATTTTCTCCATAACTATGGTGGCCCGTGTGGGGAAGGGTTATTTGCTGTGAAAACCTTAACTTTAAACAAAAAGACAAATCTGAACAAAAAGTGATAGGTTTAACTCCTACACTACAAAATTTTAATGTTACGACAGAATTTGTATGTACAGTAAGTGTAAATTTTGTTCGGCTGATGATGATAATAGCACATGATGTACTAAATATGTAGACTTAGAATCCTGGATAAACAGGTGTTTTCAGTTAAACCTTTGTACTAAATGCACACACCATTTAAAGAGATTCCTCTGCTGAGCGGTGCCCCCCATAGTACTGTGAGGTATTGAAAAACTCATGATCTTCACTTGCCCCATAAACACCTTTAAATGGGAGACCCAAAATGGGTGCGCACACATTTCTACATTACTGTACAGTCTTTACAGCCACACCTACATTTTTCCTCTTAAGTATATAGATTGTAATGTATATGGTTGTAAATTGTGACTTGGTCCACAATTGATATGGATCGTGACTTATTTTTGGTTGGCAAGGTACTGGTATTGATGGGTACCATAATGAAACTGACTGGATTCTTTGGATCTGATATATTTGCGTGTCATTTATAAATAGATATAGAGTGTAACATATTTGTGGATAGTAGCCTATTATGACTTTGATCCTCTGGATCCAGAGATTCTATCTTTAGTTTTAAATTGATAATTAATTAGTTTTGTAAAAATTGGTTGTTGCCAATGTACAGGCAGTTTTTACATAGTGGAGCCACCTTGATGGGCCGAAGTGGCCCCTAGTGTGCCCACTATAAAAATTTCTTATGTTCTTACTAACAAAGACTGCAAAATAAAAATAAGATTAAAATGTGTTAATTGTGAAAGTTTAAATCATGTATCTTGTCTTTGTGATTCATTTAAAAATTCAAATAAACAAAACATGAAGAAAAATGAAAAAACATTTAATGGACATGTATCACTAAATAATGTCAATAAAAATTCTAGTGTACTTCTACCTAAAATAACTTTAGATTTAAAAAAATAAAAAAGGTGGGACAACTCCTATAAGATGTCTAATAGATTCTTGTTCCCAACAAACATTTGTAGATCAATCATTAGTTAATCAATTAGGCCTACAAACTCAAAAATGAACAAGAATTGTGTATAACATTTGTCAAAGAAAATGAATAGAAAGATAAATATAGTACAGTTAATTTAGATCTGGATATACCCACAGAGAATAAAACAACAAACATAGAAGCAGTAGTCATTAAACAAGTTGGTCAACAAAAATTTAAAATACCAAATTTAAAACAAGTAATACAACTTAAAAAGCAATATAAAATTGCAGAGAGAAATTTAAATGATGATACAATAGGTAATGTTCAAATGTTAATTGGAGCCAATTATATTCACTTAATTCAGAAGGGCATAGTCTGAATAGGAAATGGGATAGCTCTAGATACAGATGCCCATTTCATGAAATGGGCAAGCAAAATTTTGCCCATTTCACAAACTGGGCAATATAAATGCCCATTTCATGTAATGGGCAGTAAGTTGCCCAATTCATGAACTGTGCAATTACACAAATGGTGCGTAAAAATTTATATATATATATATTATATATATATATATCCCCGCAAGGGGGTTCTAAGCTCGTGCTCTTGAGTGCTCTTTGTGCTCATTTGTACGTGCTTGTTCCTGGAGGTTTCACGTGCGCCCTCCCGGCCCTAGCACCAAGGATGATGGGGCTCGACCCTGCAGTCCTTGGTCTTTTCCACTTCGACTGTCCCCTCCACCCTTTCTTTTTCCTCTGTCTTTCCTCTCACTTTTTCTTTGTTTTTCCGCTGAGATATGCCCTTTAAATAGAGGCGAATCGGTTCTTCCTGAACTAAAAAAAAAAAAAAAAAAAATATATATATATATATATATATATAGTGTATATATATACACACACACACTATATATATAAATATAATTTTTTATATTTTTTTTTTTTATAGCAAGCATTTTTAGTTTCATGACAGGAAGAAAATTATTACCATTTATGTAACCACCTACACTCAATGAATAGCCCCCCTCCCCAAATCTATCTTCAACCAACCAGATGTTTACTGTGAAAATTTTTACCTCTTTGGACTGACTTTCTTTTGAGGTAAGAGGTTTTGCCAATAGAATAAGTTTAACTACCTTAAATTCTCCAAGATGGAAATATGTTCATCGGAGGTTCCTGGAGGAGTATCAATGATAAGGAAATCCACTTTCCAAGTGACGTTTCTAAGAAGTTGCTTGATCATTGCTATTAAGGAAGACCTTTCATTAAATAAGTGAAATAAGTGTTTTGAGATGTTGCGAGAATCTTTAACCACCATTTTGGCATTTAAAAAAAAATCATTAAAGTAAAAAAAAAAAAATTAGATTCCATTGTTATTGTGATTCTCTCTCAATTTCTGTCATTCCCACTTTATTCTTCATCCATCCGCAAGTGAGAATCTCAAATTGACTCATTCATACTGTACGTATACTATTCCCACTTTAGGTCCATTTTCTTTTTATTATAGAAAATAAGGCAAAACTTTACTATCCAGACAGTGTTCAGAGACAGAATCCATAACAGCTTGGTAATATGTTAAATTAGGTTAGATTAGGCAAGGTAAGGTCAGATTATGTACAGTTAGGTTTATTAGACAATGTTAGGTTAGGTTAGTAATTAGGGCCCTATGGACTGTCTGGATAGTAAAGTTTTACAAAAAATACACCCCCTTCTGGCATATAACCACATCACAGCTGCCTTTTCACCATCTTTTCCAAACCAGGAAACTCTCTTCGTATATCTGGAATTCCCACTTTCATACCACAAATGAGAATAGAAATCTGACTAAATTTAAACCATTTTAAATATCATTTTAAGGCATTTGGTTGATAATGATTTTAAATAGATGTCAGATGTGTTACTTCAAATACTTGAATCATTTGCTCAAATCCTTAAATTCATCTACAAACTTAAAGTTTCTAAAATGCATAAAAAATTATTAATTAGTAATAATTGGGTTTGTTTTTTGAAATTTTATTAATGTCACTGAAAATAATAATGTCCAAAGAAAAAGCTAACCAATTGGTAAATTTTTTGTTTCTTATAAACTGTTTCTAGGCAAATTTCTTTCAAAAACTGTACATTATCTGAAGTCCCATTTCCCATTCTTTATAGTCAGCACAATGCTTGGAAACACTTGATCAATTATACACGCAAAGATGCAAAGGGAATAAGAAAGCAACAGTAAGTTGACAGAGTGAGCTAATCCCATCCATGAAAGAAATTTTTTTTAAAAACTGTAAATATATTTGCTCATGTAAGTGAAGGACCACTCCTAATTTAGTGGTCTTTTATTACTATCATTGATTTTTTTAAAATACTATCGATAGGACAACTAAATACCGTACTGCACAAATTTCGCCTCCATGTTTGGCTAGTCCAACATTTAATATCAAGTCTGGTTTTGTGACTATTAATAGTCATCTTTTCTATTTTCTTCTTTAAAGAAATGAAGGATTAAATATTATTTACGGAATAATTTTGCAAATGTGCCTTCATACCACCTAAATACCTTTATATGATATCTATTTTAACCCTTTGCCTGTCCCGTGCATCACATGTGATACATGCATCACATATGATACACAGAGCGCATCATAAATAATATTTAGTGTGATACATTCTATGATCACATATTACCCACCAACTAAACCAAATAAACCTCCTATAACCAAAAGTCTGAAAACAAGCATGGACGTTTAGACCAAACTTATGAAAATGCTTTGGACAGGCAAAGGGTTAAGACTTGAATCTTGGTATAAAGTGTTTACCATTCTTCTTTGGTCCTCTCCATATAACAGCATCATTTTTAGATTCCAAAAAAAATGCAAGTGATATCACTGACAGGGTTTTCTGATCATTTACTGCAACTGGAAGCCATTTTCTGAAAGGAAAGTGGGTAAAATAATAAACAGTTGTTCAGTTAATTAGTTCCCCAAATAACTGCATGATGGTGACACTACGCAACAGGACCAGGGTTTATATAGTAACAAGTTATCCAGACTCAAGGTTAAGTTGGAAAACTTCCCACCATGTTACGCAATCATAGATAACTGAAATCATGTCTCAAATTTGCTCAGTCAAGTAAAAAAGAATATAAAAATTGGAGTTTGTAACTTAAAAAGTAATTTGTAATTTAAGTAATCTTAAGTATGGTGTATTTATCTTGCTAATTTATACATCAGTATTTAAATTACAAGAAATAATTATGGTGATGCAAAATATTTTTCATACGTAGTCCTTAGACTACTGCAAAGTGTACTCAAATAAGATGGCAGAAGGATAACAAACAACAACAATATGTGTAGGCTACTGGAACTAGAGCTAAATGTATAAACTTAGCACGAAACAGTTATGTTCTTCTGCATGAAAAATATGACAATCTAAACTAAGACTTTTAGCCATTTATTCAGCTATGATTTTAATCTTCAAAATGGTTAAAAATATGAG
>JAJOZX010007559.1:0-2500 GCA_023014485.1 Bathynomus jamesi
GTTTCAAGATACTTGACAAGCGTTAAGTTAGTTTCAGAATGCTTGACAAGCGTTCAAGTTAGTTTCAGAATACTTGACAAGCGTTCAAGTTAGTTTCAGAATACTTGACAAGCGTTCAAGTTAGTTTCAGAATACTTGACAAGCGTTCAAGTTAGTTTCAGAATACTTGACAAGCGTTCAAGTTAGTTTCAGAATACTTGACAAGCGTTCAAGTTAGTTTCAGAATACTTGACAAGCGTTCAAGTTAGTTTCAGAATACTTGACAAGCGTTCAAGTTAGTTTCAGAATACTTGACAAGCGTTCAAGTTAGTTTCAGAATACTTGACAAGCGTTCAAGTTAGTTTCAGAATACTTGACAAGCATTCAAGTTAGGTTCAGAATACTTGACAGAGTCCAAGTCAGAGTTTATTCCAAGTCAGAGAGTTTTATTTGAAGTTAGAGAGTTCAAGTCAAAGTTAGTTTTTAAGTCGAAGTTAGTTTTCAAATACCCATTCGTTTCAATGCAGTCAATTGAATTCAACCTTTTTTTGTTGTTCAAGAGAATTTAATTCAACCTTTTTTTTGTTGTAAAAGAGAATTAAATTCAACCAAAATTGACCGATTTGCGTCTTTGGTTTAACCTTTTTTGTTTGTTTGTAAGACGGAAATTCACTGATTTGTCTTTCCCTTTTCATGCATTGTTATGTATATAAATATATAGTTATGTAATTCATTAATTGTAACAAAAACCGTTTTTACAAAAGTTTTTAACGAGTTTATAAGTATTGCGATTATATGATGACAGAAATAGTGTAATAACTAATTAATCGATCATGTACCTAATTTACCCTGCTCTGTACGATCGGGAAATTTACCCGTATGACCGCACATACCCTAAATTTCAGTCATTTAATTTTTAATAACTTCTACGCAATAAAACAGATGTATTTGTCTATATGCAAACAAGTTTTCAGACTAAAATATCAAATAATTCAAATTCTATCAACATTCAACGAAAAAGTATAATTTTCTACTTAACAGGCAAAAATTATTAAACCTTTTTAATATTTTCTTTTATTATCTAAAAATAATTTTTAATATAAAATTTAATTGAAATTATTAAAAGAAAAGATTGTTCGAAATGCTTCCCTTCCATTTCAATAACTTTTTATTCTTAGTCGAAACTCATCTATGGCTCGATTTACTTTTATTTTTTTAGAATATTATAAAATTGTATTTAGCTCGTTGAAATGCATAATTGATTCATATTTTTAATTTGTATTTTATTTTTATTTTGTTCAATTAATCGTGAGTAACTGTCCTTAAATTGTTATTGTACCATTTGTAAGGTATCAAACGAAAATTATAGTCAAATTGACATACTACTACAGTATATGGCTATGAATTTTAGTAGTCGAAATTAATTGTGTGTCAAAATTCAATTTTAAAACCGTGAGATGTACTTTCAATTAATTGTAAGTCCTCTAAGTTCGTTTTTTTTTAATTACCTAATACGTGTAACTAATTAATTATGTAAAATCTATAATCCTAATTGAATTTTATTACTTTTGACACATATTCGAATTCATTTACGTTCCGTCCCTTCAGTCACTTTTGCATTAAAAACTCGTATGCAAACATCATCGTTATAATCTTAATAATTTTTGCTTACTATATATAAATTCTCGTTCATGCATTTATTAATTGTTTTATCTATTCCTTAACGGAAATGTATATATATATATATAACCCTAAACCCATCTTAAATTATTATACATCATTTTTAAACTTTGTTAATTCAAAAAACCTTCCAAATCCCTACACATTTGACCACAGGTCTATACATCATCCACTACGTAATTCGATTTGTACCTACAACAGTCAATAAAATGCATGCATACTATATATACTATATATACAAACCTCATGCTAAAATCATTGGATATCACAATAAACTATTTCATTGCGCGTAATTTAATCTTAATAATTTTGCTTATATATATAAATTTTTGCTCATGCATTTATACAGTTAATTTAACAATCCTCTCAGCTAATGTCTCTCGAACTTATAAAATACACACTTTGTACCCAATAAACATAAATACACGCTAGACCACAGGTCTATACATCATCCATTACGTAATTCTATTTTACCTACACTAGTCAATAAAAATTAGCTTATAGATTGTACGATTAATATTTTTCCCTTTTTCCTATTCATTATGAATGTAATTTTCCCCACAGAAAAAAAAAAAAAAAAAATTTCTAACAAAATTTTAACCATATCCTGTTTGTCTAACTTAATTGGTTGTCTAAATTAATGTATTAATCCTATTAAATGTTTGTCTAAACTAAAGTATTAATCTTTGATTTTTTTATATTTTTTGTAAGCAAGTGTCATTTTTAAAATTTGGATACTCTGCATTGTACTCGACCACGCGAAATCGTTCTGTATAAAATTTGTATTGTAACTAATGGTACCCTGTTAGGATGTTATTTTCTCATTGTATTGTATTAATGG
>JAJOZX010007559.1:7500-208841 GCA_023014485.1 Bathynomus jamesi
TCTATGTCGTTAATATAGATTAAGAATAGCAATGAGCCAAACACTGAATCCTGAGGGACGCCACTACCTACATCCATCCACCGCGATCCCCTACCATTAACAACGACCCTCTGTTTCCTGGCATGAAGCTATTCCTCTAACTAGTTAGCTACCTGACGGGGTATACCATGCGCTTTAACCTTCGCAATTAATCTTCTATGCGGAACTGTTTCGAACGCTTTCTTAAAGTCTAAATAAATAACGTCAGCCGCAGTATGCCTATCATATTCGCGCACTGTTTCGTTAGAAAACTCTAACAAATTAGTTAAACAAGATCTATGGCGTCGAAACCCACTCTGAATACTGTTAATCAAATCGCGACTTTCTAAGTGATCGACGATACGATCCCTAACTACGGATTCCAAAAGTTTACTGACAATTGACGTTAAGCTAATAGGTCTATAATTGCTAGCTACTGTGCGGTGACCTTTTTTAAAAATGGGCGTAACGTTAGCAAATTTGAAGTCTTCAGGAATAATCCCCGCTTCCAATGATTTATTAAAATTTTTGTTAAGGGGCCTACGATAACGTCTTTTAAATCTTTCAAATGTCTAGGATAAAGCGCGTCAGGGCCTGGAGCCTTGCTAACTTTTAGCTTATTGATATAATGCGCAATCTCACCCTCGTAAATAGTTATTTCATTCAAAATAGTCTCGCTACTAAATGGAACGATATCGTCCACGTCGGGGACATTATTTACGTCTTCTACGGTAAAAACTGTCGCAAAACAGTTGTTAAAAATACCCGCCATTACCTGAGCGTCGGAAGCCAAAGCGCCCTTAGCGTCCACTAGAGGGCCTATGTTATCTTTTATCGGCTTACGATTATTGATGTGGTCAAAAAACTTTTACCGATTATGTTTACTATCCGCAGCTACAAGCACCTCAAAATTACTCTTAGCATTCCTAACAGATCTTTTAACCTGACGTCTAAGCTCGATATATCTATTAAAGTTAGCTACCGTACCATTGCGCTTATTAAGTCTATACGCTCTGTTACGCTAGTTGATGAACTCACCTATTTCTCTACTCACCCACTTGGCCCTACCACGCTTACTAGCGTGCTTGGGCCTACGTGGAATAAACTCCCTTTCGATATTCAAAAAACTTTCTTTAAACGCCTCCCAATGAAAATTTGCGTCATTACCCATAAATAAATTACCCAAGTCCACTACTCTTATCCTATCCAAAACTAGCAAAATTAGCCCTACGAAAATCAGGGACTTCTATTACGTTACTACCATTACTGTTTTCTATCGATAGCTTAAACCTAATAATTTGGTGATCACTACATCACAAACTCTCTCCTACTTTAAACCTTCGACTATATTTTCGCCGTTCGTCATCACCACGCCTTAAATATTGTCACCGGGCGTTGGTTCGGTAATCTTCTGTCGTAAAAAATTGTCTTCCATGAACTCAGTCGCAAACCCTTATCATTACCAGTAAAAGGCTCGTAATTAACGTTAGAGCAGTTAAAGTCTCCGACAACTATACTATCCCGATTATTAATAAAGTTACTAAGAAGTGTGTAAAATCTATTGTAGTATCGGTATCGAGGGAATGAATGGGAGGTCTATAAACAACAACGAAATTAAAGCTAATACAACGCGCCCTAATTTCAACGCATATCGCATTAATTGCTGCCGGAAAATCTATCTTAACCTCGATAGCCCAAAGGGAATTATGAACATACAAAAAAACGCCGCCACCAATCTTCTGTAACCTATCATTAGTAAAAAGTTTAAAACCCGCTATATCAAGTTCCCCGATAAGTCCCGAGTTACGGTATTTAACCACGTTTCGGTTATAGCAACTATATCTTAGTTCCTGGAATAAATTATCGCGGTGCTGGTTAAGTGTGTGGTCTACCTACGATTGGTTAGGTTTAATCATGATATTTTCGTTAAAACTAACGAAAATACCATGACTAAACCTAACCAATCGTCAAGGGCGATTGACAATGGGATGTAAACAAACAATTAGTAAACAAGATAAGAAGCTATAATTAAAAGGTAGACCGCCGAATCGTAGGTAGACCGCACACTTAACCAGCACCATTATCGCCTTAAATTCGTTCAATTTATTTCTAATACTACGCGCGTTACAATAAAAGACGTTTAAATTATTTTTTACCACGGATTGGCGTTTTAAACTATTTCTCACGTCGGGGCGGCGTTTCCCGGATCCACAACATTTAAAGAGGGCTTCGACCTATACAGCTTTCGAACGTTCTTATCGATTAACCTACCTAGCCTAGCATTCCCTATTTCATTGAAATGCACCCCCCATCTTTTATAAAAAGGCTAGGATCACTGAATTCTGACCACGGCTTTACGAAGGGTACATTTTCATGAGCACAAATCTCTTTTAGTTTAGTGTTAAAAAATATTGCTTTTGACGTAATCCTAAAATTTAAACCGTGCCCTAGGGGTAATACCTAGAACTAAAGACCTTTCTGACCTTACCTTCAGGGACCTAATTAACCCCCTATATCTCTCTAAAAGGTCAGGTACTCTCGTATCGGGACTATACGAGTCGTTGTCCCCTCCCATCGTCACAAACATCGAGTGACGGGAGGCAACATCAATCCTATCTACTTCATCTCTAATTCTGTCAACCCTGGCCCCTGATAGACAGACCCTCCTCCTCTGTTTGGATTCCGTTCAACGAATTCCTTAGCCATATGACGCATTAAGGAGTTGGCCTAACGATTGGTTAGGTTAGGTCGTGATATTTTCGTTAATTAGCCTTATAAGGCTAACTAAAGAAGGCTGGGGGCCCTGATCTTCAGGTGATCCCTTTCGTTAAAAACATGCAAGTTTATCTGCACATGTTGCCAGCTTTTAGGTTAAATACATCTGTAAACTGTTTAAGGTAAACATTATTGTTAAATCGAAATACTTACATTTATATTTATTTATCATGTACAAAATATAGTTCCAAATTTCAATATTATTTGACAGATCCTAAATAATATTTCATAAAATAAATTATATTTACAGTTAATTTTGTAGTTCCTTTGAAACCAATTTATTTTATTCTTTCAAAAACTAATTGGAAGAAAAAGACTCGGTACCAATTAGGAGAGAAAAGATTGGAAAACATGGGTCACTCTTATTCATTTTATGTCAAAGCATTTCAAAGTAAATTAAAGGCGAACTAACAAATTTTTCATTTCATGATTTTTTTGAGATTTTCAGTTATTTATTTATTTATTTATTTATACTTTTTTCAGATCACCTGAAGATCAGGGACCCCAGCCTTCTTTAGTTAACCTTATAAGGCTAACTAACGAAAATATCATGACAACCTAACCAGTCGTCAAGGGCGTACAGTTGATCTAACGGTTGGTAAGGTTAGGTCGTGATATTTTCGTTAGTTAGCCTTATAAAGCTAACTAACTAAGGCTGGGGGCCCTGATCTTCAGGTGATCCTTTTTTTCTATTTATTTACTGATGCAAAAATTACATTTTTCGTTTTAAGAAAAATCAGTTTTTATTTATGGTTGTGTATTAACGATGTATATTTGTAAGTCGTATACAAGCTTCTATTAGCCCTGTTCAAAAATCAACTTTTTCTTATTTTCATAGGTTTCTGTACTTTTTCCCATGCTGTTTGACCTGAAAAGGCCGGAAATCACAACCATTTTGACCTAGGTTGTTGGGAAGCATTGCCGCATGGAGCTTTACTTTTTCTGCCTTGAAATCGGCCAAAAGCACCAGTTCCGGGGTCCCTTGAATCATGTTTTGCACTATAGCTTTTTATCTAAACAAGATAGAGCAACAAAATAGGCACCAAATTAAAGTATTTTTAATCCTCTTTCTAACTTATACAATTATGATAGTCTTGGAATAAGAAATGGCACATTGGTACATACAAAGATTTCAGAAATATCACAAAATTCGTTTTCTCACACTCAAGGCAGACAAGGCGCCTTATTCATGACACAAATTTGAGATTAACATTTTGTCACAAGTCTAATCGATCAAGAAGTGAAAGCATTACATGATGATTAATTTCATAATGACATTTACACAGTCAGTTGTTGAGAGTTTGTTTCTTGAAGCTGTCAAAGCGGCGTCTGTTGAACTCCACAGCTTGAAGGAGATAATCCCTTTGCTTGGCATCTGTTGTTATGACATTTGCAAAGTCGCTCATCATCTTGACACCACGTTCAGCAATGTCATTCACCGCTTTCAGATTCTTAACATAGTCCAACGCTTTTCTGTAGTCCTCATTCTGTGGCCAAGACGTGACAGGTTCCAGAAGCCACTCGGATCCAATGTTCAGTGTGTCCAGCAGGAAATGTGATTCTGGGCCAATGAGATCAACCAGGGTGGTCTTAGCTGTGACTCTCTGGAATAGAGGCTTTCCTGTTCTGAAGCTGTCTGGCTTCTCAGTGGCATGTAACTGGGCAGCAATGTCGTGCTTCAATGTGTCACTCAATCTACTGCTGAACAGGGCAAATGGCACGACTTCCTGCGTCAGGTACCATTTGTGGTTTTCCATCTTATTAAGTACTGCATCAGCAAGCTCTGGGTCAGTTTTCTTGTACTTCAACATGTCCTGGATTAGACTTAGATCATTCACGGGAGCATCTGCAGCAGACATTGACATCATCCATACAGGAGTGTAGAACAGCGCAAGGAAGGTGTTGAGTCTTTCCAGCTTTGATACAGTGTCTTCGTCGTACTCAAGTTGATCTGCAAACATCAGCATTTTCATGGAGTACAGGTTTCTGGCCATCCATCTGGCCTGATGAATGGCGCCTGGTCGACTCCAGTGAATACCTCGAGGAGGCGTTCCTCCAAGAACAATGACTGTCAGTTCAGCCATTTCCCTGTAGTCGGCTCTTGGAAGCCTTTCTGCTGTTAGAATGTCTTGGAGTATTTCTTCACTGTTCTTCTTCTTTTCCTTCAGCCATTTGCTGTTGATAGCCAGCATCTTTAGGTTTTCCTTGGACAAGTCCGTCCAAACATCCTTCAGATGCTCAAACCAGGGATTATCTGGCCCCTTCACCTTCCCAAACAGCTTCTCCCAAACTGCTCCTACTAGGATTTCGAGGATGTGATGTCGACAGGCCAGATAAAACACCTTTTTGTTCAGCATTTTCTCTAGCAGTTTGGCAGCTCCTCTGTGAACTCCACTGTTACTGGATAGTGTCAAAAACAAGGGCAGTAACATTATCCGTAAGTTCCCATGTCTCCAGTAAATCCATTGAAGCCTCAGCCTGAGCTGTGCCAGAAGAATTGTCGATGACAGGTACTCCCAATAACTTTCCTTCAGTGTATGAAGGTGGACCAGACACTAGCACAGCTAAAGTCTCTGAGGTACTTCCAGGTTCACTGCCCAAGACATCTTTGAGCAACTTTCCATCCCAGTGTAAGGCAGCGTACTGTGGGGGGTTTTCACAAAACCTGGACATGTGACTCTGGCTGATATTATACCTGGACAGCATTCTGTTGCGACGTGTTGTTGAGGTTGAGATGACGAAGTTATCCAGATCAGCCCCTCCAGCTTTCAAGGTGGCAGAAACCATGGCAGTAACTTGATTGTCTGATAAACCAAGACGATCAGCTGTATTGCAGATGACATCACATTCCATGACCTTCCTTGGAAACGTCAAAGTCACACTAGTCACAGTGTCTTGATGGTGAGAACATCCAGGACGAGGCTGATGGTAATCCATGTCCTCTGTGTTAGCGTCTTTGTCAGTTGAGTCACCCCAGGTAATGTCATCCACATGAACAACTGCCTCTTGTTCTGCTGCAGCTGTAAAATAGTACAACATGTTAAGACAGTAATTGTTAAGTACATGCTAAATATCGCAATGGAGTAAAACTTAAAACTTTTTGTAACGTTCAAAGTAATTAGTTTTACCTTGTTCTTTTCTATGCTGCAGTCTTTCATTCCTCGCTGCTTGCTGCAGGGATCTTGTCTCAAAAATCTTGTCATGACCAGACATATGACCTTTCCTCTCAGTCTTTTGGTCTTCGTAGAACCTGATATCCTCATCTTTCTTCTCTCTGGATAACAGTCTGTTGTTCTGTATTTCCTGGATTGCATCTGGAGCTCCTATATCGAACAGGCTGTCTAATTCCAGCACAAATGCTCCTCTTTTTCCTCTAGGGTTACTTGCTCTTCCTTTGCTTTTCACCAGAGCACGATGTTTCTCATGTAGTTTCATGAATAGCTTCATTGCGTTGTACTTGTTCATTGTCTTGATCCTAGCCATCTGCCAGAATGGGATGATAGATTCAACTGTTTCATATGCAAGGTCTTGAACCATTGGCCTCCCTGCATTTTCCGGTAAATTCTGAAGATTAAGGAAATACTGGAACGCCTGTCTGTTGGTGGGAAGCTGGGAACCACTGATAAAAGGTGAATGGTATCCAACCAGGAAAGTTTCAGTGAGAGATCTGGTAGATGGCCCAGTTGACACCTGCCTGTGGACAGTACGTGGAGGTTCTGAGATATCAACTGTGCGCCCACGGAGCTCCCTCAGCTCCTTGCTTAATGCCATTGTGAAGTTGTAACTTGTAGATGGTTTTCTAGATTCTGATTGAGTTTCTGTTGTTTCCTGAAAAATGATAGATAATTATTATTATTATTATTATTAATATTAATTATTATTTTTTATTATTATTATTATTATTATTATTATTATTATTATTATTATTTATTAATTTTATGCTCTTTCATTTGATACCTAATTTGTTGCTCTATCTTGTTTAGATCAAAAGTTAAAATGCAAAACATAATTCAAGGGACCCCGGAATTGGCGCTTTGGCCGATTTCAAGGCAGAAAATTTAAAGCTCCATGCGGCAATGCTTCCCATGCGGCAATGCTTCCCTACATCCTAGGTCAAAATAGTTGTGATTTACGGCTTTTTCAGGTCAAGAAGCATGGGAAAATGTACAGAAACCTATGAAAATAAGAAAAAGTTGATTTTTGAACAGGCCTAAAGCTTCTTATTTCAAATTTTAAATTCACACGTATAATGTCGCATTAAATTTAAAGCTAGAGAGGATCTGCGTGTGCCACAGTTATTCGGAAGGGAATAATGCAAAAAAGAAAGGAGAATGGATCGAATAGTATAAAAAGTGTATGTATATGATAGGTTAAAACTCGACCGCAGGTGCAAGGAGTACATTAATTCCTTTTGCTGACGACCAAGGACTCTTTTGTTCCCGCTTTACAAACAAAAGACCTTTTTGAAAGGACGGTATATTAATTTTAAACGTACATGGACTGTCGTTTATTACGATTTGATGAAGGGTCTCTCATTTAGTTTATAACCCAAAGTGGATATTACTTTATCTACTGCAGTAGTGTCGATGTTTATACAATTATTATTTTATTTACCAAATTCAACAAGAGATCAGTAAAAATAAAAGCGAGGAAACAAAAGGGGAAGAGAGTGGGTTAGTAGTAATCCAAAAGTATCAATAGCAAATAAAAAGTAACTAAATTTAATTAATTGTTTGACGCGTGACGTCATTAACTACATTATAAAGGTTGGCTAAGTTATAAATCTTCAGTCTGTGTCTGTCGTAAGATGGTATTTTTGGTAATTGTTACGCTAACCTAACCTAACATGAATATGTTATTACATTATCATTTGTATAATTTAGGTCTCGGGGGTACGGGGACGGAGCCCCCGTAAAGATCACGCATCACAAATTGATCGGTATAGGGTTTTATATTTAAACCTAGTTACTTTTTATTTGCTATTGATACTTTTGGATTACTACATTTTTAGACTCAGAAAAATGTAAGCTTTCAAATGGTATATGTTTTATGAGTGTATGTTTAATATTGAAAAATGAAGCGCTCCGAGAGATTTACCTTCCTCTATTTTCAATAAAATAGAGGAACTTGCCTTTTCTTATATATAAATTTTAATTTTGCACAACACACACACACACACACACACACACTCTATATATATATATATATATATATATATATATATATATATATTAAGATAACAACGGGTAGGTTGATATTAATGCGAAAAATTAAAAAAAATGTGTAACACAGGATTCTTCCTGGCGTTGTTGCGTGGGCCATGTACCCAGCATCTCTCTTACCAATATATATATATACATATATATATATATATATATATATATGTTAACCCCTCCGTCTATGGCCATGGGTCGGTTCGGAGTCGACGGGGGTTCTGGTTGGGAGGTAGCAACGGATATTTCTCGCGATAGTTTCTTCTATAACATTCTAATTTTTTTCTCTCGCTATAGGGTCGACAGACCTGTTAATTCTTCTCTTTCTATAGTCTTGGGTTATCTCGAAGGAAAAGATAAAAATAAACTTTGTTTAACTGTAATTTCTTCTAGAAAAATGTACAGGTAGTGCTCTGAATTTACAGGGGTAGAGGTTCCACCTCTTTCCATCATGGCTCAGGCCGGAATCTAAAAATTAAGGAGGCGAGGGGCCTCTGCCCCCTCCTCGCAGCGAGGCTGCTAACAAGGGAGTGATCCGAAGTAATCGAAGTCGGAGTGAAGAAGTAGAAGAAGTGATGGAGAAGTGAAGTGACTTTTACAGTTACATGCTTTATACATATAATCTAAATTTTGGGGGAATGCAGTTTGAAGGTTAAGTTCCCCCCTTTTAAACACATGATCAGATGAAAGATTCCAAATAAAAATTAAAAAACAAAATAAAAACTAATCGTATTTTGCCGAGTATACATTTCTGAAGGCGACATAATTTCGTAGTAGTACATAAGTATAATCTAAGTACATTATTGAGTACGTTGTAATTTTGGTTCATTACAATTATGATTACAATTATCAATAATTCACATTCGCTTATTATCGTTAATTATCGTTATTAAAGTACATTACATTATAGTAAATTATTACATTTAATTACAATTTTATTAAAGTACATTACGTCGTTTACAATTCCTACAGTGTTTTTATATTTATAAGGTTATTATATATGGTTATTAGTACAACACAAAGTACATGGGCACATACGGTATATATTTATATATACATAACACACATAATTTAACATAACGCATGATAATGTATTATAAATAGAAATTAGAGCGAGAGGAGATTTTTCGTTTTCAGATGTTCAATTCATGTTGTGATCATCGAATTTGATCACTTGCCTAAGCATTTATGAATATCTTGCGAGGGGTGAACGCACTTGAAAAAAAATAAAAAAATAATACATGCGAACGTATTTGGACGATTTTGAACGAACAGGTACAGAGGCATAAAGTTTCGTACCATTTCGTAGACTGACACGAGTAAAAATGAATATTTAATAAAATTGATATAGGATAATGGTCAAGATAGGGCATGGATGTATGAATGAACAACATATAAATAATGACGTATAGAGTGTACAGTTTTTATTATTATGTTAAAGAATTTCCATACATTGTACATGAAAGATATCCACATACCAAATGGGTGATTCAGTATTCGCGGTATGGAAAACGTGAAGAGAATTAAGTTACTTTACTTTATGACGTCATAGTTATTCACATTATGTCATACGTACAGTATAAGTCATTATTAGAAAAGATGAATTAGAGAAATACAGTAATGAATAAAGAAGTACAAATCGAAATCCTATCCAAAACTCGCATAGGCGATTTTGGTTTCTTTGTGAAAATGAACATTCAAACATAAAAACCATACAAATATAAGTACTGCATGAACACAATGAATCCATAAAATGATGGTATAGGAATTGTTCATTGTTCATTTTTACAGTGCTCCCCCCTTTTAAAATGGTATTAATTAATACAATAATATAATACAATTAATACAATACAATACAATTGAGAAAATAACATCCTAACGAATTCAAATTAGATGATGACGAATTTTTCTTTACAATACAAATTTTATACAGAACAAGTGAGTTTGGGTGGTTGGGTACAATGCAGAGTAATCAAATTTTTAACATGACACTTGCTTAGAGAGTTATAAAATATAAAAAAAATTCAAAGATTAGTACTTTAATTTTATACAAACAGAATAAAATGACTAATACGTTAATTTAGACAAACAATTAAGTTAGACAAAGAATGATATTGTTAAATTTTTAACGAAATTTTATTTTCCTGTGGAAAAAAAAAAATACATACCTAATGAATAGTAGGTAAAAGAGAAAAATTTAAATTTAAAGTTCAGGAATATCCAAAGTTATCATGATAGTACAGTTAATAAACTAATTTTATTGACTATTGTAGGTAAAAATCGAATTACGTAATGGATGATGTATAGACCTGTGGTCTAGTGTGTATTTGTTTGTACTAGGTACAAAGTGTGTATCTTATAATTTTGAGGGACAGATTAGCTGAGAGGATTGTTAAATTAACTGAATAAATGCATGAGCAAGATATATTAGAAAGCAAAAATGATTAAGATTAAATTACATGGTTAGCACTTACACGCAATTAAATAAAGTTTATCGTGATATCCAATGATTTTAGAAAAACGGTTTGTGTATATATAGTGTATATAGTGTGTATACGTGTGTGTGTGTGTGTGTGTAACGATTCGGGAGGTTTTCGAATTAACAAAGTTATATACTAATTTAAATTGAGAGTAGGGTTATAGAATCTTTTAAGTTTAAGTCAATTATTATTATTATTATTATTATTATAAAATCCTTTAAGTTGAAGGTCGATTATTATTAAATTCTAAATTTAAGGACAATTACTCACGATTAATTGAACAAAGAAAATGAAAAATACAAATTAAAAATAGAAATCAATTATGCATTTTAATGAGCTAACATAATTTTATAATATTCTTAAAAATAAAAGTAAATCGAGCCATAGATGAATTTCAGCCAAGAATAAAAAAAGTTATTGAAATGGAAGGAAAGCATTTCGAACAATTTCTTTAATAATTTCAGGTAAATTTTACATAAAAAATTATTTGTATATAATAAAAAAAAATATTAAAAAGGTTTTAATAATTTTTGCATGTTAAGTAGAAAAATCATACTCTTTCGTTAAATGTTGATAGAATTTGAATTATTTGATATTTTAGTCTGAAAACTTGTTTGCATATACATAAATACATATGTTTTATTGTGTAGAAGTTTTATTAAAAGTAAATTAAAAAAATAAAAAACAACTGAAATTTAGGGTATGTGCGGTCATACGGGTAAATTTCTCGACCGTACAGAGCAGGATAAATTAGGTACATGATCGATTTTATTATTACACAATTACTGTCATCATATAATCACAATAATTATAAAAATTGTTATAAAGAAATGTAAAAACGGTTTTAGTTACCAATAAAAAAATATATAATTTTACCTATATATTTATATATGCAACAATGGCATAAAAAAAAAAAAATCGGTCAATTTCCTTCTCACAAAAAAAAAAGGTTAAACTAAAGACACAATTCGGTCAAATCAGGTTTAATTTAATTCTCTTTTACAACAAAAAAAAGGTTGAATTAAATTCTTAAATTACATTTCATCAAACTAAATTCTCTTAAACTACAAAAAAAAGTTGAATTCAATTGACTGCATTGAAATGACTTGGGACTTCAAAACTGACTTGGGACTTCAAAACTGAGACTTGAAACTAACTTCAAAACTGACTGAAACTAACTTCGAAACTGACTGAAACTTGAAACTGATTAACTTGAAACTGACTGACTGACTTAAACTGACTTGAACTGACTTGAACTGCTATCATGTATTTCTACAAATCTCTGGGGCGGTTGTCCCTCTGGATGCAACCTACTGACTTGAACTGACTTAAAACTGACTGAAAACTGAAATTGACTGCACTCGAACTGCTATGAAGTGGAGTCTATTATTCTCTGGGTTTGGTTGTCCCTCTTGGAAGCAACCAACTAACTGAAATTAACTGAGATGGACTGCGCTAAACTGCTATCAGTTGAGTCTACTGAAACTTACTTGCACTTGAACTGCTATCAAGTGGAGATTAGTAATCTCTGGGGTTTGGTTGTCCCTCTTCGATACAACCAACTGAAATTTGTCTGAAAACTGATTTGCAACTTATTTGCAACTAAAACTGACTTGAAACTGATTCGCAAATGATTTGCAACTAAAACTGACTCGAAACTACTTCAAGTATCTTTATAAATCTCTGGGGTTTGGTTGTCCCTCTTGGGTGCAACCAACTGAAACTGAAAACTGAAACTGGAACTTGAAATTGCTTGAAGTATCGCTATAACTCTATAAACTCTCTATAAACTCTCTCTTTCTTAATTTGCAAGTCAATTCAATTCAACGATTTGAAAAAAATTATAAACAAAAATACGAAATGTAAACACATTTCACTCGAATGTACGCGAAGGTATAGTAATATTATGTTTGGTACATAAAATAAAATTATTCTATACTAACTATAATAGTGAAAATAACTCTCTGACATTAATTCTGATAATAACTATGTGACAATAACTCTGTGACAATAACTCTTTGACAATAACTCTGTGACAATAACTCTGTGACAATAACTGTGACTTTTAACTTCTGTGACTTTTAACACTGTGACATTTAACTCTCTGAAAATAACTCTGTGACAATTAACTTCTGTGACAATAAACTTCTGTGACAATTATCTTCTGTGACAATAAACTTCTGTGACAATAAACTTCTGTGACAATAAACTTCTATGACAATAAACTTCTGTGACAATAAACTTCTGTGACTTTTAACTTCTGTGACTTTTAACTTCTGACTTTTAACTTCTGTGACTTTTAACTTCTGTGACAATTAATTTCTGCGAAAATTAACTCCTGCGAAAATTAACTCCTGCGAAAATTAACTCCTGCGAAAATTAACTCATGCGAAAATTAACTCTGTGACAATAACTGTGAAAATCAACTTCTGTGAAAATTACTGTTTCAATAAAAAAATGTATGACTGATGTCTGAAATGTTTACTGTGTTTCTTGTAAATTCTGGTTTGATACTCTTTATTAACTGTTAATAATAATGACTTTCCAAATGTTTAGAGATTACTTTTTAAAAAAAAACTCTGTACTTAACAAGATTCCTACGGCGAAATCCTAGGAGACGTGTCCTGAAGACGTCTTGCTGGCTACTTCTTCTTGGATGAAAAGTAGGCGTGGAGAACTTGGAGTCGTGACACACCGGTTCAAGGGTGGATGTTACGAACTGGAAGTCGTGACACGCCGGTCAACTGGTAGGTCTTATTATCTTGGTAGTAGGGTCGCTACAAGTTTTATCCTGATGCAGGGTAATTTCTATCCTGGCCAAAGAGTGGCCACTTGTTAAAATACTCTTGTTAAAATCTTCTTCTTCTGTGTGCTTGGTTGTCTCGATTTCCAGGGGGTTCTGGAAGACTGGAAGAATCCTGGATGCAGGGATCGTCAGTTTCTTATCCTGGGGCAGGGGTCGCTAGTTTTTTTATCCTGGGGCAGGGTCGCTACTTTTGTTAAACTAATATCTTCTATGGTGTTTGGGTTGTCTCGAAGGAAAAGATAAAAAGAAACTTTGTTTCACTGTAATTTACTTCTAAAAAAATGTACAGGTAGTGCTCTAAATTTACAGGGTAGAGGTTCGACCTCTTTCGACCATGGCTCGGGCCGGAATCTAAAAATTAAGGAGGCAAGGGGCCTCTGCCCCCTCCTCGCAGCGAGGCTGCTAACAACGGAGTGATCCGAAGTAATCGAAGTCGGAGTGAAGAAGTAGAAGTGATGAAGAAGTGAAGTGACTTTTACAGTTACATGCTTTATACATATAATCTAAATTTTGGGGTAATGCAGTTTGAAGGTTAAGTTCCCCCTTTTAAACACATGATCAGATGAAAGATTCCAAATAAAAATTAAAAACAATAAAAACTAATCGCATTTTCGCCAAGTATACATTTCTGAAGGCGACTAATTTCGTAGTAGTACATAAGTACAATCTAAGTACATCATTGAGTACGTTGTAATTTTGGTTTATTACAATTATGATTACAATTATCAATAATTCACATTCGCTTATTATCGTTAATTATCGTTATTAAAGTACATTACATTATAGTAAATTATTACATTTAATTACAATTTTATTAAAGTACATTACGTCGTTTACAATTCCTACAGTTTTTTATATTTATATAAGGTTATTATATATGGTTAATAGTACAACACAAAGGACATGGGCACATACGGATATATTTATATAACATAACACACATAATTTAACATAACGCATGATAATGTATTATAATAGAAATTAGAGCGAGAGGAGATTTTTCGTTTTCAGATGTTCAATTCATGTTGTGATCATCGAATTTGTTCACTTGCCTAAGCATTTATGAATATCTTGCGAGGGGTGAACGCACTTGAAAAAAAATAAAAAAATAATACATGCGAACGTATTTGGACGATTTTGAACGAACAGGTACAGAGGCATAAAGTTTCGTACCATTTCGTAGACTGATACGAGTAAAAATGAATATTTAATAAAATTGATATAGGATAATGGTCAAGATAGGGCATGGATGTATGAATGACCAACATATAAATAATGACGTATAGAGTGTACAGTTTTTATTATTATGTTAAAGAATTTCCATACATTGTACATGAAAGATATCCACATACCAAATGGGTGATTCAGTATTCGCGGTATGGAAAACGTGAAGAGAATTAAGTTACTTTACTTTATGACGTCATAGTTATTCACATTATGTCATACGTACAGTATAAGTCATTATTAGAAAAGATGAATTAGAGAAATACAGTAATGAATAAAGAAGTACAAATCGAAATTCTATCCAAAACTCGCTTAGGCGATTTTGGTTTCTTTGTGAAAATGAACATTCAAACATAAAAACCATACAAATATAAGTACTGCATGAAGACAATGAATCCATAAAATGATGGTATAGGAATTGTTCATTGTTCATTTTACAGTGCTCCTCCCTTTGAAATGGTATTAATTAATACAATAATATAATACAATTAATACAATACAATACAATTGAGAAAATAACATCCTAACGAATTCAAATTAGATGATGACGAATTTTTCTTTACAATACAAATTTTATACAGAACAAGTGAGTTTGGGTGGTTGGGTACAATGCAGAGTAATCAAATTTTTAATATGACACTTGCTTAGAGAGTTATAAAATATAAAAAAAATTCAAAGATTAGTATTTAATTTTATACAAACAGAAAAAATGACTATACGTTAATTTAGACAAACAATTAAGTTAGACAAAGAATGATATTTTTAAATTTTTAACGAAATTTTATTTTTGTGGAAAAAAAAATACATACCTAATGAATAGTAGGTAAAAGAGAAAAATTTAAATTTAAAGTTCAGGAATATCCAAAGTTATCATGATAGTACAGTTAATAAATTAATTATTGACTATTGTAGGTAAAATCGAATTACGTAATGGATGATGTATAGACCTGTGGTCTAGTGTGTATTTGTTTGTACTAGGTACAAAGTGTGTATCTTATAATTTTGAGGGACAGATTAGCTGAGAGGATTGTTAAATTAACTGAATAAATGCATGAGCAAGATATATTAGAAAGCAAAAATGATTAAGATTAAATTACATGGTTAGCACTTACACGCAATTAAATAAAGTTTATCGTGATATCCAATGATTTTAGAAAAACGGTTTGTGTATATATAGTGTATATAGTGTGTATACGTGTGTGTGTGTGTGTGTGTGTGTAAGGATTCGGGAGGTTTTCGAATTAACAAAGTTATATACTAATTTAAATTGAGAGTAGGGTTATAGAATCTTTTAAGTTTAAGTCAATTATTATTATTATTATTATTATTATAAAATCCTTTAAGTTGAAGGTCGATTATTATTAAATTCTAAATTTAAGGACAATCACGATTAATTGAACAAAGAAAATGAAAAATACAAATTAAAAATAGAAATCAATTATGCATTTTAATGAGCTAACAAATTTTATAATATTCTTAAAATAAAGTAAATCGAGCCATAGATGATTTCAGCCAAGAATAAAAAAAGTTATTGAAATGGAAGGAGAGCATTTCGAACAATTTTCTTTAATAATTTCAGGTAAATTTTACATAAAAAATTATTTGTATATAATAAAAAAAATATTAAAAATGTTTTAATAATTTTGCATGTTAAGTAGAAAAATCATACTCTTTCGTTAAATGTTGATAGAATTTGAATTATTTGATATATTAGTCTGAAAACTTGTTTGCATATACATAAATACATATGTTTATTGTGTAGAAGTTTTATAAAAGTAAATTAAAAAAAACAAAAAACAACTGAAATTAGGGTATGTGCGGTCATACGGGTAAATTTCTCGACCGTACAGAGCAGGATAAATTAGGTACATGATCGATTAATTATTACACAATTACTGTCATCATATAATCACAATAATTATAAAAATTGTTATAAAGAAATGTAAAAAACGGTTTTAGTTACCAATAAAAAATTATATAATTTTACGTATATATTTATATATGCAACAATGGCATGAAAAAAAAAACAAATCGGTCAATTTCCTTCTTACAAAAAAAGGTTAGACTAAAGACACAATTCGGTCAATTCAGGTTTAATTTAATTCTCTTTTACAACAAAAAAAAGGTTGAATTAAATTCTTAAATTACATTTCCTCAAACTAAATTCTCTTAAACTACAAAAAAAAAGTTGAATTCAATTGACTGCATTGAAATGACTTGGGACTTCAAAACTGACTTGGGACTTCAAAACTGAGACTTGAAACTAACTTCGAAACTGACTGAAACTTGAAACTGATTAACTTGAAACTGACTGACTGACTTGAACTGACTTGAACTGCTATCATGTATTTCTACAAATCTCTGGGGCGGTTGTCCCTCTGGATGCAACCTACTGACTTGAACTGACTTAAAACTGACTGAAAACTGAAATTGACTGCAATCGAACTGCTATGAACTGGAGTCTATTATTCTCTGGGTTTGGTTGTCCCTCTTTGAAGCAACCAACTAACTGAAATTAACTGAGATGGACTGCGCTAAACTGCTATCAGTTGAGTCTACTGAAACTTACTTGCACTTGAACTGCTATCAAGTGGAGATTAGTAATCTCTGGGGTTTGTTGTCCCTCTTGGATACAACCAACTGAAATTTGTCTGAAAAACTGATTTGCACTTATTTGCAACTAAAACTGACTTGAAACTGATTTGCAAATGATTTGCAACTAAAACTGACTCGAAACTACTTCAAGTATCTCTATAAATCTCTGGGGTTTGGTTGTCCCTCTTGGGTGCAACCAACTGAAACTGAAAACTGAAACTAGAACTTGAAATTGCTTGAAGTATCGCTATAACTCTATAAACTCTCTATAAACTCTATCTTTCTTAATTTGCAAGTCAATTCAATTCAATGATTTGAAAAAAATTGTAAACAAAAATACGAAATGTAAACACATTTCACTCGAATGTACGCGAAGGTATAGTAATATTATGTTTGGTACATAAAATAAAATTATTCTATACTAACTATAATAGTGAAAATAACTGACATTAATTCTGACAATAACTCTGTGACAATAACTCTGTGACAATAACTCTGTGACAATAACTCTGTGACAATAACTCTGTGACTTTAACTTCTGTGACTTTTAACTCTGTGACATTTAACTCTCTGAAAATAACTCTGTGACAATTAACTTCTGTGACAATAAACTTCTGTGACAATTATCTTCTGTGACAATAAACTTCTGTGACAATAAACTTCTGTGACTATAAACTTGTGTGACAATAAACTTCTGTGACAATAAACTTCTGTGACTTTTAACTTCTGTGACTTTTAACTTCTGACTTTTAACTTCTGTGACTTTTAACTTCTGTGACAATTAATTTCTGCGAAAATTAACTCCTGCGAAAATTAACTCCTGCGAAAATTAACTCCAGCGAAAATTAACTCTGTGACAATAACTGTGAAAATCAACTTCTGTGAAAATTACTGTTTCAATAAAAAAATGTATGACTGATGTCTGAAATGTTTACTGTGTTTCTTGTAAATTCTGGTTTGATACTCTTTATTAACTGTTAATAATAATGACTTTCCAAATGTTTAGAGATTACTTTTTAAAAAAAAACTCTGTACTTAACTAGATTCCTACGGCGAAATCATAGGAGACGTGTCCTGAAGACGTCTTGCTGGCTACTTCTTCTTGGATGAAAACTAGGCGTGGAGAATTTGGAGTCGTGACACACCGGTTCAAGGGTGGATGTTACGAACTGGAAGTCGTGACACGCCGGTCAACTGGTAGGTCTTATTATCTTGGTAGTAGGGTCGCTACAAGTTTTATCCTGATGCAGGGTAATTTCTATCCTGGCCAAAGAGTGGCCACTTGTTAAAATACTCTTGTTAAAATCTTCTTCTTCTGTGTGCTTGGTTGTCTCGATTTCCAGGGGGTTCTGGAAGACTGGAAGAATCCTGGATGCAGGGATCGTCAGTTTCTTATCCTGGGGCAGGGGTCGCTAGTTTTTTTTATCATGGGGCAGGGTCGCTACTTTTGTTTTTGTTAAACTAATATCTTCTATGGTGTTTGGGTTGTCTCGAAGGAAAAGATAAAAAGAAACTTTGTTTCACTGTAATTTACTTCTAAAAAAATGTACAGGTAGTGCTCTAAATTTACAGGGGTAGAGGTTCGACCTCTTTCGACCATGGCTCGGGCCGGAATCTAAAAATTAAGGAGACAAGGGGCCTCTGCCCCCTCCTCGCAGCGAGGCTGCTAACAAGGGAGTGATCCGAAGTAATCGAAGTCGGAGTGAAGAAGTAGAAGTGATGAAGAAGTGAAGTGACTTTTACAGTTACATGCTTTATACATATAATCTAAATTTTGGGGGAATTCAGTTTGAAGGTTAAGTTCCCCCTTTTAAACACATGATCAGATGAAAGATTCCAAATAAAAATTAAAAAAACAATAAAAACTAATCGCATTTTCGCCAAGTATACATTCTGAATGCGACATAATTTCGTAGTAGTAGTACATAAGTACAATCTAAGTACATCATGAGTACGTTGTAATTTTGGTTTATTACAATTATGATTACAATTATCAATAATTCACATTCGCTATTATCGTTAATTATCGTTATTTAAAGTACATTACATTATAGTAAATTATACATTTAATTACAATTTTATTAAAGTACATTATGTCGTTTACAATTCCTACAGTGTTTTTATATTTATATAAGGTTTTATTATATATGGTTAATAGTACAACACAAAGTACATGGGCACATACGGTATATATTTATATACATAAACACATAATAATTAACATAACGCATGATAATGTTTATAAATAGAAATTAGAGCGAGAGGAGATTTTTCGTTTTCAGATGTTCAATTCATGTTGTGATCATCGAATTTGTTCACTTGCCTAAGCATATGAATATCTTGCGAGGGGTGAACGCACTTGAAAAAAAATAAAAAAATAATACATGCGAACGTATTTGGACGATTTTGAACGAACAGGTACAGAGGCATAAAGTTTCGTACCATTTCGTAGACTGACACGAGTAAAAATGAATATTTAATAAAATTGATATAGGATAATGGTCAAGATAGGGCATGGATGTATGAATGAACAACATATAAATAGTGACGTATAGAGTGTACAGTTTTTATTATTATGTTAAAGAATTTCCATACATTGTACATGAAAGATATCCCATACCAAATGGGTGAGTCAGTATTGCGGTATGGAAAACGTGAAGAGAATTAAGTTACTTTACTTTATGACGTCATAGTTATTCACATTATGTCATACGTACAGTATAAGTCATTATTAGAAAAGAAATTAGAGAAATACAGTAATGAATAAAGAAGTACAAATCGAAATTCTATCCAAAACTCGCTTAGGCGATTTTGGTTTCTTTGTGAAAATGAACATTCAAACATAAAAACCATACAAATATAAGTACTGCATGAAGACAATGAATCCATAAAATGATGGTATAGGAATTGTTCATGTTCATTTTACAGTGCTCCCCCCTTTTAAAATGGTATTAATTAATACAATAATATAATACAATTAATACAATACAATACAATTGAGAAAATAACATCCTAACGAATTCAAATTAGATGATGACGAATTTTTTTACAATAACAAATTTTATACAGAACAAGTGAGTTTGGGTGTGTTGGGTACAATGCAGAGTAATCAAATTTTAACATGACACTTGCTTAGAGAGTTATAAAATATAAAAAAATTCAAAGATTAGTACTTTAATTTTATACAAACAGAATAAAATGACTAATACGTTAATTTAGACAAACAATTAAGTTAGACAAAGAATGATATGTTAAATTTTTAAACGAAATTTTATTTGCTGTGGAAAAAAAAAATACATACCTAATGAATAGTAGGTAAAAGAGAAAAATTTAAATTTAAAGTTCAGGAATATCCAAGTTATCATGGTAGTACAGTTAATAAACTAATTTTATTGACATTGTAGGTAAAAAATCGAATTACGTAATGGATGATGTATAGACCTGTGGTCTAGTGTGTATTTGTTTGTACTAGGTACAAAGTGTATATCTTATATTTTGAGGGACAGATTAGCTGAGAGGATTGTTAAATTAACTGAATAAATGCATGAGCAAGATATATAGAAAGCAAAATGATTAAGATTAAATTACATGGTTAGCACTTACACGCAATTAAATAAAGTTTATCGTGATATCCAATGATTCTAGAAAAACGGTTTGTGTATATATAGTGTATATAGTGGTGTGATACGTGTGTGTGTGTGGGTGTGTAAGGATTCGGGAGGTTTTCGGAATTAACAAAGTTTTATACTAATTTAAATTGAGAGTAGGGTATATAGAATCTTTTAAGTTTAAGTCAATTATTATTTATTATTATTATTAATAAAACCTTATGTTGAAGGTCGATTATTATTAAATTCTAAATTTAAGGACAATTACTCACGATTATTGAACAAAGAAAATGAAAAATACAAATTAAAAATAGAAATCAATTATGCATTTTAATGAGCTAACATAATTTATAATATTCTTAAAAATAAAAGTAAATCGAGCCATAGATGAATTTCAGCCAAGAATAAAAAAGTTATTGAATGGAAGGAAAGCATTTCGAACAATTTCTTTAATAATTTCAGGTAAATTTTACATAAAAAATTATTTGTATATAATAAAAAAAAATATTAAAAAGGTTTTAATAATTTTTGCATGTTAAGTAGAAAATCATACTCTTTCGTTAAATGTTGATAGAATTTGAATTATTTGATATTTTAGTCTGAAAACTTGTTTGCATATACATAAATAATATGTTTTGATTGTGTAGAAGTTTTATTAAAAGTAAATAAAAAAAAAAATAAAAAAACACAACTGAAATTTAGGGTATGGCGGTCATACGGGTAAATTTCTCGACCGTACAGAGCAGGATAAATTAGGACATGATCGATTAATTATTACACAATTACTGTCATCATATAATCACAATAATTATAAAAATTGTTATAAAGAAATGTAAAAACGGTTTAGTTACCAATAAAAAACATATATAATTTTACCTATATATTTATATATGCATAATGGCATGAAAAAAAAACAAATCGGTCAATTTCCTTCTTACAAAAAAAAAAGGTTAAACCAAAGACCACAATTCGGTCGATTCAGGTTAATTTGTATTCTCTTTTACAACAAAAAAAAAAGGTTGAATTAAAATTCTTAAATTACATTTCCTCAACTAAATTCTCTTAAACTACAAAAAAAAGTTGAATTCAATTGACTGCATTGAAATGACTTGGACTTCAAAACTGACTTGGGACTTCAACTGAGACTTGAAACTAACTTCGAAACTGACTGAAACTAACTTCGAAACTGACTGAAACTTGAAACTGATTAACTTGAAAATGACTGACTGACTTAAACTGACTTGAACTGACTTGAAATGCTATCATGTATTTCTACAAACCTGGGGCGGTTGTCCCTCTGGATGCAACCTACTGACTTGAACTGACTTAAACTGACTGAAAACTGAAATTGACTGCACTCGAACTGCTATGAAGTGGAGTCTATTATTCTCTGGGTTTGGTTGTCCCTTTGGAAGCAACCAACTAACTGAAATTAACTGAGATGGACTGCGCTAAACTGCTATCAGTTGAGTCTACTGAAACTTACTTGCACTTGAACTGCTATCAAGTGGAGATTAGTAATCTCTGGGGTGGTTGTCCCTCTTGGATACAACCAACTGAAATTTGTCTGAAAACTGATTTGGCAACTTATTGCAACTAAAACTGACTTGAAAACTGATTGCAAATGATTTTGCAACTAAAACTGACTCGAAACTACTTCAGTATCTCTATAAATCTCTGGGTTTGGTTGTCCTCTTGGGTGCAACCACTGAAACTGAAACTGAACAGGAACTTGAAATTGCTGAAGTATCGCTATAACTCTATAAACTCTCTATAAACTCTATCTTTCTTAATTTTGCAAGTCAATTCAATTCAATGATTTGAAAAAAATTGTAAACAAAAATACGAATGTAAAACATTTCACTCGAATGTACGCGAAGGTATAGTAATATTATGTTTGGTACATAATAAAATTATTCTATACTAACTATAATAGTGAAATAACTCTCTGACATTAACTCTGTGTCAATAACTCTGTGCAATAACTCTGTGACAATAACTCTGTGACAATAACTGTGACTTTTAACTTCTGTGACTTAACTCTGTGACATTTAACTCTCTGAAAATAACTCTGTGACAATTAACTTCTGTGACAATAAACTTCTTTGACAATTATCTTCTGTGACAATAACCTTCTGTGACAATAAACTTCTGTGACAATAAACTTCTGTGACAATAAACTTATGTGACAATAAACTTCTGTGACTTTTAACTTCTGTGACTTTTAACTTCTGACTTTTAACTTGTGTGACTTTTAACTTCTGACAATTAATTTCTGCGAAAATTAACTCCTGCGAAAATTAACTCCTGCGAAAATTAACTCCTGCGAAAATTAACTCTGTGACAATAACTGTGAAAATCAACTTCTGTGAAAATTACTGTTTCAATAAAAAAATGTATGACTGATGTCTGAAATGTTTACTGTGTTTCTTGTAAATTCTGGTTTGATACTCTTTATTAACTGTTAATAATAATGACTTTCCAAATGTTTAGAGATTACTTTTTAAAAAAAAAAACTCTGTACTTAACAAGATTCCTACGGCGAAATCATAGGAGACGTGTCCTGAAGACGTCTTGCTGGCTACTTCTTCTTGGATGAAACTAGGCGTGGAGAACTTGGAGTCGTGACACACCGGTTTCAAGGGTGGATGTTACGAACTGGAAGTCGTGACACGCCGGTCAACTGGTAGGTCTTATTATCTTGGTAGTAGGGTCGCTACAAGTTTTATCCTGATGCAGGGTAATTTCTATCCTGGCCAAAGAGTGGCCACTTGTTAAAATACTCTTGTTAAAATCTTCTTCTTCTGTGTGCTTGGTTGTCTCGATTTCCAGGGGGTTCTGGAAGACTGGAAGAATCCTGGATGCAGGGATCGTCAGTTTCTTATCCTGGGGCAGGGGTCGCTAGTTTTTTTTATCATGGGGCAGGGTCGCTACTTTTGTTAAACTAATATCTTCTATGGTGTTTGGGTTGTCTCGAAGGAAAAGATAAAAAGAAACTTTGTTTCACTGTAATTTACTTCTAAAAAAATGTACAGGTAGTGCTCTAAATTTACAGGGGTAGAGGTTCGACCTCTTTCGACCATGGCTCGGGCCGGAATCTAAAAATTAAGGAGGCAAGGGGCCTCTGCCCCCTCCTCGCAGCGAGGCTGCTAACAAGGGAGTGATCCGAAGTAATCGAAGTCGGAGTGAAGAAGTAGAAGTGATGAAGAAGTGAAGTGACTTTTACAGTTACATGCTTTATACATATAATCTAAATTTTGGGGGAATGCAGTTTGAAGGTTAAGTTCCCCCCTTTTAAACACATGATCAGATGAAAGATTCCAAATAAAAATTAAAAAAACAATAAAAACTAATCGCATTTTCGCCAAGTATACATTTCTGAATGCGACATAATTTCGTAGTAGTACATAAGTACAATCTAAGTACATCATTGAGTACGTTGTAATTTTGGTTTATTACAATTATGATTACAATTATCAATAATTCACATTCGCTTATTATCGTTAATTATCGTTATTAAAGTACATTACATTATAGTAAATTATTACATTTAATTACAATTTTATTAAAGTACATTATGTCGTTTACAATTCCTACAGTGTTTTTATATTTATATAAGGTTATTATATATGGTTAATAGTACAACACAAAGGACATGGGCACATACGGTATATATTTATATATACATAACACACATAATTTAACATAACGCATGATAATGTATTATAAATAGAAATTAGAGCGAGAGGAGATTTTTCGTTTTCAGATGTTCAATTCATGTTGTGATCATCGAATTTGTTCACTTGCCTAAGCATTTATGAATATCTTGCGAGGGGTGAACGCACTTGAAAAAAAATAAAAAAATAATACATGCGAACGTATTTGGACGATTTTGAACGAACAGGTACAGAGGCATAAAGTTTCGTACCATTTCGTAGACTGACACGAGTAAAAATGAATATTTAATAAAATTGATATAGGATAATGGTCAAGATAGGGCATGGATGTATGAATGAACAACAATAAATAATGACGTATAGAGTGTACAGTTTTTATTATTATGTTAAAGAATTTCCATACATTGTACATGAAAGATATCCACATACCAAATGGGTGAGTCAGTATTCGCGGTATGGAAAACGTGAAGAGAATTAAGTTACTTTACTTTATGACGTCATAGTTATTCACATTATGTCATACGTACAGTAGAAGTCATTATTAGAAAAGATGAATTAGAGAAATACAGTAATGAATAAAGAAGTACAAATCGAAATTCTATCCAAAACTCGCTTAGGCGATTTTGGTTTCTTTGTGAAAATGAACATTCAAACATAAAAACCATACAAATATAAGTACTGCATGAAGACAATGAATCCATAAAATGATGGTATAGGAATGTTCATTGTTCATTTTTACAGTGCTCCCCCTTTTAAAATGGTATTAATTAATACAATAATATAATACAATTAATACAATACAATACAATTGAGAAAATAACATCCTAACGAATTCAAATTAGATGATGACGAATTTTTCTTTACAATACAAATTTTATACAGAACAAGTGAGTTTGGGTGGTTGGGTACAATGCAGAGTAATCAAATTTTTAACATGACACTTGCTTAGAGAGTTATAAAATATAAAAAAAATTCAAAGATTAGTACTTTAATTTTATACAAACAGAATAAATGACTAATACGTTAATTTAGACAAACAATTAAGTTAGACAAAGAATGATATTGTTAAATTTTTAACGAAATTTTATTTTGCTGTGGAAAAAAAAAATACATACCTAATGAATAGTAGGTAAAAGAGAAAAATTTAAATTTAAAGTTGGAATATCCAAGTTATCATGGTAGTACAGTTAATAAACTAATTTATTGACTATTGTAGGTAAAAATCGAATTACGTAATGGATGATGTATAGACCTGTGGTCTAGTGTGTATTTGTTTTGTACTAGGTACAAAGTGTATATCTTATAATTTTGAGGGACAGATTAGCTGAGGGATTGTTAATTAACTGAATAAATGCATGAGCAAGATATATTAGAAACAAAAATGATTAAGATTAAATTACATGGTTAGCACTTACACGCAATTAAATAAAGTTTATCGTGATATCCAATGATTCTAGAAAAACGGTTTGTGTATATATAGTGTATATAGTGTGTATACGTGTGTGTGTGTGGGTGTGTGTAAGGATTCGGGAGGTTTCGAATTAACAAAGTTTTATACTAATTTAAATTGAGAGTAGGGTTATAGAATCTTTTAAGTTTAAGTCAATTATTATTATTATTATTATTATTATAAAATCCTTATGTTGAAGGTCGATTATTATTAAATTCTAAATTTAAGGACAATTACTCACGATTAATTGAACAAAGAAAATGAAAAATACAAATTAAAAATAGAAATCAATTATGCATTTTAATGAGCTAACATAATTTATAATATTCTTAAAAATAAAAGTAAATCGAGCCATAGATGAATTTCAGCCAAGAATAAAAAAAGTTATTGAAATGGAAGGAAAGCATTTCGAACAATTTCTTTAATAATTTCAGGTAAATTTTACATAAAAAATTATTTGTATATAATAAAAAAAAAATATTAAAAAGGTTTTAATAATTTTTGCATGTTAAGTAGAAAAATCATACTCTTTCGTTAAATGTTGATAGAATTTGAATTATTTGATATTTTAGTCTGAAAACTTGTTTGCATATACATAAATACATATGTTTTATTGTGTAGAAGTTTTATTAAAAGTAAATAAAAAAAAATAAAAAACACAACTGAAATTTAGGGTATGTGCGGTCATACGGGTAAATTTCTCGACCGTACAGAGCAGGATAAATTAGGTACATGATCGATTAATTATTACACAATTACTGTCATCATATAATCACAATAATTATAAAAATTGTTATAAAGAAATGTAAAAACGGTTTTAGTTACCAATAAAAAAATATATAATTTTACCTATATATTTATATATGCAACAATGGCATGAAAAAAAAAACAAATCGGTCAATTTCCTTCTTACAAAAAAAAAAGGTTAAACCAAAGACACAATTCGGTCGATTCAGGTTTAATTTAATTCTCTTTTACAAAAAAAAAGGTTGAATTAAATTCTTAAATTACATTTCCTCAAACTAAATTCTCTTAAACTACAAAAAAAAGTTGAATTCAATTGACTGCATTGAAATGACTTGGGACTTCAAAACTGACTTGGGACTTCAAAACTGAGACTTGAAACTAACTTCGAAACTGACTGAAACTAACTTCGAAACTGACTGAAACTTGAAACTGATTAACTTGAAACTGACTGACTGACTTAAACTGACTTGAACTGACTTGAACTGCTATCATGAATTTCTACAAATCTCTGGGGCGGTTGTCCCTCTGGATGCAACCTACTGACTTGAACTGACTTAAAACTGACTGAAAACTGAAATTGACTGCACTCGAACTGCTATGAAGTGGAGTCTATTATTCTCTGGGTTTGGTTGTCCCTCTTGGAAGCAACCAACTAACTGAAATTAACTGAGATGGACTGCGCTAAACTGCTATCAGTTGAGTCTACTGAAACTTACTTGCACTTGAACTGCTATCAAGTGGAGATTAGTAATCTCTGGGGTTTGGTTGTCCCTCTTGGATACAACCAACTGAAATTTGTCTGAAAACTGATTTGCAACTTATTTGCAACTAAAACTGACTTGAAACTGATTTGCAAATGATTTGCAACTAAAACTGACTCGAAACTACTTCAAGTATCTCTATAAATCTCTGGGGTTTGGTTGTCCCTCTTGGGTGCAACCAACTGAAACTGAAAACTGAAACTGGAACTTGAAATTGCTTGAAGTATCGCTATAACTCTATAAACTCTCTATAAACTCTATCTTTCTTAATTTGCAAGTCAATTCAATTCAATGATTTGAAAAAAATTGTAAACAAAAATACGAAATGTAAACACATTTCACTCGAATGTACGCGAAGGTATAGTAATATTATGTTTGGTACATAAAATAAAATTATTCTATACTAACTATAATAGTGAAAATAACTCTCTGACATTAACTCTGTGACAATAACTCTGTGACAATAACTCTGTGACAATAACTCTGTGACAATAACTCTGACTTTTAACTTCTGTGACTTTTAACTCTGTGACATTTAACTCTCTGAAAATAACTCTGTGACAATTAACTTCTGTGACAATAAACTTCTTTGACAATTATCTTCTGTGACAATAACCTTCTGTGACAATAAACTTCTGTGACAATAAACTTCTGTGACAATAAACTTATGTGACAATAAACTTCTGTGACTTTTAACTTCTGTGACTTTTAACTTCTGACTTTTAACTTGTGTGACTTTTAACTTCTGACAATTAATTTCTGCGAAAATTAACTCCTGCGAAAATTAACTCCTGCGAAAATTAACTCCAGCGAAAATTAAATCTGTGACAATAACTGTGAAAATCAACTTCTGTGAAAATTACTGTTTCAATAAAAAAATGTATGACTGATGTCTGAAATGTTTACTGTGTTTCTTGTAAATTCTGGTTTGATATCTTTATTAACTGTTAATAATAATGACTTTCCAAATGTTTAGAGATTACTTTTAAAAAAAAAACTCTGTACTTAACAAGATTCCTACGGCGAAATCATAGGAGACGTGTCCTGAAGACGTCTTGCTGGCTACTTCTTCTGGATGAAAACTAGGCGTGGAGAACTTGGAGTCGTGACACACCGGTTCAAGGGTGGATGTTACGAACTGGAAGTCGTGACCACGCCGGTCAACTGTAGGTCTTATTATCTTGGTAGTAGGGTCGCTACAAGTTTTATCCTGATGCAGGGTAATTTCTATCCTGGCCAAAGAGTGGCCACTGTTAAAATATCTTGTTAAAATTCTTCTTCTGTGTGCTTGGTTGTCTCGATTTCCAGGGGGTTCTGGAAGACTGGAAGAATCCTGGATGCAGGGATCGTCAGTTCTTATCATGGGGCAGGGGTCGCTAGTTTTTTTTATGGGGCAGGGTCGTACTTTGTTAAACTAATATCTTCTATGGTGTTGGGTTGTCTCGAAGGAAAAGATAAAAAGAAACTTTGTTTCACTGTAATTTACTTCTAAAAAAATGTACAGGTAGTGCTCTAAATTTACAGGGGTAGAGGTTCGACCTCTTTCGACCATGGCTCGGGCCGGAATCTAAAAATTAAGGAGGCAAGGGGCCTCTGCCCCCTCCTCGCAGCGAGGCTGCTAACAAGGGAGTGATCCGAAGTAATCGAAGTCGGAGTGAAGAAGTAGAAGTGATGAAGAAGTGAAGTGACTTTTACAGTTACATGCTTTATACATATAATCTAAATTTTGGGGGAATGCAGTTTGAAGGTTAAGTTCCCCCCTTTTAAACACATGATCAGATGAAAGATTCCAAATAAAAATTAAAAAAACAATAAAAACTAATCGCATTTTCGCCAAGTATACATTTCTGAAGGCGACATAATTTCGTAGTAGTACATAAGTACAATCTAAGTACATCATTGAGTACGTTGTAATTTTGGTTTATTACAATTATGATTACAATTATCAATAATTCACATTCGCTTATTATCGTTAATTATCGTTATTAAAGTACATTACATTATAGTAAATTATTACATTTAATTACAATTTTATTAAAGTACATTACGTCGTTTACAATTCCTACAGTGTTTTTATATTTATATAAGGTTATTATATATGGTTAATAGTACAACACAAAGTACATGGGCACATACGGTATATATTTATATATACATAACACACATAATTTAACATAACGCATGATAATGTATTATAAATAGAAATTAGAGCGAGAGGAGATTTTTCGTTTTCAGATGTTCAATTCATGTTGTGATCATCGAATTTGTTCACTTGCCTAAGCATTTATGAATATCTTGCGAGGGGTGAACGCACTTGAAAAAAAATAAAAAAATAATACATGCGAACGTATTTGGACGATTTTGAACGAACAGGTACAGAGGCATAAAGTTTCGTACCATTTCGTAGACTGACACGAGTAAAAATGAATATTTAATAAAATTGATATAGGATAATGGTCAAGATAGGGCATGGATGTATGAATGAACAACATATAAATAATGACGTATAGAGTGTACAGTTTTTATTATTATGTTAAAGAATTTCCATACATTGTACATGAAAGATATCCACATACCAAATGGGTGAGTCAGTATTCGCGGTATGGAAAACGTGAAGAGAATTAAGTTACTTTACTTTATGACGTCATAGTTATTCACATTATGTCATACGTACAGTATAAGTCATTATTAGAAAAGATGAATTAGAGAAATACAGTAATGAATAAAGAAGTACAAATCGAAATTCTATCCAAAACTCGCTTAGGCGATTTTGGTTTCTTTGTGAAAATGAACATTCAAACATAAAAACCATACAAATATAAGTACTGCATGAAGACAATGAATCCATAAAATGATGGTATAGGAATTGTTCATTGTTCATTTTTACAGTGCTCCCCCCTTTTAAAATGGTATTAATTAATACAATAATATAATACAATTAATACAATACAATACAATTGAGAAAATAACATCCTAACGAATTCAAATTAGATGATGACGAATTTTTCTTTACAATACAAATTTTATACAGAACAAGTGAGTTTGGGTTGGGTACAATGCAGAGTAATCAAATTTTTAACATGACACTTGCTTAGAGAGTTATAAAATATAAAAAAAATTCAAAGATTAGTACTTTAATTTTATACAAACAGAATAAAATGACTAATACGTTAATTTAGACAAACAATTAAGTTAGACAAAGAATGATATTGTTAAATTTTTAACGAAATTTTATTTTGCTGTGGAAAAAAAAATACATACCTAATGAATAGTAGGTAAAAGAGAAAAATTTAAATTTAAAGTTCAGGAATATCCAAAGTTATCATGATAGTACAGTTAATAAACTAATTTTATTGACTATTGTAGGTAAAAATCGAATTACGTAATGGATGATGTATAGACCTGTGGTCTAGTGTGTATTTGTTTGTACTAGGTACAAAGTGTATATCTTATAATTTTGAGGGACAGATTAGCTGAGAGGATTGTTAAATTAACTGAATAAATGCATGAGCAAGATATATTAGAAAGCAAAAATGATTAAGATTAAATTACATGGTTAGCACTTACACGCAATTAAATAAAGTTTATCGTGATATCCAATGATTCTAAAAACGGTTTGTGTATATATAGTGTATATAGTGTGTATACGTGTGTGTGTGGGTGTGTGTAAGGATTCGGGAGGTTTTCGAATTAACAAAGTTTTATACTAATTTAAATTGAGAGTAGGGTTATAGAATCTTTTAAGTTTAAGTCATTATTATTATTATTATTATTATTATAAAATCCTTATGTTGAAGGTCGATTATTATTAAATTCTAAATTTAAGGACAATTACTCACGATTAATTGAACAAAGAAAATGAAAAATACAAATTAAAAATAGAAATCAATTATGCATTTTAATGAGCTAACATAATTTTATAATATTCTTAAAAATAAAAGTAAATCGAGCCATAGATGAATTTCAGCCAAGAATAAAAAAAGTTATTGAAATGGAAGGAAAGCATTTCGAACAATTTCTTTAATAATTTCAGGTAAATTTTACATAAAAAATTATTTGTATAAATAAAAAAAATATTAAAAAGGTTTTAATAATTTTTGCATGTTAAGTAGAAAAATCATACTCTTTCGTTAAATGTTGATAGAATTTGAATTATTTGATATTTTAGTCTGAAAACTTGTTTGCATATACATAAATACATATGTTTTATTGTGTAGAAGTTTATTAAAAGTAAATAAAAAAAATAAAAAACACAACTGAAATTTAGGGTATGTGCGGTCATACGGGTAAATTTCTCGACCGTACAGAGCAGGATAAATTAGGTACATGATCGATTAATTATTACACAATTACTGTCATCATATAATCACAATAATTATAAAAATTGTTATAAAGAAATGTAAAAACGGTTTTAGTTACCAATAAAAAAATATATAATTTTACCTATATATTTATATATGCAACAATGGCATGAAAAAAAAACAAATCGGTCAATTTCCTTCTTACAAAAAAAAAAGGTTAAACCAAAGACACAATTCGGTCGATTCAGGTTTAATTTAATTCTCTTTTACAACAAAAAAAAGGTTGAATTAAATTCTTAAATTACATTTCCTCAAACTAAATTCTCTTAAACTACAAAAAAAAAGTTGAATTCAATTGACTGCATTGAAATGACTTGGGACTTCAAAACTGACTTGGGACTTCAAAACTGAGACTTGAAACTAACTTCGAAACTGACTGAAACTAACTTCGAAACTGACTGAAACTTGAAACTGATTAACTTGAAACTGACTGACTGACTTAAACTGACTTGAACTGACTTGAACTGCTATCATGTATTTCTACAAATCTCTGGGGCGGTTGTCCCTCTGGATGCAACCTACTGACTTGAACTGACTTAAAACTGACTGAAAACTGAAATTGACTGCACTCGAACTGCTATGAAGTGGAGTCTATTATTCTCTGGGTTTGGTTGTCCCTCTTGGAAGCAACCAACTAACTGAAATTAACTGAGATGGACTGCGCTAAACTGCTATCAGTTGAGTCTACTGAAACTTACTTGCACTTGAACTGCTATCAAGTGGAGATTAGTAATCTCTGGGGTTTGGTTGTCCCTCTTGGATACAACCAACTGAAATTTGTCTGAAAACTGATTTGCAACTTATTTGCAACTAAAACTGACTTGAAACTGATTTGCAAATGATTTGCAACTAAAACTGACTCGAAACTACTTCAAGTATCTCTATAAATCTCTGGGGTTTGGTTGTCCTCTTGGGTGCAACCAACTGAAACTGAAAACTGAAACTGGAACTTGAAATTGCTTGAAGTATCGCTATAACTCTATAAACTCTCTATAAACTCTATCTTTCTTAATTTGCAAGTCAATTCAATTCAATGATTTGAAAAAAATTGTAAACAAAAATACGAAATGTAAACACATTTCACTCGAATGTACGCGAAGGTATAGTAATATTATGTTTGGTACATAAAATAAAATTATTCTATACTAACTATAATAGTGAAAATAACTCTCTGACATTAACTCTGTGACAATAACTCTGTGACAATAACTCTGTGACAATAACTCTGTGACAATAACTCTGTGACTTTTAACTTCTGTGACTTTTAACTCTGTGACATTTAACTCTCTGAAAATAACTCTGTGACAATTAACTTCTGTGACAATAAACTTCTTTGACAATTATCTTCTGTGACAATAACCTTCTGTGACAATAAACTTCTGTGACAATAAACTTCTGTGACAATAAACTTATGTGACAATAAACTTCTGTGACTTTTAACTTCTGTGACTTTTAACTTCTGACTTTTAACTTGTGTGACTTTTAACTTCTGACAATTAATTTCTGCGAAAATTAACTCCTGCGAAAATTAACTCCTGCGAAAATTAACTCCTGCGAAAATTAACTCTGTGACAATAACTGTGAAAATCAACTTCTGTGAAAATTACTGTTTCAATAAAAAAATGTATGACTGATGTCTGAAATGTTTACTGTGTTTCTTGTAAATTCTGGTTTGATACTCTTTATTAACTGTTAATAATAATGACTTTCCAAATGTTTAGAGATTACTTTTTAAAAAAAAAACTCTGTACTTAACAAGATTCCTACGGCGAAATCATAGGAGACGTGTCCTGAAGACGTCTTGCTGGCTACTTCTTCTTGGATGAAAACTAGGCGTGGAGAACTTGGAGTCGTGACACACCGGTTCAAGGGTGGATGTTACGAACTGGAAGTCGTGACACGCCGGTCAACTGGTAGGTCTTATTATCTTGGTAGTAGGGTCGCTACAAGTTTTATCCTGATGCAGGGTAATTTCTATCCTGGCCAAAGAGTGGCCACTTGTTAAAATACTCTTGTTAAAATCTTCTTCTTCTGTGTGCTTGGTTGTCTCGATTTCCAGGGGGTTCTGGAAGACTGGAAGAATCCTGGATGCAGGGATCGTCAGTTTCTTATCCTGGGGCAGGGGTCGCTAGTTTTTTTTATCATGGGGCAGGGTCGCTACTTTTGTTAAACTAATATCTTCTATGGTGTTTGGGTTGTCTCGAAGGAAAAGATAAAAAGAAACTTTGTTTCACTGTAATTTACTTCTAAAAAAATGTACAGGTAGTGCTCTAAATTTACAGGGGTAGAGGTTCGACCTCTTTCGACCATGGCTCGGGCCGGAATCTAAAAATTAAGGAGGCAAGGGGCCTCTGCCCCCTCCTCGCAGCGAGGCTGCTAACAAGGGAGTGATCCGAAGTAATCGAAGTCGGAGTGAAGAAGTAGAAGTGATGAAGAAGTGAAGTGACTTTTACAGTTACATGCTTTATACATATAATCTAAATTTTGGGGGAATGCAGTTTGAAGGTTAAGTTCCCCCCTTTTAAACACATGATCAGATGAAAGATTCCAAATAAAAATTAAAAAAACAATAAAAACTAATCGCATTTTCGCCAAGTATACATTTCTGAAGGCGACATAATTTCGTAGTAGTACATAAGTACAATCTAAGTACATCATTGAGTACGTTGTAATTTTGGTTTATTACAATTATGATTACAATTATCAATAATTCACATTCGCTTATTATCGTTAATTATCGTTATTAAAGTACATTACATTATAGTAAATTATTACATTTAATTACAATTTTATTAAAGTACATTACGTCGTTTACAATTCCTACAGTGTTTTTATATTTATATAAGGTTATTATATATGGTTAATAGTACAACACAAAGGACATGGGCACATACGGGATATATTTATATATACATAACACACATAATTTAACATAACGCATGATAATGTATTATAAATAGAAATTAGAGCGAGAGGAGATTTTTCGTTTTCAGATGTTCAATTCATGTTGTGATCATCGAATTTGTTCACTTGCCTAAGCATTTATGAATATCTTGCGAGGGGTGAACGCACTTGAAAAAAAATAAAAAAATAATACATGCGAACGTATTTGGACGATTTTGAACGAACAGGTACAGAGGCATAAAGTTTCGTACCATTTCGTAGACTGACACGAGTAAAAATGAATATTTAATAAAATTGATATAGATAATGGTCAAGATAGGGCATGGATGTATGAATGAACAACATATAAATAATGACGTATAGAGTGTACAGTTTTTATTATTATGTTAAAGAATTTCCATACATTGTACATGAAAGATATCCACATACCAAATGGGTGAGTCAGTATTCGCGGTATGGAAAACGTGAAGAGAATTAAGTTACTTTACTTTATGACGTCATAGTTATTCACATTATGTCATACGTACAGTATAAGTCATTATTAGAAAAGATGAATTAGAGAAATACAGTAATGAATAAAGAAGTACAAATCGAAATTCTATCCAAAACTCGCTTAGGCGATTTTGGTTTCTTTGTGAAAATGAACATTCAAACATAAAAACCATACAAATATAAGTACTGCATGAAGACAATGAATCCATAAAATGATGGTATAGGAATTGTTCATTGTTCATTTTTACAGTGCTCCCCCCTTTTAAAATGGTATTAATTAATACAATAATATAATACAATTAATACAATACAATACAATTGAGAAATAACTCCTAACGAATTCAAATTAGATGATGACGAATTTTTCTTTACAATACAAATTTTATACAGAACAAGTGAGTTTGGGTGGTTGGGTACAATGCAGAGTAATCAAATTTTTAACATGACACTTGCTTAGAGAGTTATAAAATATAAAAAAAATTCAAAGATTAGTACTTTAATTTTATACAAACAGAATAAAATGACTAATACGTTAATTTAGACAAACAATTAAGTTAGACAAAGAATGATATTGTTAAATTTTTAACGAAATTTTATTTTGCTGTGGAAAAAAAAATACATACCTAATGAATAGTAGGTAAAAGAGAAAAATTTAAATTTAAAGTTCAGGAATATCCAAAGTTATCATGGTAGTACAGTTAATAAACTAATTTTATTGACTATTGTAGGTAAAAATCGAATTACGTAATGGATGATGTATAGACCTGTGGTCTAGTGTGTATTTGTTTGTACTAGGTACAAAGTGTATATAATTTTGAGGGACAGATTAGCTGAGAGGATTGTTAAATTAACTGAATAAATGCATGAGCAAGATATATTAGAAAACAAAAATGATTAAGATTAAATTACATGGTTAGCACTTACACGCAATTAAATAAAGTTTATCGTGATATCCAATGATTCTAGAAAAACGGTTTGTGTATATATAGTGTATATAGTGTGTATACGTGTGTGTGTGTGGGTGTGTGTAAGGATTCGGGAGGTTTTCGAATTAACAAAGTTTTATACTAATTTAAATTGAGAGTAGGGTTATAGAATCTTTTAAGTTTAAGTCAATTATTATATTATTATTATTATTATAAAATCCTTATGTTGAAGGTCGATTATTATTAAATTCTAAATTTAAGGACAATTACTCACGATTAATTGAACAAAGAAAATGAAAAATACAAATTAAAAATAGAAATCAATTATGCATTTTAATGAGCTAACATAATTTTATAATATTCTTAAAAATAAAAGTAAATCGAGCCATAGATGAATTTCAGCCAAGAATAAAAAAAGTTATTGAAATGGAAGGAAAGCATTTCGAACAATTTCTTTAATAATTTCAGGTAAATTTTACATAAAAAATTATTTGTATATAATAAAAAAAATATTAAAAAGGTTTTAATAATTTTTGCATGTTAAGTAGAAAAATCATACTCTTTCGTTAAATGTTGATAGAATTTGAATTATTTGATATTTTAGTCTGAAAACTTGTTTGCATATACATAAATACATATGTTTTATTGTGTAGAAGTTTTATTAAAAGTAAATAAAAAAAAATAAAAAACACAACTGAAATTTAGGGTATGTGCGGTCATACGGGTAAATTTCTCGACCGTACAGAGCAGGATAAATTAGGTACATGATCGATTAATTATTACACAATTACTGTCATCATATAATCACAATAATTATAAAAATTGTTATAAAGAAATGAAAAACGGTTTTAGTTACCAATAAAAAAATATATAATTTTACCTATATATTTATATATGCAACAATGGCATGAAAAAAAAACAAATCGGTCAATTTCCTTCTTACAAAAAAAAAGGTTAAACCAAAGACACAATTCGGTCGATTCAGGTTTAATTTAATTCTCTTTTACAACAAAAAAAAGGTTGAATTAAATTCTTAAATTACATTTCCTCAAACTAAATTCTCTTAAACTACAAAAAAAAAGTTGAATTCAATTGACTGCATTGAAATGACTTGGGACTTCAAAACTGACTTGGGACTTCAAAACTGAGACTTGAAACTAACTTCGAAACTGACTGAAACTAACTTCGAAACTGACTGAAACTTGAAACTGATTAACTTGAAACTGACTGACTGACTTAAACTGACTTGAACTGACTTGAACTGCTATCATGTATTTCTACAAATCTCTGGGGCGGTTGTCCCTCTGGATGCAACCTACTGACTTGAACTGACTTAAAACTGACTGAAAACTGAAATTGACTGCACTCGAACTGCTATGAAGTGGAGTCTATTATTCTCTGGGTTTGGTTGTCCCTCTTGGAAGCAACCAACTAACTGAAATTAACTGAGATGGACTGCGCTAAACTGCTATCAGTTGAGTCTACTGAAACTTACTTGCACTTGAACTGCTATCAAGTGGAGATTAGTAATCTCTGGGGTTTGGTTGTCCCTCTTGGATACAACCAACTGAAATTTGTCTGAAAACTGATTTGCAACTTATTTGCAACTAAAACTGACTTGAAACTGATTTGCAAATGATTTGCAACTAAAACTGACTCGAAACTACTTCAAGTATCTCTATAAATCTCTGGGGTTTGGTTGTCCCTCTTGGGTGCAACCAACTGAAACTGAAAACTGAAACTGGAACTTGAAATTGCTTGAAGTATCGCTATAACTCTATAAACTCTCTATAAACTCTATCTTTCTTAATTTGCAAGTCAATTCAATTCAATGATTTGAAAAAAATTGTAAACAAAAATACGAAATGTAAACACATTTCACTCGAATGTACGCGAAGGTATAGTAATATTATGTTTGGTACATAAAATAAAATTATTCTATACTAACTATAATAGTGAAAATAACTCTCTGACATTAACTCTGTGACAATAACTCTGTGACAATAACTCTGTGACAATAACTCTGTGACAATAACTCTGTGACTTTTAACTTCTGTGACTTTTAACTCTGTGACATTTAACTCTCTGAAAATAACTCTGTGACAATTAACTTCTGTGACAATAACCTTCTGTGACAATAAACTTCTGTGACAATAAACTTCTGTGACAATAAACTTATGTGACAATAAACTTCTGTGACTTTTAACTTCTGTGACTTTTAACTTCTGACTTTTAACTTGTGTGACTTTTAACTTCTGTGACAATTAATTTCTGCGAAAATTAACTCCTGCGAAAATTAACTCCTGCGAAAATTAACTCCTGCGAAAATTAACTCTGTGACAATAACTGTGAAAATCAACTTCTGTGAAAATTACTGTTTCAATAAAAAAATGTATGACTGATGTCTGAAATGTTTACTGTGTTTCTTGTAAATTCTGGTTTGATACTCTTTATTAACTGTTAATAATAATGACTTTCCAAATGTTTAGAGATTACTTTTTAAAAAAAAAACTCTGTACTTAACAAGATTCCTACGGCGAAATCATAGGAGACGTGTCCTGAAGACGTCTTGCTGGCTACTTCTTCTTGGATGAAAACTAGGCGTGGAGAACTTGGAGTCGTGACACACCGGTTCAAGGGTGGATGTTACGAACTGGAAGTCGTGACACGCCGGTCAACTGGTAGGTCTTATTATCTTGGTAGTAGGGTCGCTACAAGTTTTATCCTGATGCAGGGTAATTTCTATCCTGGCCAAAGAGTGGCCACTTGTTAAAATACTCTTGTTAAAATCTTCTTCTTCTGTGTGCTTGGTTGTCTCGATTTCCAGGGGGTTCTGGAAGACTGGAAGAATCCTGGATGCAGGGATCGTCAGTTTCTTATCCTGGGGCAGGGGTCGCTAGTTTTTTTTATCATGGGGCAGGGTCGCTACTTTTGTTAAACTAATATCTTCTATGGTGTTTGGGTTGTCTCGAAGGAAAAGATAAAAAGAAACTTTGTTTCACTGTAATTTACTTCTAAAAAAATGTACAGGTAGTGCTCTAAATTTACAGGGGTAGAGGTTCGACCTCTTTCGACCATGGCTCGGGCCGGAATCTAAAAATTAAGGAGGCAAGGGGCCTCTGCCCCCTCCTCGCAGCGAGGCTGCTAACAAGGGAGTGATCCGAAGTAATCGAAGTCGGAGTGAAGAAGTAGAAGTGATGAAGAAGTGAAGTGACTTTTACAGTTACATGCTTTATACATATAATCTAAATTTTGGGGGAATGCAGTTTGAAGGTTAAGTTCCCCCCTTTTAAACACATGATCAGATGAAAGATTCCAAATAAAAATTAAAAAAACAATAAAAACTAATCGCATTTTCGCCAAGTATACATTTCTGAAGGCGACATAATTTCGTAGTAGTACATAAGTACAATCTAAGTACATCATTGAGTACGTTGTAATTTTGGTTTATTACAATTATGATTACAATTATCAATAATTCACATTCGCTTATTATCGTTAATTATCGTTATTAAAGTACATTACATTATAGTAAATTATTACATTTAATTACAATTTTATTAAAGTACATTACGTCGTTTACAATTCCTACAGTGTTTTTATATTTATATAAGGTTATTATATATGGTTAATAGTACAACACAAAGACATGGGCACATACGGTATATATTTATATATACATAACACACATAATTTAACATAACGCATGATAATGTATTATAAATAGAAATTAGAGCGAGAGGAGATTTTTCGTTTTCAGATGTTCAATTCATGTTGTGATCATCGAATTTGTTCACTTGCCTAAGCATTTATGAATATCTTGCGAGGGGTGAACGCACTTGAAAAAAAATAAAAAAATAATACATGCGAACGTATTTGGACGATTTTGAACGAACAGGTACAGAGGCATAAAGTTTCGTACCATTTCGTAGACTGACACGAGTAAAAATGAATATTTAATAAAATTGATATAGGATAATGGTCAAGATAGGGCATGGATGTATGAATGAACAACATATAAATAATGACGTATAGAGTGTACAGTTTTTATTATTATGTTAAAGAATTTCCATACATTGTACATGAAAGATATCCACATACCAAATGGGTGAGTCAGTATTCGCGGTATGGAAAACGTGAAGAGAATTAAGTTACTTTACTTTATGACGTCATAGTTATTCACATTATGTCATACGTACAGTATAAGTCATTATTAGAAAAGATGAATTAGAGAAATACAGTAATGAATAAAGAAGTACAAATCGAAATTCTATCCAAAACTCGCTTAGGCGATTTTGGTTTCTTTGTGAAAATGAACATTCAAACATAAAAACCATACAAATATAAGTACTGCATGAAGACAATGAATCCATAAAATGATGGTATAGGAATTGTTCATTGTTCATTTTTACAGTGCTCCCCCCTTTTAAAATGGTATTAATTAATACAATAATATAATACAATTAATACAATACAATACAATTGAGAAAATAACATCCTAACGAATTCAAATTAGATGATGACGAATTTTTCTTTACAATACAAATTTTATACAGAACAAGTGAGTTTGGGTGGTTGGGTACAATGCAGAGTAATCAAATTTTTAACATGACACTTGCTTAGAGAGTTATAAAATATAAAAAAAATTCAAAGATTAGTACTTTAATTTTATACAAACAGAATAAAATGACTAATACGTTAATTTAGACAAACAATTAAGTTAGACAAAGAATGATATTGTTAAATTTTTAACGAAATTTTATTTTGCTGTGGAAAAAAAAAATACATACCTAATGAATAGTAGGTAAAAGAGAAAAATTTAAATTTAAAGTTCAGGAATATCCAAAGTTATCATGATAGTACAGTTAATAAACTAATTTTATTGACTATTGTAGGTAAAAATCGAATTACGTAATGGATGATGTATAGACCTGTGGTCTAGTGTGTATTTGTTTGTACTAGGTACAAAGTGTATATCTTATAATTTTGAGGGACAGATTAGCTGAGAGGATTGTTAAATTAACTGAATAAATGCATGAGCAAGATATATTAGAAAGCAAAAATGATTAAGATTAAATTACATGGTTAGCACTTACACGCAATTAAATAAAGTTTATCGTGATATCCAATGATTCTAGAAAAACGGTTTGTGTATATATAGTGTATATAGTGTGTATACGTGTGTGTGTGTGGGTGTGTGTAAGGATTCGGGAGGTTTTCGAATTAACAAAGTTTTATACTAATTTAAATTGAGAGTAGGGTTATAGAATCTTTTAAGTTTAAGTCAATTATTATTATTATTATTATTATTATAAAATCCTTATGTTGAAGGTCGATTATTATTAAATTCTAAATTTAAGGACAATTACTCACGATTAATTGAACAAAGAAAATGAAAAATACAAATTAAAAATAGAAATCAATTATGCATTTTAATGAGCTAACATAATTTTATAATATTCTTAAAAATAAAAGTAAATCGAGCCATAGATGAATTTCAGCCAAGAATAAAAAAAGTTATTGAAATGGAAGGAAAGCATTTCGAACAATTTCTTTAATAATTTCAGGTAAATTTTACATAAAAAATTATTTGTATATAATAAAAAAAATATTAAAAAGGTTTTAATAATTTTTGCATGTTAAGTAGAAAAATCATACTCTTTCGTTAAATGTTGATAGAATTTGAATTATTTGATATTTTAGTCTGAAAACTTGTTTGCATATACATAAATACATATGTTTTATTGTGTAGAAGTTTTATTAAAAGTAAATAAAAAAAAATAAAAAACACAACTGAAATTTAGGGTATGTGCGGTCATACGGGTAAATTTCTCGACCGTACAGAGCAGGATAAATTAGGTACATGATCGATTAATTATTACACAATTACTGTCATCATATAATCACAATAATTATAAAAATTGTTATAAAGAAATGTAAAAACGGTTTTAGTTACCAATAAAAAAATATATAATTTTACCTATATATTTATATATGCAACAATGGCATGAAAAAAAAACAAATCGGTCAATTTCCTTCTTACAAAAAAAAAGGTTAAACAAAGACACAATTCGGTCGATTCAGGTTTAATTTAATTCTCTTTTACAACAAAAAAAAGGTTGAATTAAATTCTTAAATTACATTTCCTCAAACTAAATTCTCTTAAACTACAAAAAAAAAGTTGAATTCAATTGACTGCATTGAAATGACTTGGGACTTCAAAACTGACTTGGGACTTCAAAACTGAGACTTGAAACTAACTTCGAAACTGACTGAAACTAACTTCGAAACTGACTGAAACTTGAAACTGATTAACTTGAAACTGACTGACTGACTTAAACTGACTTGAACTGACTTGAACTGCTATCATGTATTTCTACAAATCTCTGGGGCGGTTGTCCCTCTGGATGCAACCTACTGACTTGAACTGACTTAAAACTGACTGAAAACTGAAATTGACTGCACTCGAACTGCTATGAAGTGGAGTCTATTATTCTCTGGGTTTGGTTGTCCCTCTTGGAAGCAACCAACTAACTGAAATTAACTGAGATGGACTGCGCTAAACTGCTATCAGTTGAGTCTACTGAAACTTACTTGCACTTGAACTGCTATCAAGTGGAGATTAGTAATCTCTGGGGTTTGGTTGTCCCTCTTGGATACAACCAACTGAAATTTGTCTGAAAACTGATTTGCAACTTATTTGCAACTAAAACTGACTTGAAACTGATTTGCAAATGATTTGCAACTAAAACTGACTCGAAACTACTTCAAGTATCTCTATAAATCTCTGGGGTTTGGTTGTCCCTCTTGGGTGCAACCAACTGAAACTGAAAACTGAAACTGGAACTTGAAATTGCTTGAAGTATCGCTATAACTCTATAAACTCTCTATAAACTCTATCTTTCTTAATTTGCAAGTCAATTCAATTCAATGATTTGAAAAAAATTGTAAACAAAAATACGAAATGTAAACACATTTCACTCGAATGTACGCGAAGGTATAGTAATATTATGTTTGGTACATAAAATAAAATTATTCTATACTAACTATAATAGTGAAAATAACTCTCTGACATTAACTCTGTGACAATAACTCTGTGACAATAACTCTGTGACAATAACTCTGTGACAATAACTCTGTGACTTTTAACTTCTGTGACTTTTAATGACTCTCTGAAAATAACTCTGTGACAATTAACTTCTGTGACAATAAACTTCTTTGACAATTATCTTCTGTGACAATAACCTTCTGTGACAATAAACTTCTGTGACAATAAACTTCTGTGACAATAAACTTATGTGACAATAAACTTCTGTGACTTTTAACTTCTGTGACTTTTAACTTCTGACTTTTAACTTGTGTGACTTTTAACTTCTGTGACAATTAATTTCTGCGAAAATTAACTCCTGCGAAAATTAACTCCTGCGAAAATTAACTCCTGCGAAAATTAACTCTGTGACAATAACTGTGAAAATCAACTTCTGTGAAAATTACTGTTTCAATAAAAAAATGTATGACTGATGTCTGAAATGTTTACTGTGTTTCTTGTAAATTCTGGTTTGATACTCTTTATTAACTGTTAATAATAATGACTTTCCAAATGTTTAGAGATTACTTTTAAAAAAAAAAACTCTGTACTTAACAAGATTCCTACGGCGAAATCATAGGAGACGTGTCCTGAAGACGTCTTGCTGGCTACTTCTTCTTGGATGAAAACTAGGCGTGGAGAACTTGGAGTCGTGACACACCGGTTCAAGGGTGGATGTTACGAACTGGAAGTCGTGACACGCGGTCAACTGGTAGGTCTTATTATCTTGGTAGTAGGGTCGCTACAAGTTTTATCCTGATGCAGGGTAATTTCTATCCTGGCCAAAGAGTGGCCACTTGTTAAAATACTCTTGTTAAAATCTTCTTCTTCTGTGTGCTTGGTTGTCTCGATTTCCAGGGGGTTCTGGAAGACTGGAAGAATCCTGGATGCAGGGATCGTCAGTTTCTTATCCTGGGGCAGGGGTCGCTAGTTTTTTTTTATCATGGGGCAGGGTCGCTACTTTTGTTAAACTAATATCTTCTATGGTGTTTGGGTTGTCTCGAAGGAAAAGATAAAAAGAAACTTTGTTTCACTGTAATTTACTTCTAAAAAAATGTACAGGTAGTGCTCTAAATTTACAGGGGTAGAGGTTCGACCTCTTTCGACCATGGCTCGGGCCGGAATCTAAAAATTAAGGAGGCAAGGGGCCTCTGCCCCCTCCTCGCAGCGAGGCTGCTAACAAGGGAGTGATCCGAAGTAATCGAAGTCGGAGTGAAGAAGTAGAAGTGATGAAGAAGTGAAGTGACTTTTACAGTTACATGCTTTATACATATAATCTAAATTTTGGGGGAATGCAGTTTGAAGGTTAAGTTCCCCCCTTTTAAACACATGATCAGATGAAAGATTCCAAATAAAAATTAAAAAAACAATAAAAACTAATCGCATTTTCGCCAAGTATACATTTCTGAAGGCGACATAATTTCGTAGTAGTACATAAGTACAATCTAAGTACATCATTGAGTACGTTGTAATTTTGGTTTATTACAATTATGATTACAATTATCAATAATTCACATTCGCTTATTATCGTTAATTATCGTTATTAAAGTACATTACATTATAGTAAATTATTACATTTAATTACAATTTTATTAAAGTACATTACGTCGTTTACAATTCCTACAGTGTTTTTATATTTATATAAGGTTATTATATATGGTTAATAGTACAACACAAAGACATGGGCACATACGGTATATATTTATATATACATACACACATAATTTAACATAACGCATGATAATGTATTATAAATAGAAATTAGAGCGAGAGGAGATTTTTCGTTTTCAGATGTTCAATTCATGTTGTGATCATCGAATTTGTTCACTTGCCTAAGCATTTATGAATATCTTGCGAGGGGTGAACGCACTTGAAAAAAAAAAAAAAATAATACATGCGAACGTATTTGGACGATTTTGAACGAACAGGTACAGAGGCAAAGTTTCGTACCATTTCGTAGACTGACACGAGTAAAAATGAATATTTAATAAAATTGATATAGGATAATGGTCAAGATAGGGCATGGATGTATGAATGAACAACTATAAATAATGACGTATAGAGTGTACAGTTTTTATTATTATGTTAAAGAATTTCCATACATTGTACATGAAAGATATCCACATACCAAATGGGTGAGTCAGTATTCGCGGTATGGAAAACGTGAAGAGAATTAAGTTACTTTACTTTATGACGTCATAGTTATTCACATTATGTCATACGTACAGTATAAGTCATTATTAGAAAAGATGAATTAGAGAAATACAGTAATGAATAAAGAAGTACAAATCGAAATTCTATCCAAAACTCGCTTAGGCGATTTTGGTTTCTTTGTGAAAATGAACATTCAAACATAAAAACCATACAAATATAAGTACTGCATGAAGACAATGAATCCATAAAATGATGGTATAGGAATTGTTCATTGTTCATTTTTACAGTGCTCCCCCCTTTTAAAATGGTATTAATTAATACAATAATATAATACAATTAATACAATACAATACAATTGAGAAAATAACATCCTAACGTATTCAAATTAGATGATGACGAATTTTTCTTTACAATACAAATTTTATACAGAACAAGTGAGTTTGGGTGGGTATGTACAATGCAGAGTAATCAAATTTTTAACATGACACTTGCTTAGAGTGTTATAAAATATAAAAAAAATTCAAAGATTAGTACTTTAATTTTATACAAACAGAATAAAATGACTAATACGTTAATTTAGACAAACAATTAAGTTAGACAAAGAATGATATTGTTAAATTTTTAACGAAATTTTATTTTGCTGTGGAAAAAAAAAATACATACCTAATGAATAGTAGGTAAAAGAGAAAAATTTAAATTTAAAGTTCAGGAATATCCAAAGTTATCATGATAGTACAGTTAATAAACTAATTTTATTGACTATTGTAGGTAAAAATCGAATTACGTAATGGATGATGTATAGACCTGTGGTCTAGTGTGTATTTGTTTGTACTAGGTACAAAGTGTATATCTTATAATTTTGAGGGACAGATTAGCTGAGAGGATTGTTAAATTAACTGAATAAATGCATGAGCAAGATATATTAGAAGCAAAAATGATTAAGATTAAATTACATGGTTAGCACTTACACGCAATTAAATAAAGTTTATCGTGATATCCAATGATTCTAGAAAAACGGTTTTGTGTATATATAGTGTATATAGTGTGTTATACGTGTGTGTGTGGGTGTGTGTAAGGATTCGGGAGGTTTTCGAATTAACAAAGTTTATACTAATTTAAATTGAGAGTAGGTTATAGAACTCTTTTAAGTTTAAGTCAAATTATTATTATTATTATTATTATTATAAAATCCTTATTTGAAGGCGATTATTATTAAATTCTAAATTAAGGACAATTACTCACGATTAATTGAACAAAGAAAATGAAAAATACAAATTAAAAATAGAAATCAATTATGCATTTAATGAGCTAACATTTTATAATATTCTTAAAAATAAAAGTAAATCGAGCCATAGATGAATTTCAGCCAAGAATAAAAAAAGTTATTGAAATGGAAGGAAAGCATTTCGAACAATTTCTTTAATAATTTCAGGTAATTTTACATAAAAAATTATTTGTTTATAAAAAAAAAATATTAAAAAGTTTTAATAATTTGCATGTTAAGTAGAAAAATCATACTCTTTCGTTAAATGTTGATAGAATTTGAATTATTTGATATTTAGTCTGAAAACTTGTTGCATATACATAAATACATATGTTTTATTGTGTAGAAGTTTTATTAAAAGTAAATAAAAAAATAAAAAACACAACTGAAATTTAGGGTATGTGCGGTCATACGGGTAAATTTCTCGACCGTACAGAGCAGGATAAATTAGGTACATGATCGATTAATTATTACACAATTACTGTCATCATATAATCACAATAATTATTAAAAATTGTTATTAAAGAAATGTAAAAACGGTTTTAGTTACCAATAAAAAAATATATAATTTACCTAATATTTATATATGCAACAATGGCATGAAAAAAAAACAAATCGGTCAATTTCCTTCTTACAAAAAAAAAGGTTAACCTAAAGACACAATTCGGTCGATTCAGGTTTAATTTAATTCTCTTTTACAACAAAAAAAAGGTTGAATTAAATTCTTAAATTACATTTCCTCAAACTAAATTCTCTTAAACTACAAAAAAAAGTTGAATTCAATTGACTGCATTGAAATGACTTGGGACTTCAAAACTGACTTGGGACTTCAAAACTGAGACTTGAAACTAACTTCGAAACTGACTGAAACTAACTTCGAAACTGACTGAAACTTGAAACTGATTAACTTGAAACTGACTGACTGACTTAAACTGACTTGAACTGACTTGAACTGCTATCATGTATTTCTACAAATCTCTGGGGCGGTTGTCCCTCTGGATGCAACCTACTGACTTGAACTGACTTAAAACTGACTGAAAACTGAAATTGACTGCACTCGAACTGCTATGAAGTGGAGTCTATTATTCTCTGGGTTTGGTTGTCCCTCTTGGAAGCAACCAACTAACTGAAATTAACTGAGATGGACTGCGCTAAACTGCTATCAGTTGAGTCTACTGAAACTTGAACTGCTATCAAGTGGAGATTAGTAATCTCTGGGGTTTGGTTGTCCCTCTTGGATACAACCAACTGAAATTTGTCTGAAAACTGATTTGCAACTTATTTGCAACTAAAACTGACTTGAAACTGATTTGCAAATGATTTGCAACTAAAACTGACTCGAAACTACTTCAAGTATCTCTATAAATCTCTGGGGTTTGGTTGTCCCTCTTGGGTGCAACCAACTGAAACTGAAAACTGAAACTGGAACTTGAAATTGCTTGAAGTATCGCTATAACTCTATAAACTCTCTATAAACTCTATCTTTCTTAATTTGCAAGTCAATTCAATTCAATGATTTGAAAAAAATTGTAAACAAAAATACGAAATGTAAACACATTTCACTCGAATGTACGCGAAGGTATAGTAATATTATGTTTGGTACATAAAATAAAATTATTCTATACTAACTATAATAGTGAAAATAACTCTCTGACATTAACTCTGTGACAATAACTCTGTGACAATAACTCTGTGACAATAACTCTGTGACAATAACTCTGTGACTTTTAACTTCTGTGACTTTAACTCTCTGAAAATAACTCTGTGACAATTAACTTCTGTGACAATAAACTTCTTTGACAATTATCTTCTGTGACAATAACCTTCTGTGACAATAAACTTCTGTGACAATAAACTTCTGTGACAATAAACTTATGTGACAATAAACTTCTGTGACTTTTAACTTCTGTGACTTTTAACTTCTGACTTTTAACTTGTGTGACTTTTAACTTCTGTGACAATTAATTTCTGCGAAAATTAACTCCTGCGAAAATTAACTCCTGCGAAAATTAACTCCTGCGAAAATTAACTCTGTGACAATAACTGTGAAAATCAACTTCTGTGAAAATTACTGTTTCAATAAAAAAATGTATGACTGATGTCTGAAATGTTTACTGTGTTTCTTGTAAATTCTGGTTTGATACTCTTTATTAACTGTTAATAATAATGACTTTCCAAATGTTTAGAGATTACTTTTAAAAAAAAAACTCTGTACTTAACAAGATTCCTACGGCGAAATCATAGGAGACGTGTCCTGAAGACGTCTTGCTGGCTACTTCTTCTTGGATGAAAACTAGGCGTGGAGAACTTGGAGTCGTGACACACCGGTTCAAGGGTGGATGTTACGAACTGGAAGTCGTGACACGCCGGTCAACTGGTAGGTCTTATTATCTTGGTAGTAGGGTCGCTACAAGTTTTATCCTGATGCAGGGTAATTTCTATCCTGGCCAAAGAGTGGCCACTTGTTAAAATACTCTTGTTAAAATCTTCTTCTTCTGTGTGCTTGGTTGTCTCGATTTCCAGGGGGTTCTGGAAGACTGGAAGAATCCTGGATGCAGGGATCGTCAGTTTCTTATCCTGGGGCAGGGGTCGCTAGTTTTTTTTATCATGGGGCAGGGTCGCTACTTTTGTTAAACTAATATCTTCTATGGTGTTTGGGTTGTCTCGAAGGAAAAGATAAAAAGAAACTTTGTTTCACTGTAATTTACTTCTAAAAAAATGTACAGGTAGTGCTCTAAATTTACAGGGGTAGAGGTTCGACCTCTTTCGACCATGGCTCGGGCCGGAATCTAAAAATTAAGGAGGCAAGGGGCCTCTGCCCCCTCCTCGCAGCGAGGCTGCTAACAAGGGAGTGATCCGAAGTAATCGAAGTCGGAGTGAAGAAGTAGAAGTGATGAAGAAGTGAAGTGACTTTTACAGTTACATGCTTTATACATATAATCTAAATTTTGGGGGAATGCAGTTTGAAGGTTAAGTTCCCCCCTTTTAAACACATGATCAGATGAAAGATTCCAAATAAAAATTAAAAAAACAATAAAAACTAATCGCATTTTCGCCAAGTATACATTTCTGAAGGCGACATAATTTCGTAGTAGTACATAAGTACAATCTAAGTACATCATTGAGTACGTTGTAATTTTGGTTTATTACAATTATGATTACAATTATCAATAATTCACATTCGCTTATTATCGTTAATTATCGTTATTAAAGTACATTACATTATAGTAAATTATTACATTTAATTACAATTTTATTAAAGTACATTACGTCGTTTACAATTCCTACAGTGTTTTTATATTTATATAAGGTTATTATATATGGTTAATAGTACAACACAAAGTACATGGGCACATACGGTATATATTTATATATACATAACACACATAATTTAACATAACGCATGATAATGTATTATAAATAGAAATTAGAGCGAGAGGAGATTTTTCGTTTTCAGATGTTCAATTCATGTTGTGATCATCGAATTTGTTCACTTGCCTAAGCATTTATGAATATCTTGCGAGGGGTGAACGCACTTGAAAAAAAATAAAAAAATAATACATGCGAACGTATTTGGACGATTTTGAACGAACAGGTACAGAGGCATAAAGTTTCGTACCATTTCGTAGACTGACACGAGTAAAAATGAATATTTAATAAAATTGATATAGGATAATGGTCAAGATAGGGCATGGATGTATGAATGAACAACATATAAATAATGACGTATAGAGTGTACAGTTTTTATTATTATGTTAAAGAATTTCCATACATTGTACATGAAAGATATCCACATACCAAATGGGTGAGTCAGTATTCGCGGTATGGAAAACGTGAAGAGAATTAAGTTACTTTACTTTATGACGTCATAGTTATTCACATTATGTCATACGTACAGTATAAGTCATTATTAGAAAAGATGAATTAGAGAAATACAGTAATGAATAAAGAAGTACAAATCGAAATTCTATCCAAAACTCGCTTAGGCGATTTTGGTTTCTTTGTGAAAATGAACATTCAAACATAAAAACCATACAAATATAAGTACTGCATGAAGACAATGAATCCATAAAATGATGGTATAGGAATTGTTCATTGTTCATTTTTACAGTGCTCCCCCTTTTAAAATGGTATTAATTAATACAATAATATAATACAATTAATACAATACAATACAATTGAGAAAATAACATCCTAACGAATTCAAATTAGATGATGACGAATTTTTCTTTACAATACAAATTTTATACAGAACAAGTGAGTTTGGGTGGTTGGGTACAATGCAGAGTAATCAAATTTTTAACATGACACTTGCTTAGAGTGTTATAAAATATAAAAAAAATTCAAAGATTAGTACTTTAATTTTATACAAACAGAATAAAATGACTAATACGTTAATTTAGACAAACAATTAAGTTAGACAAAGAATGATATTGTTAAATTTTTAACGAAATTTTATTTTGCTGTGGAAAAAAAAAATACATACCTAATGAATAGTAGGTAAAAGAGAAAAATTTAAATTTAAAGTTCAGGAATATCCAAAGTTATCATGATAGTACAGTTAATAAACTAATTTTATTGACTATTGTAGGTAAAAATCGAATTACGTAATGGATGATGTATAGACCTGTGGTCTAGTGTGTATTTGTTTGTACTAGGTACAAAGTGTATATCTTATAATTTTGAGGGACAGATTAGCTGAGAGGATTGTTAAATTAACTGAATAAATGCATGAGCAAGATATATTAGAAAGCAAAAATGATTAAGATTAAATTACATGGTTAGCACTTACACGCAATTAAATAAAGTTTATCGTGATATCCAATGATTCTAGAAAAACGGTTTGTGTATATATAGTGTATATAGTGTGTATACGTGTGTGTGTGGGTGTGTGTAAGGATTCGGGAGGTTTTCGAATTAACAAAGTTTTATACTAATTTAAATTGAGAGTAGGGTTATAGAATCTTTTAAGTTTAAGTCAATTATTATTATTATTATTATTATTATAAAATCCTTATGTTGAAGGTCGATTATTATTAAATTCTAAATTTAAGGACAATTACTCACGATTAATTGAACAAAGAAAATGAAAAATACAAATTAAAAATAGAAATCAATTATGCATTTTAATGAGCTAACATAATTTTATAATATTCTTAAAAATAAAAGTAAATCGAGCCATAGATGAATTTCAGCCAAGAATAAAAAAAGTTATTGAAATGGAAGGAAAGCATTTCGAACAATTTCTTTAATAATTTCAGGTAAATTTTACATAAAAAATTATTTGTATATAATAAAAAAAAATATTAAAAAGGTTTTAATAATTTTTGCATGTTAAGTAGAAAAATCATACTCTTTCGTTAAATGTTGATAGAATTTGAATTATTTGATATTTTAGTCTGAAAACTTGTTTGCATATACATAAATACATATGTTTTATTGTGTAGAAGTTTTATTAAAAGTAAATAAAAAAAAATAAAAAACACAACTGAAATTTAGGGTATGTGCGGTCATACGGGTAAATTTCTCGACCGTACAGAGCAGGATAAATTAGGTACATGATCGATTAATTATTACACAATTACTGTCATCATATAATCACAATAATTATAAAAATTGTTATAAAGAAATGTAAAAACGGTTTTAGTTACCAATAAAAAAATATATAATTTTACCTATATATTTATATATGCAACAATGGCATGAAAAAAAAACAAATCGGTCAATTTCCTTCTTACAAAAAAAAAAAGGTTAAACCAAAGACACAATTCGGTCGATTCAGGTTTAATTTAATTCTCTTTTACAACAAAAAAAAGGAATTAAACAAAAAACTTAAATTACATTTCCTCAAACTAAATTCTCTTAAACTACAAAAAAAAAGTTGAATTCAATTGACTGCATTGAAATGACTTGGGACTTCAAAACTGACTTGGGACTTCAAAACTGAGACTTGAAACTAACTTCGAAACTGACTGAAACTTGAAACTGATTAACTTGAAACTGACTGACTGACTTGAACTGCTATCATGTATTTCTACAAATCTCTGGGGCGGTTGTCCCTCTGGATGCAACCTACTGACTTGAACTGACTTAAAACTGACTGAAAACTGAAATTGACTGCACTCGAACTGCTATGAAGTGGAGTCTATTATTCTCTGGGTTTGGTTGTCCCTCTTGGAAGCAACCAACTAACTGAAATTAACTGAGATGGACTGCGCTAAACTGCTATCAGTTGAGTCTACTGAAACTTACTTGCACTTGAACTGCTATCAAGTGGAGATTAGTAATCTCTGGGGTTTGGTTGTCCCTCTTGGATACAACCAACTGAAATTTGTCTGAAAACTGATTTGCAACTTATTTGCAACTAAAACTGACTTGAAACTGATTTGCAAATGATTTGCAACTAAAACTGACTCGAAACTACTTCAAGTATCTCTATAAATCTCTGGGGTTTGGTTGTCCCTCTTGGGTGCAACCAACTGAAACTGAAAACTGAAACTGGAACTTGAAATTGCTTGAAGTATCGCTATAACTCTATAAACTCTCTATAAACTCTATCTTTCTTAATTTGCAAGTCAATTCAATTCAATGATTTGAAAAAAATTGTAAACAAAAATACGAAATGTAAACACATTTCACTCGAATGTACGCGAAGGTATAGTAATATTATGTTTGGTACATAAAATAAAATTATTCTATACTAACTATAATAGTGAAAATAACTGACATTAATTCTGACAATAACTCTGTGACAATAACTCTGTGACAATAACTCTGTGACAATAACTCTGTGACAATAACTCTGTGACTTTTAACTTCTGTGACTTTTAACTCTGTGACATTTAACTCTCTGAAAATAACTCTGTGACAATTAACTTCTGTGACAATAAACTTCTTTGACAATTATCTTCTGTGACAATAACCTTCTGTGACAATAAACTTCTGTGACAATAAACTTCTGTGACAATAAACTTATGTGACAATAAACTTCTGTGACTTTTAACTTCTGTGACTTTTAACTTCTGACTTTTAACTTGTGTGACTTTTAACTTCTGTGACAATTAATTTCTGCGAAAATTAACTCCTGCGAAAATTAACTCCTGCGAAAATTAACTCCTGCGAAAATTAACTCTGTGACAATAACTGTGAAAATCAACTTCTGTGAAAATTACTGTTTCAATAAAAAAATGTATGACTGATGTCTGAAATGTTTACTGTGTTTCTTGTAAATTCTGGTTTGATACTCTTTATTAACTGTTAATAATAATGACTTTCCAAATGTTTAGAGATTACTTTTAAAAAAAAAACTCTGTACTTAACAAGATTCCTACGGCGAAATCATAGGAGACGTGTCCTGAAGACGTCTTGCTGGCTACTTCTTCTTGGATGAAAACTAGGCGTGGAGAACTTGGAGTCGTGACACACCGGTTCAAGGGTGGATGTTACGAACTGGAAGTCGTGACACGCCGGTCAACTGGTAGGTCTTATTATCTTGGTAGTAGGGTCGCTACAAGTTTTATCCTGATGCAGGGTAATTTCTATCCTGGCCAAAGAGTGGCCACTTGTTAAAATACTCTTGTTAAAATCTTCTTCTTCTGTGTGCTTGGTTGTCTCGATTTCCAGGGGGTTCTGGAAGACTGGAAGAATCCTGGATGCAGGGATCGTCAGTTTCTTATCCTGGGGCAGGGGTCGCTAGTTTTTTTTATCATGGGGCAGGGTCGCTACTTTTGTTAAACTAATATCTTCTATGGTGTTTGGGTTGTCTCGAAGGAAAAGATAAAAAGAAACTTTGTTTCACTGTAATTTACTTCTAAAAAAATGTACAGGTAGTGCTCTAAATTTACAGGGGTAGAGGTTCGACCTCTTTCGACCATGGCTCGGGCCGGAATCTAAAAATTAAGGAGGCAAGGGGCCTCTGCCCCCTCCTCGCAGCGAGGCTGCTAACAAGGGAGTGATCCGAAGTAATCGAAGTCGGAGTGAAGAAGTAGAAGTGATGAAGAAGTGAAGTGACTTTTACAGTTACATGCTTTATACATATAATCTAAATTTTGGGGGAATGCAGTTTGAAGGTTAAGTTCCCCCCTTTTAAACACATGATCAGATGAAAGATTCCAAATAAAAATTAAAAAAACAATAAAAACTAATCGCATTTTCGCCAAGTATACATTTCTGAAGGCGACATAATTTCGTAGTAGTACATAAGTACAATCTAAGTACATCATTGAGTACGTTGTAATTTTGGTTTATTACAATTATGATTACAATTATCAATAATTCACATTCGCTTATTATCGTTAATTATCGTTATTAAAGTACATTACATTATAGTAAATTATTACATTTAATTACAATTTTATTAAAGTACATTACGTCGTTTACAATTCCTACAGTGTTTTTATATTTATATAAGGTTATTATATATGGTTAATAGTACAACACAAAGTACATGGGCACATACGGTATATATTTATATATACATAACACACATAATTTAACATAACGCATGATAATGTATTATAAATAGAAATTAGAGCGAGAGGAGATTTTTCGTTTTCAGATGTTCAATTCATGTTGTGATCATCGAATTTGTTCACTTGCCTAAGCATTTATGAATATCTTGCGAGGGGTGAACGCACTTGAAAAAAAATAAAAAAATAATACATGCGAACGTATTTGGACGATTTTGAACGAACAGGTACAGAGGCATAAAGTTTCGTACCATTTCGTAGACTGACACGAGTAAAAATGAATATTTAATAAAATTGATATAGGATAATGGTCAAGATAGGGCATGGATGTATGAATGAACAACATATAAATAATGACGTATAGAGTGTACAGTTTTTATTATTATGTTAAAGAATTTCCATACATTGTACATGAAAGATATCCACATACCAAATGGGTGAGTCAGTATTCGCGGTATGGAAAACGTGAAGAGAATTAAGTTACTTTACTTTATGACGTCATAGTTATTCACATTATGTCATACGTACAGTATAAGTCATTATTAGAAAAGATGAATTAGAGAAATACAGTAATGAATAAAGAAGTACAAATCGAAATTCTATCCAAAACTCGCTTAGGCGATTTTGGTTTCTTTGTGAAAATGAACATTCAAACATAAAAACCATACAAATATAAGTACTGCATGAAGACAATGAATCCATAAAATGATGGTATAGGAATTGTTCATTGTTCATTTTTACAGTGCTCCCCCCTTTTAAAATGGTATTAATTAATACAATAATATAATACAATTAATACAATACAATACAATTGAGAAAATAACATCCTAACGAATTCAAATTAGATGATGACGAATTTTTCTTTACAATACAAATTTTATACAGAACAAGTGAGTTTGGGTGGTTGGGTACAATGCAGAGTAATCAAATTTTTAACATGACACTTGCTTAGAGAGTTATAAAATATAAAAAAAATTCAAAGATTAGTACTTTAATTTTATACAAACAGAATAAAATGACTAATACGTTAATTTAGACAAACAATTAAGTTAGACAAAGAATGATATTGTTAAATTTTTAACGAAATTTTATTTTGCTGTGGAAAAAAAAATACATACCTAATGAATAGTAGGTAAAAGAGAAAAATTTAAATTTAAAGTTCAGGAATATCCAAAGTTATCATGATAGTACAGTTAATAAACTAATTTTATTGACTATTGTAGGTAAAAATCGAATTACGTAATGGATGATGTATAGACCTGTGGTCTAGTGTGTATTTGTTTGTACTAGGTACAAAGTGTGTATCTTATAATTTTGAGGGACAGATTAGCTGAGAGGATTGTTAAATTAACTGAATAAATGCATGAGCAAGATATATTAGAAAGCAAAAATGATTAAGATTAAATTACATGGTTAGCACTTACACGCAATTAAATAAAGTTTATCGTGATATCCAATGATTCTAGAAAAACGGTTTGTGTATATATAGTGTATATAGTGTGTATACGTGTGTGTGTGTGGGTGTGTGTAAGGATTCGGGAGGTTTTCGAATTAACAAAGTTTTACTAATTTAAATTGAGAGTAGGGTTATAGAATCTTTTAAGTTTAAGTCAATTATTATTATTATTATTATTATTATAAAATCCTTATGTTGAAGGTCGATTATTATTAAATTCTAAATTTAAGGACAATTACTCACGATTAATTGAACAAAGAAAATGAAAAATACAAATTAAAAATAGAAATCAATTATGCATTTTAATGAGCTAACATAATTTTATAATATTCTTAAAAATAAAAGTAAATCGAGCCATAGATGAATTTCAGCCAAGAATAAAAAAAGTTATTGAAATGGAAGGAAAGCATTTCGAACAATTTCTTTAATAATTTCAGGTAAATTTTACATAAAAAATTATTTGTATATAATAAAAAAAAATATTAAAAAGGTTTTAATAATTTTTGCATGTTAAGTAGAAAAATCATACTCTTTCGTTAAATGTTGATAGAATTTGAATTATTTGATATTTTAGTCTGAAAACTTGTTTGCATATACATAAATACATATGTTTTATTGTGTAGAAGTTTTATTAAAAGTAAATAAAAAAAAATAAAAAAACAACTGAAATTTAGGGTATGTGCGGTCATACGGGTAAATTTCTCGACCGTACAGAGCAGGATAAATTAGGTACATGATCGATTAATTATTACACAATTACTGTCATCATATAATCACAATAATTATAAAAATTGTTATAAAGAAATGTAAAAACGGTTTTAGTTACCAATAAAAAAATATATAATTTTACCTATATATTTATATATGCAACAATGGCATGAAAAAAAACAAATCGGTCAATTTCCTTCTTACAAAAAAAAAAGGTTAAACTAAAGACACAATTCGGTCGATTCAGGTTTAATTTAATTCTCTTTTACAACAAAAAAAAGGTTGAATTAAATTCTTAAATTACATTTCCTCAAACTAAATTCTCTTAAACTACAAAAAAAAGTTGAATTCAATTGACTGCATTGAAATGACTTGGGACTTCAAAACTGACTTGGGACTTCAAAACTGAGACTTGAAACTAACTTCAAAACTGACTGAAACTAACTTCGAAACTGACTGAAACTTGAAACTGATTAACTTGAAACTGACTGACTGACTTAAACTGACTTGAACTGACTTGAACTGCTATCATGTATTTCTACAAATCTCTGGGGCGGTTGTCCCTCTGGATGCAACCTACTGACTTGAACTGACTTAAAACTGACTGAAAACTGAAATTGACTGCACTCGAACTGCTATGAAGTGGAGTCTATTATTCTCTGGGTTTGGTTGTCCCTCTTGGAAGCAACCAACTAACTGAAATTAACTGAGATGGACTGCGCTAAACTGCTATCAGTTGAGTCTACTGAAACTTACTTGCACTTGAACTGCTATCAAGTGGAGATTAGTAATCTCTGGGGTTTGGTTGTCCCTCTTGGATACAACCAACTGAAATTTGTCTGAAAACTGATTTGCAACTTATTTGCAACTAAAACTGACTTGAAACTGATTTGCAAATGATTTGCAACTAAAACTGACTCGAAACTACTTCAAGTATCTCTATAAATCTCTGGGGTTTGGTTGTCCCTCTTGGGTGCAACCAACTGAAACTGAAAACTGAAACTGGAACTTGAAATTGCTTGAAGTATCGCTATAACTCTATAAACTCTCTATAAACTCTATCTTTCTTAATTTGCAAGTCAATTCAATTCAATGATTTGAAAAAAATTGTAAACAAAAATACGAAATGTAAACACATTTCACTCGAATGTACGCGAAGGTATAGTAATATTATGTTTGGTACATAAAATAAAATTATTCTATACTAACTATAATAGTGAAAATAACTCTCTGACATTAACTCTGACAATAACTCTGTGACAATAACTCTGTGACAATAACTCTGTGACAATAACTCTGTGACAATAACTCTGTGACTTTTAACTTCTGTGACTTTTAACTCTGTGACATTTAACTCTCTGAAAAAACTCTGTGACAATAAACTTCTGTGACAATAAACTTCTGTGACAATAAACTTCTGTGACAATAAACTTCTGTGACAATAAACTTCTGTGACTTTTAACTTCTGTGACTTTTAACTTCTGACTTTTAACTTCTGTGACTTTTAACTTCTGTGACAATTAATTTCTGCGAAAATTAACTCCTGCGAAAATTAACTCCTGCGAAAATTAACTCCTGCGAAAATTAACTCCTGCGAAAATTAACTCTGTGACAATAACTGTGAAAATCAACTTCTGTGAAAATTACTGTTTCAATAAAAAAATGTATGACTGATGTCTGAAATGTTTACTGTGTTTCTTGTAAATTCTGGTTTGATACTCTTTATTAACTGTTAATAATAATGACTTTCCAAATGTTTAGAGATTACTTTTAAAAAAAAAACTGTACTTAACAAGATTCCTACGGCGAAATCATAGGAGACGTGTCCTGAAGACGTCTTGCTGGCTACTTCTTCTTGGATGAAAACTAGGCGTGGAGAACTTGGAGTCGTGACACACCGGTTCAAGGGTGGATGTTACGAACTGGAAGTCGTGACACGCCGGTCAACTGGTAGGTCTTATTATCTTGGTAGTAGGGTCGCTACAAGTTTTATCCTGATGCAGGGTAATTTCTATCCTGGCCAAAGAGTGGCCACTTGTTAAAATACTCTTGTTAAAATCTTCTTCTTCTGTGTGCTTGGTTGTCTCGATTTCCAGGGGGTTCTGGAAGACTGGAAGAATCCTGGATGCAGGGATCGTCAGTTTCTTATCCTGGGGCAGGGGTCGCTAGTTTTTTTTATCATGGGGCAGGGTCGCTACTTTTGTTAAACTAATATCTTCTATGGTGTTTGGGTTGTCTCGAAGGAAAAGATAAAAAGAAACTTTGTTTCACTGTAATTTACTTCTAAAAAAATGTACAGGTAGTGCTCTAAATTTACAGGGGTAGAGGTTCGACCTCTTTCGACCATGGCTCGGGCCGGAATCTAAAAATTAAGGAGGCAAGGGGCCTCTGCCCCCTCCTCGCAGCGAGGCTGCTAACAAGGGAGTGATCCGAAGTAATCGAAGTCGGAGTGAAGAAGTAGAAGTGATGAAGAAGTGAAGTGACTTTTACAGTTACATGCTTTATACATATAATCTAAATTTTGGGGGAATGCAGTTTGAAGGTTAAGTTCCCCCCTTTTAAACACATGATCAGATGAAAGATTCCAAATAAAAATTAAAAAAACAATAAAAACTAATCGCATTTTCGCCAAGTATACATTTCTGAAGGCGACATAATTTCGTAGTAGTACATAAGTACAATCTAAGTACATCATTGAGTACGTTGTAATTTTGGTTTATTACAATTATGATTACAATTATCAATAATTCACATTCGCTTATTATCGTTAATTATCGTTATTAAAGTACATTACATTATAGTAAATTATTACATTTAATTACAATTTTATTAAAGTACATTACGTCGTTACAATTCCTACAGTGTTTTTATATTTATATAAGGTTATTATATATGGTTATAGTACAACACAAAGTACATGGGCACATACGGTATATATTTATATATACATAACACACATAATTTAACATAACGCATGATAATGTATTATAAATAGAAATTAGAGCGAGAGGAGATTTTTCGTTTTCAGATGTTCAATTCATGTTGTGATCATCGAATTTGTCACTTGCCTAAGCATTTATGAATATCTTGCGAGGGGTGAACGCACTTGAAAAAAAATAAAAAAATAATACATGCGAACGTATTTGGACGATTTTGAACGAACAGGTACAGAGGCATAAAGTTTCGTACCATTTCGTAGACTGACACGAGTAAAAATGAATATTTAATAAAATTGATATAGGATAATGGTCAAGATAGGGCATGGATGTATGAATGAACAACATATAAATAATGACGTATAGAGTGTACAGTTTTTATTATTATGTTAAAGAATTTCCATACATTGTACATGAAAGATATCCACATACCAAATGGGTGATTCAGTATTCGCGGTATGGAAAACGTGAAGAGAATTAAGTTACTTTATGACGTCATAGTTATTCACATTATGTCATACGTACAGTATAATTCATTATTAGAAAAGATGAATTAGAGAAATACAGTAATGAATAAAGAAGTACAAATCGAAATTCTATCCAAAACTCGCTTAGGCGATTTTGGTTTCTTTGTAAAATGAACATTCAAACATAAAAACCATACAAACATAAGTTCTGCATGAAGACAATGAATCCATATGATGGTATAGGAATTGTTCATTGTTCATTTTTACATATATACACACATAGATAGATATATATATATATATATATATATATATATATATGTGTGTGTGTGTTTGTGTGTGTGTGTGTGTGTTTGTGTGTGGTGTGTGTGTGTGTATGAAAATTTACTTTATTTTCAGTGCAAATTTCAAAATTAGCGATTGGAGGTTGATCAAAATTTTGAAAAATAATAATCGCTTTAACCAAAATACAATTTTTTTACATTTAAAAGAAATTAAAGTTTAGAACTTAAATTTTCTTTTTTTCTAGAGGAGAGATACTTCACTGCACAATTACCTAACATGAATGAATTCCATGGTACGAACTAATTGGTTAGATTAATAACTGTCCTAATACTGCATTGCAGTACGTACAATCAGTCAAAAACGTACTGTCGTGAAATTCCATGTTCCTTACTGATAAGCAAGAAACATGAAGTTCCACAATAGGATTTTTTTAAATAATGTACACTTGTACAGTTGTGACTAAACCTCGGTAACGCTTTTAAAAGGTTGAAGTGTCTACTTCTTTAAAATTGGTTTCGTTCATTTCCGAGTCGTAGATAAGGCCAAATTGAGAGAATATAAAATTGTTTGTTTGCATAAACAGTGCTGAAAAAAATCGTCCTAACATTACTTTCTTCTCTTCAAGGAAATATAATATTTGTATGTAAACATAGATAAACAGCTAAGTGTAGGAAAGATTAGTATATAGAATTATATAGGTACAGGATGATTCTTTAATTATGTATGTTACGGTTTCAAAATATATTTAGAAATCAATAGATTAACGTACATTTATAAAAATTAGTACGATTATTGTAGAAAGAACATTTTTTACAGATACAAAACATGCTCAGATTGTTTTCTCCTTTGCGAAATTAGATGACGAAACCTGACAGCAGTTTTCTAATTATGGCTCCCAGCTTTTTTGGTGAAAATGAAGCGGATTTCACATTTAATCGATTCTTTTAGAGAGCTTCCATTGTGATGAATTTACTTTATAGAGCTGTTCTTTAGACGTTCTTACAAGAATAAATCTCAGAAATTATGGTCAGATGACAAGGGAGAACATGCAAGATCACAATCATGAGGATGGGGTACCTGTAAAACAGGACTTTCGAGTTAAAGGTTTCATGCAAAATGTCCAAAACAGCGGGTTTTTCCCCGTTGTATTGAGTTTTATATCATAAGTATTTTAGTAAAGGTCGACGACAAAATCTTATGCATCATATATTACGTACTCATTTAATATGAAATTGAGGAGGATTATGACTTTTAACAGAAAACTTTTAGAAGTGTTTTATATTTTAACTAATACTGCAACAGATGACTGCAACTTATAAAAAAATAAATTTAAAACTACGGCACTAAACAATTTCCCAACCAAATTAGTATACTGAATTGAATACAGCATTACTGCGTGTATCGCGGATAAAGATAGGTAGGAAGTAAAAACAAAATGTGCGCAATGGCAGTCCTTTTAAAAATAAAAACAACTTCAATAAATCACTTTTAAATAGTTTGTTTCTGTTTCGGAGTGATGGCAGTGAATTAATCAATGACCTGACATCCATTCTTTTCAGATGTCAAACTGTCGCCATTTGTATATGAACCAATTTTTTACCAATAAACGACACATTTCTGAATTGGCGCAAGTAAAGAAAACAAACATTGGGCTTCATTCGATAAATTGAGGAAACGTGTAGCTTATCATCTGAACGATTTTACATTTTACTGAATGTGAATATGGATGAACTTCGAATTTGAAACAGAATATTAGAGTACTAAAAAAGTATGGGAGAATTTTTGGAGGAAAAGATTCACGAAAATGATTGCAAGTGTGGTTGAGGGGAAAAAAGTCTGCCAAAAAATAAAATAAAAAATTCAAGACTGGTTACCAAATACACTGGTTTTCCGAGAAAAAGTCTCTTTTCTGGAAAAAAAGTGAAAATAATATCTGACACATGACACATAAAGGAAATATAAATTAAAATTTACACATAAAATCTTTAATGTATCAGCGAAATAAACCTGCAAATATGCTTTGTCCTTCTGAATAAATAAACCTTTGTGTACGCGATTCATTGCCATAATAAACAAAGATAATTCGTAAAATACATGGTCACGTTATATTTATACCTCACCTATCCCCAAGCCCCCCCTCAGAACTGTAAATTTTCGTAAATCAATGCTTCATTATTAAATTGTTCATTTGAAAAGTTATACATATATTCTTTACAGCAGAGCAATAATTATATTATCTATTAGTACCATTATACTTTTCATTATAAGAAATAAAAACTAACAAAATAAAACTTTAGAAAAACGTGGCAACAACGCTTCTGCAGACAACAAACATATACTTTTCCTTCTCTATTTTAAAGATCTCAAAACAAAGAACATTGAGTGAAAGCATTAGCTATAAGAGAACTGTAATGTAACAAAAGAAAATTACTTGGATATTGCATGATAAAGCAGTAACATATAAGAAAACAACTAATGTAGACATACTTCAAAGAACCCATATGTTGCCAAATTTAAATTAATTTCCTCCTCTTTCTTCCGTTGGTGAGCAATACAGAACCCTGAAAGTGCGAAATATGAATTTCTTTGATAAATATCCATTAGAAGAAATACAGAGATCGCAGTTAAAAATCCCTTATCCTTTTGGAATATGAGTTCTCTTATGGGTATTGCTAAGCTGCTTTTATTATTTATTTTTTTTGTAAAATAAGTTTCACTGAATTAATTAACACTGTACTAAAGAAATGCACAGTATATAGTAAAACACTGAAATATAATCAGGCACTTACCCACGTAAGTTGGTTGGTTGGTTGGTTGGTTGGTTGTTGGTTGGTTGATTAGTTGGTCGGTGATTCAGAGTTAACTCTAAAAGGGCTAGAGAGAGAAATTATGTTTCAACGTAAGTTCCTTGTAGTTCCTTTCTAAAGCCATTGCTTTTTTGGCATAGAATAAACTCTCAACCACCAGTCTGCTAAGAATCCTTAATGCAGGAATGGCAATACTTTATTAAGTGTTGATATTTGGATCTTTTATCCTAGGAAGTAAAATTTATAAACAAATGACAGTTTGAACATAAATAATATTAACGTTACAACTACTGTAGAGAAAAATCCCGTGAGGAAGAAAACTTTAGAATGAAGTGGAAAGAAATGGCATTCTCCTAAGAATATATGGGTGAACATGGCTTGGCTGTGTTTTCTGAAACATCCTTAATTTTATCTAATCTTGAGTTGATAACTTTAAAGATAATTACAATATTCAGAATGTGGACCCCATGTATACTACTCTATAGATGAAAGTATAAACAAACAGTTGTGGACATTTGCAATAACAGAAATTCTGCATCTGAATGTGGTTGCGAGAACAGGAAAATAGTTCAGTAAAGAAATCGCCCAGTGATATACCTTTTATAAAAAGTGGTATTACATGAATAACCTGATACCGAGATAAATGTTTTTGCAATGTTTTATTAAATAGATAGCATGTATTTAATACTTAACTAGGTACATACCTTCATATGAACATTTTCAATGCAATAACGCACTTTCTAAGATGGAGAAATATGGAAGGGTAATTATTGAGAAACTGGGAACCAGAGGGATTCAAGCCCACGTTGCAAGATATCAGAAATCACTGCCTTGTTGACTCAGGAGCCATCTTGAACTCTAAAAGAGACTGTTCAAACTCGATAAAGTTGCAGCAGGGATGTCAAGCTGCATGCAATTACATATTGAAATATTTCACATTTTAATGAAATATTTAAAATTTTTATACCTTCTTCACTGCTCACTGACGGGTATGTTGAGAAGTATACAGTATATTGCATTTTTTTCTTACATGCTGCTATTTTCGGATGCGGTATCTTAAATTATTTTCTTTTCACGTATCGTCTTCGTTTTTCATATCTTTACAACAGCGGTGGCAAAATTGTTTTTTCGGTTTAAGAAACATTGTGGCATATTTTACTATTTACTTTTACTATTTACTTAGTTTTATTTACTTACAATTTACTTACGTTTGATTTCTTACACATAAAGTATGATAATGCTAATAAATAATATGGCCAATAAATTTACAGATAAATAATTTAAATATTAAAATATATTCATATCTCAGGAGAATTTTTAATTTTGGAGATGGGGAATGAGGGAGATTGGTGGTTGCAGGTTAAGGAACAAAATATCATGATGTAGCTTATGAATAATTTTTGTTTATTAAGCAAACGTGCAAACAAGAATTTATTTATTTTGAAGATTAAAGCATACTTACATTTTTATTTCTCTGATATAATATACCAAAGATTATAACATATATAAACATCCGGAACTCATTTCCCCACCTTGTAGACGTACAGTAAGTGTGCCTCAAGGGTAACCTGAGCCCGAGCATTAGCAAGTAGAGTGGTTGGCCCAACCCAACCAAGGTACCAGCAGCAGAGAGCTAACCAAGATTCCCACCGCGCAGAGTCTAACACCCTGACCACTGAGCTACCGGGAGCCCTTGACACACACACACACACACACACACACTGAACTGATTTTACCTTTCTACGTCAACTGTAGCATCAACTATACAAGTAGTAGAGGAAGAGGGCTGGAAAACTGATTTTGTTGATTTTCATTTAGTTTATTTGGTTTTTGAGTGGAAGAGAAAAGTGTCTCGGAAAGCTATTGTACTTGGTAAGAGGCCATTCAAAAACCACGTGGTCCTTAAAGGGGGAGGGGGGTCCTTATTTGACCAGCAAGGGTCACATGGGGGAGGGGGGTCTTGACGTTTAACCACGTGGCCAATACTAAGCATTAAAATATCCTGTTTATAATATTGTTCATCATATTATGCTCCAATTAATATCTATGCATCCAATATGTTAGTATGTATCCAATATGTATGCTCCAATAAATAATTTTTTCTACATTCAAAATCACATTTTTTAGTCAAGATATTATTTTCAATTAAAGAAACAAACAATTAACACAGTTTATTTAGAAGATATGCCTTTTAATTGTTCATTTACCTCATTACCTCTCAATAATATAAAAGATCTAATATGGCACACCTTACATTTTACATAAGATTAAGAAGGGGTGGGGGTGACATCAGAAGACCACGTGGTTTTGGAGGGGGGGGTTTAAGTCATTGGCCACAAATGACCACAAGGGGGGGCGGGTTTGAAAACTACCTAAGCAGTCATAAAATTCGAAGACTGGGTAAACGGCTACTTTTCAACCAACAGTATTATTTACGTTATTCTTTTCGCCAATTATTCTCCGCAAATGTTTATATTTTTTCATGAACTTTTACTGCGAACCGCTGCTGAATTAAATTTTTTTATATACAGATTTAACCATAAAAGAATATTTATTACCAAATTTTCATAAAAAATAATTTTTTTTAAGTTATTGTTCTTAACGTTTTCGTTTTTTAAATGAATCTATTAAAGGTTTTCTTTAGGTGTTTAAGTAATATTAACTTGGAGTAAATTCAATATATATATATATGTATGTAGAGAACCGACAAGAAATAGACTAACAAGTGGACAAACAAATTCTTTCTTCCACGCCATCATCAAACATTCTTAGAAGACACACGTGGTCAAGGAATCAGAAACAATGAAAACGTCTGTTTCTTCCCAAAAGGCCCGCGAAAGCAAGCCCTTATCAACTAAAGGACGCATGGAAGGCGTCTCAAGATATGGCGGGAAAGTCCGCGTCACAGATGTTATATAAGCGAGATTCCACTGATACACATTCTCACTCACTCACTCGCTCGCTCACCACTCGCTCACCACTCGCTCACCACTCGCTCACCATTCGCTCCTCACTCGCTCACCACTCGCTCACCACTTCTCGTTTTGGCCGTCGTCACACTCTCAGCTTTCGTCAGTACAACTCGTCACCTCAACCGCCCTCCAGCTACCCGCCGGAGGAGCGGCCTGCTGTTCCTTCAAAGCTTCCGATCTATCGGTAAACTTTTGGAATCCGTAATTTCGGTAAACTTTTGAAATCCGTAGTCTCGGTAAACTTTTGAAATCCGTAGTTAGGGATCGTATCATCGATCACTTAGGAACTAGAGATTTGATTAATAGTAGTCAGCATGGGTTTCGACGCCATAGGTCTTGTTTAACTAATTTGTTAGAATTTTATAACGAAATAGTGCGCAAATACGATAGGCATAGAGCAGCTGACGTTATTTATTTAGATTTTAAAAAGGCGTTCGATACAGTTCCGCATAGGAGACTAATTGCGAAGGTTAAAGCGCACAGTATACGCGGTCAGGTAGCTAACTGGTTAGAAGAATGGCTTCGTGCTAGGAGACAGAGGGTCGTAGTTAATGGTAGTGAATCGGGGTGGTTAGATGTAGGTAGCGGTGTCCCACAGGGTTCAGTGTTAGGCCCATTGCTATTCGTAATTTACATTAACGACATAGATGTAGGATTGACTAGTAACGTGTCAAAATTCGCGGACGATACTAAAATAGGCGGTAAGGTTGTTAACGAGGACGATAGAAATAGGCTCCAAGACGATGTAAATAGGATTATGGAGTGGAAAGATAAGTGGCAGATGCAATTTAACGTAGACAAATGTAAAGTTTTCCATATAGGTTCTCGCAACAATAATTACACGTACACGATGGATAATAGGGAGTTAGCGAGCGTTGACGAGGAAGTAGATTTAGGCGTACGCGTATCTAAGGATTTAAAGGTTAGGAACCAGTGCCTGGAGTCTTGCGCAAAAGCTAATAGGATGTTAGGCTTCATAGCGCGTAATTTTGAATTTAAATCGAAGGATATTATATTGCCCCTTTACAAGTCCCTAGTCAGGCCTCATTTAGAATATGCCGTTCAGTTTTGGTGTCCGTACTTGCGTGAGGATATTGATAGGTTAGAAAGGGTTCAACGTTGTGCCACGAAACTGATTCCGTCATTGCGCAACAAGCCTTATGAAGATAGGATTAAAGAGTTAGACCTGTATTCACTCGAAACTAGGAGATTAAGGGGGGAGCTTATTGAAGTTTTCAAAATCGTTAATAACATCGACAATGTAAATTTTGACAAATTGTTCACTTTCGATAATAGTAATACTCGTAATAACGGATTTAAGTTGCGCGGCAGACGTTTCATTACTAATATCGCTAAAAACTTCTTTACGTTTAAAGTAATTGATAAATGGAATAATCTTCCGGCGTCAGTCGTTCATTCTACCAGCGTTAATATGTTTAAGAACCGTCTTGACAGACATTTTAAAAATATTAACGTTGTCTAAAATAAAAAAACAATTAGTCACCGGAGCTCTGGGGGTGGTGTGTCGAGGATGAGTCTGTTGACGATTAATGCCAGCTTGTGATGCCAGCAAAAAAAAAAAAAAAAATTAGACTAACACGAACGTAGATGTATCTCGTAACGTAAACTAACCCACTTTTTGTTTAACTTTACCTACTTTTTTTTTTCTTATCCTCTCCTTACTTTGCATGTCTGTAACTCTCTTTTCCTGCATGTTTGTAGTTTGCATGGTATGACAGTGAGTTAAGACTGTGTTTGCATGGTTTCTAAGCGTTCTTATTTTACTACTTTTCATCTTTCACCCCCTCTCCTATTCTCTCCGACTATTTTTCTGACTTGTCGGCAGTGGCCGGCGGATGATGATGGTGAGTCTTTTTTCTCTTTTTCTGAATGAATGTTAACCCACGAGTGATAGATGTTCCTCCTTACTTAACCCCTTATTCTCTTCTCTTCTCTTAACCCCCTACTTTTTCCTTTCTCTCGGGCTAACCTTAGAGTGGATCTTAGGGTCTTTGTTAGCCTTAGCTTCTGTAGCTCTGTAGAAGTAAGACCTTCCGCCGTCAGCCTGCAGAAGCACTCCTTCGAAACCAGCGCCGTTCGATCTCACCCGGTCACCGTCTTTGAAGCATTTCTTGTGCAGCCTACATCAGTGTCCGCAGAACTGTCCGTTCCCTCAAGCATAACTCTCAGCAAGAGGCTCGCGATCGGTTCCACGAGTTCCCTCAAGCAAATTCTCAACAAGAGGCTCGCTACCGGTCCCACGATCATCTCGGCGTACGTAACACCGGACGGTCAACTTCCGCAAGTTTCCAATCTAGAAGGTCGACCTTCAAGCATACCCTTCATCTCGAGAGGTATTTTCAACACAGTCGGTAAGCTCTCTGTGCCTCGTTTTTAAACAATAACGCAAAGCCTACATCAGTGTACCACAGAAGCGTAGGCTATAAACGCGAAGTGTTTTACAAATCGTTCGAACTGACTCTCGTTAAAAACACAGTAGGCCTATTTCCTAATCCAAGTGTCATTACAATATTTGATTGTGCATCAGACTAATTCTCTAATGCAAACCCACACAAGGCTTATTTCCTGTGCCCAGTTCATGTGTCATTTCCAATACCGTAATCGTGAATTGTATCATCCTGCTATTGTGTTCTTTCATGTATTCATCAATATTTTGCATCCACTTATTTATGTGATTTACTTAAGCATTTCATTATTGACGGCCGAATCCACTTACCGTGTACTAAACGCACGTGCATTCTTTGTCATTAATAGGCCCATTCAATGTTCATTCATGCATAACCTCAAACCTACTTAATCAGTGTGTTACGTATTCTATTCAATGTACCAAAACGTACGTGCATAATTTCTATTATCACTAGGTTTCATATTTTATTGTTGTGTTCCATTTTGCATGCCATTAGCCAAACATAAATGAATGCATTACTAGACAATTAAGCTCTTAACCAATTCTCTTATTGGCTAAGTTCCGTGTCATCTTAGCATAATATAAAGGCTGTCAAATAATTGTTATTCACTATACTTACTGTCAATCATTTGTCATTCACTGTGAACAAATAACTGATTTATTTTCTTAATTAAATACAAAACAATAAGGTGCTTTTTATAACCTTAACAATATTTGCTTTGGTGTAATCCAAGCTGGTGACCTCGAAGCAATTCGTATCACTCAGAAATATTATAGTAGGCCTACTCCATTAGCTACTTTCAACCGGTGATACTGTATGACATCATAAATTGTTAACCCAGCCTGTCATTAATAACACCGGTCTGCATGAAAATCGATTTCTTTATTTTGAGTTGTGATTCTGAAGCAGTTCGCTGCGCTGAATTCAAAAATGTTGCCAGTTTTTTCTATCACTCACAGTTTTAAAGTTATTAGCAAAACAATTTTGGGGCGTTTTGTAATTTTTTACCTTTTTTATCTTTAATTAATTTCGTTTTTTCATATTTTTCAGATAGATAATTCTAACATTACGTCTTTAAAATTTTAATAATGGCTTCTAGAGGATGTACCCATAGTCCAGACATATTTTGTTATATTTGTGGTCGGTATGTTGTTGTAAAACAAAGGACAAATGTAACGACCTTCATTAAGAGAGCTTATCATGCTTATTTTGAAATTAAATTAGGAGATCAAGACAAAAGTTGGGCTCCACACAAGGTTTGTCTTACGTGTGTTGCGGCACTAAGGAATTGGAGCAAAGGTAAAAAGAAAAGTTTGCCATTTGGGATCCCTATGGTATAGCGCGAGCCTAGAAACCATACCGACGACTGCTACTTCTGTTCTTGCAATGTTAAAGGTTATAATCCACAGAATAAAGAGAGCCTTCAATACGCAAGTCTTCCATCTGCAATAAGGCCGGTACCCCATGGTCCAGAAGTTCCTATTCCCCTCCCACCCGAGAGTCTGGATCAATACAATTCAGATTCTGATTCAGCTCCAAATCCAGACAATGATGATGTTTATGAACAGCCAACAGCTGACCGAGATCCTCCTAAACCATTAACCCAAGCCAAACTAAATGACTTAGTCAGGGATTTGAATCTGCCTAAGGACTCTGCAGAACTTTTGGGATCTAGATTGCAGGAGGACAATTTATTGGCATCCGACACATACTTCGCTTGGTACAGAAATCGTGAGAAAGACTTCGTGCCTTTTTTCGAAGAAGATGGTCCCTTGGTATTTGCAAGGACATCACAGGATTAGTGTGCAAGCTAGGCATCGAATACCAAACCAGTGACTGGAGGTTATTTATAGATTCCTCTAAAACCAGTCTAAAAGGAGTGTTACTGCACAACGGTAACAAATATGCATCAATCCCAGTGGCCCATTCTACTCATTTAAAAGAGACCTATGAAACATGAAACTGCTTCTGGAAAAAATTCAGTATCAAAATCAAAGATGGATATTGTGTGGGGATCTCAAAGTCCTTTGCATGTTACTTGGGCAGCAATCAGGATACACTAAGATGCCATGTTTCATCTCCGAATGGGATAGTCGAGCACGTGACCAGCACTGGAAGAGGAAAACTTGGCCTCCTAGAGAGAATCTTACCCCAGATCAAAGAACATTTTACATGAACATCTAGTTGAACCAAATAAAATCCTCCTACCACCCTTGCACATTAAGTTAGGCTTGATGAAGCAGTATGTCAAAGCATTGAATAGAGAAGGTGAGTGTTTCAAGTACATTTGTTCAAAATATCCAAAGATTAGCTACGAGAAAAAAGGAAGGTGTTTTTATAGGTCCTCAGATTAGAAAGTTATTGACAGACGATCATTTCCTGAACACAATGACCAATAAAGAAAAAGAAGCATGGCTTGGTTTCAAAGATGTTGTTGAAAACTTCTTGGGAAACTACAAAAGCCAAAATTATGGAAGACTGGTGGAAAATATGCTTAAAAAGTTTTGCGCCTTAGGCTGCAACATGAGCCTGAAAGTTCACTTCTTATTTTCGCATCTTGACCTTTTTCCCGAAAATCTCGGAGATGTCAGTGAGGAGCAAGGGGAACGATTTCACCAGGACATCAAAATCATGGAAAGAAGATATCAAGGAAGGTGGCATACAAATATGATGGCGGATTACTGCTGGTGTCTGCAACGAGATCAGCCTAACGCACAGCATAAGAAAACATCAAAGAAGCACCGGTTTAGTCGTCATTAGTCAGATCTACCTTCGTAGTCTTAAGTCTTTGGAATAAGTCCTGAAATGTTTGCAAGTAAAGAAGGTAAATATATTTTGTTTCTTTCAGTTATTTTTTTATTCTTTCATAAACAAGCAATATGCTTGTCCAAGAGCTAGGAGCTATTTAATTCTGCTTTAATTAGGTTTTACTCTATCACCTAAAGATTTCGTGCTACAAGGGGTGTTGTAATACCTCATCTGTCCCCAAATGTTAACCACCCATTGATGGGAGCGGAGAGAGTATTTTGCTTGGAACGGACTGGTTGTTATATATATTTACCCTACATTATTATGTAAGCGTTAATGTAGTCTATAACAACAAAATTTATGGTTTAGCATGTGCAATCCAATGTTGGTCTCGATAAGATGGTTCACATTTGGGGATAAATGGGGGATTTATGACACACCCTGTAGTAAGAAAACCATACGCGATAGGGAAAAACTAACTATATTTTGAGATCAGCGCACTCAAATTATGTAGAATCATCAACTAGTTTGTAAAAATCGATCGACAAGTTTTCAAATGTGTACTGGTGTTATTAGAGTTTCAGAATTAGAGCACAGTCGAAGGAGAATTTTGCGAAGGTTTTGCACTCCATCAACATTTAACACAGTTATTGTGCAATTTAAAAACACCTAGAAAACAACAACTGCTGATCGTTCTGGCCGTCTAGATCCATCTGGAAGAACACTTCATGCCATCAAAAGATCTGTATAAACGAACTTTTCCCAAACCGCTACTGAATTGGCTCTTTAATTTAAAATTAGTTCTAGTGCCATCAGACAATATTTTCACGACATAGGCTACTATTGCAGAGGGCTAGAAAGGCAGCATCGATGGTTAAAATGATTCTACCTCTGGGATTACTATAATCTTCTCGGATGAGTCTCTGTTTGCTTCATTTTCAAATAGTCGGAGTGTGTACTTATGGAGACGTCCATCCCAAGAACTTTCTCCAAAGCATTTGGAAGATCGATAAAACATGGGAAATTTTATGTAATGGCGTGCGGGTTCAATTTGAAGAAAGAGCTGGTGGAAATGTTAATTCAACGAAATATGTAAAGATTCTGGGAGAGGGGCTAGTATTGAATTGAATAATTGAATAACCTTTATTGATAAACTAAATACAATTTTACAATTTCTGTTGTTAAAATAATTTTAACATAAATAATTGCGAAATTGGACTATGTATTTTATTTAATTTGGCCCTTAAACTTTACGTTTTACTGGGCTCTTAATTCAAAATAAAACGGATACTAATTATTAATAATAATAATATATAAATGATGAGCATGAATTACCTGTATTAATTAGATTATATATTAATCTTAAGTTATTATTATAGATATAAAACAAACACAAAGTCATTGTTGAAGGTATGATAACAATAATATAAAAAGAAACCAATATTAGACATGAGAGATGAACAATAACAAGTAATGTACAGTTTCGCTCATTATTCTAAGGACAATCTTGAGAACAGATGGCATATATTTGTGTGCACTACAAACGGTTGTAACATTTTATGAATGAATCTGGAGTTTAGCGCTGATTGGTTACTTGACTCATAGCCAAATGTCTTTAGAACATAATTATTTCCATTCATCACTCTGGTTTACAAGGGGGATGTCAATGAAGTGAATAAAAAATAGTATTTTAAAAACTTAAAAAACCTTCGGACGTGATGACAATGTTTATGGTATTGGCAAGCCTGAACGAACTGAAGTTTCAATGTATGAAAACAGAGCCGTTGGTAGGTAAGCATTACTGCGCCCTGAGCAGTAATGGGTATCTGTAGGTTTCATACGTCACTGCTTCGAATATCTTCCAATTGGCAAATGGACGACAGCTGAATGGATACTACTGGTATGGCATTGTTATATCCGAAGCAAATGCTATTTCTAGATCAGAACACTGATATACTGTAGTAATGAACAGAAACTGAGAGAAATATTATTTAGAAACGAAAAATGTTTTGTATTGAAACAGCATCATAAATGCATATATTGTTTTGTATTAATAAGTTCCATGTTACAACTTAAATGTTGAACCACTGCAGTTGTGACTCTTGGGGGTCTCTCATCTCATCTTGGGGGTCTCATCTCATCTTGGGGGTCTCTCACTATTACAGTGATTCACATCAATAAACATAGAGCCATTTAAACGATGATATTTGACAATTTTGCAAAGGTGTTACACATTCATAATTACCATTGTATTTGAGAGGTATTTTATACATGAACACAAATAATTTAATATCTTGTCCAGCCACCGTTGTTGTCTATGACCTCCTGCAGTCGATGTGGTACAGAAGTAACATCATTATATACCAGCTGTTGACATTGGTGGGCAAAAAGTAATCGATTACAAATAAAAAATACTGATGTCTGAAAAGTAACAAAGTATAAAGTAGAAATTACTTCTCTGGATTAATTATAATATAATTAATCCAGAGAAGTAATTTCTACTTTATACTTTGTTACTTTTCAGACATCAGTATTTTTTATTTGTAATCGATTACTTTTTCGCTCACCACTGCTGTTGATTCCTCCTCAGCACCTTCCACTCACTAAAGGTGTGTTGTAAAAGCTGGTCCATTGTTCGTTCCTCCGCTGATTCCCACACATTTACAATATTGGCCCAAATATTCTCGATGGGATTTATATCAGAACCCTTACTTGGCCAATCCAAAAGGTCGATATTTCTTTGCTCAGAGAACCAGCGTGTGGCGATCCGTGCTGTGTGAATTGGGGACCTGTCTTGCATAAAGATGATTGGCTCAGGAAATGGCAGAGCATATGCACGCACAGAACTAAGCATAATCTCTTCGAAAATTTCTATATACTGGTCTGCAGTAAACCTCCCTTCTCTGTTGGTGAGCTCTCCTACACCATACAGATGAATCCATCCCCAGGTGTTGCAGGTGACATGACCGCTACGTGCTTCCTCATAGATGTGTTCTTGAGGATATCGAGCATTATTCTTCCTCTAACAATAAGACGGCCATGAGATTTGGAGGAAAAGGTATTTTCGTCGGTAAATATCACTCGGCTCCTAAAGTCAAGTCCTTTGTCAACATGTTGCTTAGCAAATCGAAGTCTATTTTCTCGATGTTGCTGATTTAACTTCTTGATAACCGAGGTCCGATGGTGTAACTCATCTTCATATAGCCGCCGCCTTACTGTCATTGCCGAAACATCAAGCTGCAATTGTTCCCTTATGGCAACATCATTCGGCAACAGCTTCGGCAACATCGCAGATCCTCCGATCATCCGCAGCAGTTGTCAGTCGAGGTTTCCCCGTTCTGCAGTGGTCTCGTAGATTCTCTTCCTCTTGCCACCTCTTCAACCATATATAAAGAGTGTTCCTAGAAATTCTAAGTTCTTTTGCAGTTTGAGCTGGAGAGAGCCCGCTCTTCTTCATGCCGATGATTCTTCTCCTTTCACCAATTTTCTGGGGATAATAATCCTTTCTGCAGAGTAGTTACTTCGATGAGATTCTCAGTCATCATGTCTGTTAACACCTCTGTCATGACATCATGTGGTGTCACGCGATATGTTAAAAGTCAGTTGGAATTGTTGGAATGCGAAAACAGTTTGGAAAATGGTCATCAAACTGCTACACCAGCGGTTCCCAAACTTTTTTTGTGATTACCCCTTTTGGTTAATCGTCATATGTAAATTACCCCCTGCAAAAAGCACAGGAAACTTTATTTTACTGAGCATGAGAATAATTATTAAAATTTTATAAACATAATGCTTGTATATTTCTATACTGTATATACAGTGCTTATGTCTAACTTAAACACATATGATAATGATCAAAGAATGGCTACAACATTACATACAGTAGGAAGCAAGCAAAACGCGTCACCACCAACTACTAGTCTAGTGCGAGGGATGCAATTGTTTCTGCTGAACTATCGCCTGAATTCTGGGTTCAGTTTCGCTCAAAGCGCAGCGTGAATCGTCTTCAATGTGCAGCCGATTTCGCAGTTTGTTCTTTATGACCATCATTGCTGAAAAGCCTGCCTCACACGATAACTTGTCGCAAAAGGCACCAGCACTTTCTTTGCCTCTTCAGCAAGCAAGCAGGAATGTCTCGATTTCTTTCTCTGCAAACTCAAACTTCAGAATAAGTTCTTGCCACATTTTCAGTAATTCTGCTTTCAGTTCAGGTGAGTCACTGCTTTTCAGGGCGTAATAAGTGAGTGGCCTTTTTCTTAGATAGCATGGCTGCATATTAAATATGCTTCTGTGCCACATTGACTGCAGGAAGTCATAGACAACAACAGTGGCTGGATAAGATGTTAAATTTGTTGTGTTCATGTATAAAATATCTCTCAAATACAATGGTAATTATGAATGTGTAACACCTTTGCAAAATTGTCAAATATCATCGTTTAAATGGCTCTATGTCTATTGATGTGAATCACTGTAATAGTTTTATTTTGAGGTGAGAGACCGCCAAGAGTCACAGCTGCAGTGGTTCAACACCTAAGTTGTAACATGGAACTTATTAATACAAAACAATTTAAACATTCTTCGTTTCTAAATAACACTGGTATGCATATGAATTTTTTGTCTTCTGTGAGGGTTTTTTCAACTCATATTATATAATTCGACCATGCTGAATTCGAAAATGACATTGGTTTTCCTCAATCAGGTCAGGTTTTTTCTCTATTGGCCATTTATTATAAGTCCAATTTTATCCCCAAATTTATTGATTTTTTTAGCTTAAACACTGTAGATACGAGTAATATTATAAGAACACTCGTGAAAAATGAAAACATTGTGTGAATAAATACTTTTATTCATACAATGAATATGGAAAAAAGTTTATTGAGGAAGGAATGAAGTTTTTTTGGCTTTCCGTCTGTGTTTTTCTTCGGGCACGTCTCGCTTCAAACACCAGCAATAGTCCGCCAGCATATTGATATCCCAGTTTCCCTGGTACCTCTCTTCCATTATTTTGATATCTTGGTGAAATCGTTCACCCTGTTCCTCACTATAATCCCCGCAATTTTCAGGAAAATAGTCCAAGTGGGACCACAAAAAGTGCATTTTTATGGACATGCGCGACCCATGAGCTTTGAAAGCTTCCATCAAGTTTTCGACAACGGACTCGTATTCTGGACTTCTACGCTTGCCAAGAAAATCAGTGACAACTGATTTGAATGCCTGCCAGGCATTCTTCTCAGTTGGAGTCATTGCGTTTTCGAACTGAGTATCCTTGATCAAAGTTCGAATTTGAGGACCATCAAAAACCCCAGCATTTAGTTTAGCATCAGATATATGAGGAAATTTACTCTCGAGATATCGGAATGCTGAACCCTCCTTATTCATTGATTTGATGAAATTTTTCATCAAGCCCAGCTTAATATGAAGTGGTGGGAGCAAAATTTTTGTTGGTGGTACAAGGGGCACTGAAACGACATTATGCGACTCAGGTTCAAAATTCTCTCTGGATGCCCATTCACGCTGTGCATAGTGCTTCTCATCCGCTCGGCTATCCCATTTGCAGAGGAAACATGGGTATTTCGTGTATCCCCCTTGTATTCCCAATACAAATGCCACAATCTGAAAAAAAATGAAAATATTTAAAGAATTTAGAGAATTTGTTCTATCAGATAAAAAAATCTATGCATTGGACTGTATCACTTCTGTGGGGAAGTTAAGTGTTCTTATACGCTCTCAAATAACCTTTGGAAAAACAACATAGTCAATAGCAATAGTTTCCTTATGATATTAGTATTACCTTCAAATCTCCACAGATCCTCCAGTTATGTTGGTCGTATACGAGAGCATCCAGTAAAATTTTCATGTTATCGTAGCTCTCAGTAAGTTGTACGGAATGTGCTACAGGGACTGATGCAACCCTATTCCCAATGTTGAGAAGTACTGCTTTCAAACTTTAGACGAGTCTATAAATAGCCTCCATTCTGATGCGTTGTATGGCAGGCCCAAGGATTCGATTAGCCCCTCAACATTGCAGCAGTACACTAAGGAAGAGGTATTTTCGTGCACTGCAAAAAACTTGCGGAATTCTTCCTCTCGTTTCCTATACCAGGAGAATGTTGTTCCCGGTGCCAGCAAGTTGTCCTCTCGAAGTCGTGAGCCCAAGATCTCGGCAGCTAATTTGGAAAGTCCTAAATCCCTGGTAAGATCATTAAGTTTGGCCTGGTTGAGAGGCCTCGGCTCATTTGAAGCGGTATTTTGAGGTATATACGACTGGGACTGGTCATTGGCATTGGTCATTGATTCATCATCAGAATCATCGAAGTCCAGGGTTTGAGGTGGGTCGGGTATTGGAATTCCAGGACCATGGGGTACAGGTCTCATAGCAGAAGGAATGTCAGGGTATACAACAATGTGTTTATTCTTCCTGTTAACTTCTGAAAATAGAAACACAGAAACATGGATATAAAACTTGCATATGAAATAGAAGAAGCATTCAGACAGTGGCGGCTCGTGAGGGAAGGCTGCTGTCTGTAAGATATGAAATAGGTCGATGGAGTCTGTATATTTTCTTTCTTTTTCATTCATATTGTCCCTTCGGGGACAATATGAATGAAAAAGAAAGAAAATATACAATCATTGTATATGTAAATGTAACTTGTATAACAATATGTATGTGTAAATGTATTTTCTATAACAATATGTATATGTAAATGTATGATTACCATTATGGTGAATATTATGCTATATATGGTGAATATTACATTATGGTGAATATTATGTCAAGTTTCATACGAGGATTTCAAAATATTTAAGAAAAATAAATTTATAAGCCCACCTTGGAGGTTTGTCATGCAGAAATAGCAATCTGTCACGTGATCCTTTCCTTCTCTCCAAATCATGGGAATTCCAAAAGGCAAAGATTTCGCTCTGCCTTTGCTCCATCTTCTCAAATTTTCAATGCACGTCTTGCAGCACATATGAGGGGCGAAATTTTTGTCCTGGTCCCCTAGCTTAATTCCAAAGTATGCTCTATACATTGTCTTCACAAATTTAGTGATTTGGGACTGGTTATTTGGCATGGTAACCGTCCCACATATGTAGCAGAATCTATTGGGATCATTTTTACACGCTCTATTCATTATGAAATATTTTATCTATATGCCTGAAAAGAAAAAAAGATATTATACAAGTGAAACAAGTGATGATAGATGTTACTGTTCCAATTCCTCTTTGACAAAATCACGAAAAATTCTATTTTACTTATGAGGCCATAGCCGGATAACCTGAGCTGATTGAGAAAAACGGATTGCAGATTCGAAATCAGCAGGAAAAACTCTATAAGAATCACTTACAAAACCCTTGACAGCAAAATTGATGCATACCAGTGTAATATTTTTCTCAGTAACTGTTTATTATTATATCAGTGTTGCTGATATAGAAATAGCATTAGCTCCGGATATAACAATGCCATACCAGTAGTATCCATTCAGCTGTCGTCCATTTGCCAATTGGAAGATATTCTTAGCAGTGACGTATAAAACCTACAGATATCCATCAATCTAGTAATTTTATAATGTTATTAAAATTTAATGTACATCAAAACATTGTTTTTTTCATTCTTAAACCGCCTATATATATCAGGTTTTTGCTCTGTCTTTGTAATAACACAAAATAATATCTGAATCTATGTTCAATATTACTGTAAATGTAAATAAATAAATAAATAAATTAATCAATTTGGAATTTGCTCAGGGCGCAATAATGCCTACCAACGGCTCTGTTTTTTCACATCGTTCAGGGTGATAGGCTTGCCAATACCATGAACACTGTCATCACGTCCGAACGTTTTTTTTTGTTTTTGCAAAACCAATTTTTATTCACTTCATTGACATCCCCCTTTCAACTGATATTAAATTCCGTCAAAATGTTCTTTGCTGAAATCTGTACAAAAATAGCCAGGAATCCTGTTTTCTTTCAACATCAACGCTTTGGCGGCTTTAGCAACTGTTTCAGGCGATTTATTTTTCAGCGGGATTAGCCACAAATATCTAGAGAATACGTCTATTATAAATAAAATATACCTATAGCCGTTATTATACACTGAATATCTCTGCATGTCTGTTTAAATCCGCCTGCCAAATAGAATCAACGGAGGCTGCTAATGTCTTGGCAGTTTTAAACCTTCTTCTCACCGGTTTATGTAGTGTATAAGCATCCACCTCACGCAAAAACCTCTTAACATCTTTTTTCTCTATTCCCTCATTATAAACGCCTTTGTACAGTCTATTAACACCTCCCGTAGGAGGCTGGATTAGAAATGTCATAACTTTTTCTTAATATGTTAGCCATTTGTGTATTTTACAGACGCGGAGGGTTGTGCGTTGGTGCTTGGTCTCTTTTTCTTCCTATTCGGAGATGTTACCACCGGAGGTGAAAGTGTGTTCAGCTGTGGTACATGCGTTGCTTCCCCCAGGTCTTTTAACCTGTTCTGGTTACCTATCAATGTTTTGGGATGTTTATTTGCTGTAGTCTAGCTTTAATATTCCCCCATTCTGTTGGTAAAGGTCTATCCAACTTTCTCACCAAATCATGTACGATATCAATGATGTTCGAACCCTGTACCTTTGACTCTTCAACAACAACCTCGCTGTATCGGACCATTGTATAATGGGGTCCTCACTCAATAGATTATAAAGATTTAGCCCTTTATTTTCCAATGTATGAGGTAGACTACTTCATAATACATGTTCGAGGGTCTCACTCCGTTCTTCTTTGGCTGTTCTTCTCTAGCCTCGGCCGCGGGTCCTATGCCGCCATGTTCAACATCATAAGTGCTATGCCTGATAACTATGATCACTAGGGTGCATCATGCTCAGGTCGAATATTGAAAAACTTGGAATTTCATGATTGGCAGTATGTATTCCTATGTAAAATTGTATTTTAAGAGGGGTTTGCCTTCGGCAACTTTTGCGAAAAATCGCATTTAAGTGTTCAAAATCGCACTTTTTTGTCGAAAAATGGGATTTTTGGTCAATTTCAAAGACTTGGTAGCCTCAAATGACCTCCATATGTTCCATATTGTTCACATACACCCTTAAACATTTCTAGGGGCAGATTTAGACCTATTTAAGATCAGCCAAAGTGGTTCATAACCCCTAAAATAACCAAAATCACCCAAAATGGCCCAAAACTAAGGAATTGTATGATTTTTAGTCTCCTATACACCCTAAAATTCAGTTTAGGGTTTCTATGAGTTCTCAGACTCATGTCTCCATACTCAGACTTACTCTGATTTTCTTGATCATCTCAACCCCCATATGTCCTCTCCTCCTCATCCTCACTGCACAGGAGAGAGGCAATGAGGTTCTCACTGTGAGCATGATATGCTCCACGAACTATCACATGAGTGATTATGTTCCTTACTTCAGAGGTCTGGCTTCTCAGCAGTCCCAGAGGGGTCACAATATGGTGAGGTCCATACCTCATGTGGTGCTTCAACTTGATCTCAAAATACATCTTGAAGTAAAAGTCCAGGCAGAACTTCAGCAGCACCTCCACTTCTTCAACACCTCCCCCTTCAGACCATGCAGCCTCATCCACAACATCAACAGCGTGACTGATTCAGTGGGCCACACTTCACACCAGCAACTTCCTTGCTAAAATCTCCTGTCTTGAGAGCTTTGATCGTAGGTAGCAGTTCTTCTGGTCAGTGCTAAGGTTCTGTACAATTTCTTCTGGCAGTTCAATTATATCTTCTTCTCCTGGCAGAGCCTTGAAGCTAAAGTTGACAGGTATGTCATTGATCTTCTCCAAAACTTTTCCTATTGGGCCACTGAACCCAGACTTGTGCGTGTAGGGACCATCAAGCTTGATGATCATGTGCCTGAGGCTGAGTTCATTAATATGTGACTGGCATATCAGCCAGTGACACTTGTGACCTAGCAGTCTCTCCAAGTGAGTGATGGGTCCTCCATCAGGTCCTGTGTTTGTGTTGGTGGAGTCACCACCAAGGACCACAATAGTATCTTTAGCACCATGAACACTAATCCACTCAAACAGAGCCTGAGCTATTTTCAGTGCAGGTTTCTCATTTCCTTCAGGTGCTTCTGGAGTACAATGGAAGAGATACTTCCCCGCAGGTTCCCAGGTAACACTATAGTGCTCTTCAGTTCTAATATCAGGATGGAAGTGGTCAGTTTCTTCATTGTACCTCATGATTTTGTCTTCTTATCTTGTTTTCCATCAAAGAAAATTCCCTTGATCTCCTCTCCCTCTGTCCTTTTCTCCAGGGCCTCCACCGAAGCACCTATTACAGACTCCTTGCCCCCCTACATCTTCATCCTGTCAACAGCTACATATACCTTATCAGCAGATAGATGGCCAGCTTTGATGAGATCTTGCAAGAAACCAGTTGCAATGGCTGCTGCAGGAGTGTTTGCCACCTTCAACATGACTGCAGCCGAAGCACTGCTTGAGATATCCATGTAGTTCCTCCTGGCAGAGGTGGAGACTTTGCCAGTGTTGAAACTGGAGCTTGTGCCTGGTGCAGTACTAGAAAAATCTGTCAGCAGTAGGAGCTGCTTTGCCTGGAGACTCTTGCAAGGAAGTCACCTCATCTTCATCATCACCATCATTAGTTCTAAGCAGTAGCTCCTTTTCTTCTTCCTCTTTTCTGTTTCTCTTCTCAGCTGCCTTCTGTTCTTCCTCCTTCCTCTTAGCAGCCTTCACCTGCTTCACTGTTTCCTTCACATCAACAGATGCCATCCGGAAGGCAGAAACTTCTGAGGTTTTGATCCTCTGGTAATGGAGCCACTCTAGCTCTAGCTTTGGAATCGTCTGAGGCAGAGGACAGTCACAGTTGACATGAACTCTAGCAGCACAGCCAGAGCAGCCAGATGCATCAGTTCCACAGAGAGTGATATCATGTCTGCGTCTGCAGGTTATGTCAAACAATGTATCAAGTAAATGCAAAAAACTTCACCTTTTTCAACGTGAAGGTCAAAATATGATAATAAAAACCCAATCTAATAGACAGAGTTTATTTCCACAACAGTTTCGATGCCCACTGGCATCCTCTTCGGGTGGATAAAGAAAAACGAATGAACCAAAAACAAGAGGGAAAACAGTCCAAGAACCATTAAGAAATTCGCACCTAGGTTAGATCCCTTTCTCCCGACACTGGAAGGGCATTTTTATTAAAGGGACCTGCTTATAAGTACATTCGCACAAATTTAAAACTATCATCTTGTTCTATACATACAGATTCTATTATTTTTGTACATAATAATTACATTTAATATTGCATTATTATTTATTACAGAAATTACAAATTTATTATTACATTGATTATTACATTGTTGTTTATTATACAGAAATTATAAACCGAAAAATGAATGAAAAACGCGAGAAGGAAACAATCTAGAGACCATTAAGAAATTCGCACCTAGGCTAGATCCCGTTCCCCCGACCCTAGAAGGGCATTTTTTGTTAAAGGGTCCCACTTATAAGTACATTCGCACAAATTAAAACTATCTTCTTGTTCTATACATACAAATTCTATTATTTTGACATAATTACTGCATTTATTATTGCATTTACATTTATTTCCACATTACAATTATTACTTCCATTATTACATTTACATTTAGGTTTATTATTCCATTTACATTTTACCGAAAAAAAAAAACCGAATGAACCAAAAGCGAGTAAGGAAACAATACAGAGACCTTTAAGAAATTCACACTTAGGTTAGAACCAGTTCACCCGACTCCGGAAGGGATTTTTGGACCAAGAATCTCATTAAAGGGTGCAACTTATAAGTACCTTCGCACAAATTAAAATTATCTTCTTGTTCTATACATACAGATTCTATTATTTTTCTTTTGACATAATTATTACATTTATAAAGTACCTTACTTGATTCCCAATCTATAGCATGATTATTTTGGCTGGCGTGATAAAAAATGGTATTATTAGTATTACAACTTCTGAAGGCATATTTCTGTTCTTTAATACGGGTTTCAATATTTCTTCCAGTTTCTCCTACGTATACTAAATCACAACTTTTACAGGGAATGCTGTAGACACAGGCTTGTTCCTGTTTTGCAGCGTTATTCCTAACCAATTTACTTTTCACGGTAGACGAATATTTGAACGCCAAAGCAAACTTAAAATCTTTCGTCAACGGTTTTACTCTTTCTAAGCCGGCAATGTAAGGCAAACTCACATATTGTTTTTGGTGAACTTAAGGTTCCCGAGGGGCATAAAAAGATTTTCTGGCTTTAAAATACGCCTTTCTGATAAACCACTCACGATATTTTAAATCCTTAAAAATGTTCCAAATCTTTGAATTTTCTGGGTCCAGCAAATGTGGGCTACAAATCCTGAGTGCTCTTAGAAACATGGAAGAAATAATTGAACTTTTTAACCCCTTCATCATGATATGAAAAATAATGGGTGCTACTGTAGTATGCGGTCTACCTACGATTGGTTAGGTTTAATCATGATATTTTCGTTAAAACTAACGAAAATATCATGACTAAACCTAACCAATCGTCAAGGGCGATTGACAATGGGATGTAAACAAACAATTAGTAAACAAGATAAGAAGCTATAATTAAAAGGTAGACCGCATACTACAGTAGCACCAAATAATGAATGTACGAATTACAATGAGTAGGTTTTCTATAGATCGTGAAATTGGGCTTTCCGCTTTCGTTAATGACCAAAACATCTAGAAAAGGTAATTGTTTGTAGTTCTCCCATTCATATTTAAATTTAATAGAGGGAACAAGATTATTTAATGACTGGAAGAAAGTGTCACAGTTGTTCCAGTGGTCAGGCCAAAATGAGAAAATATCATCTGCATAACGAAACCAAATTAGATTCCTGGGACATATTGTTTGCAACAATTCCGACTCATAATATTCCATGTATAATGTACTCAGTATTGGGGATAAAGGGGACCCCATTCCCATACCAAAACGTTGCAAATAAAATTCTTCACCGAAGGAGAAGGCATTATTGGTGACACAGAGTTTTATCAGTTCTAAAAATACAGATGTGGGCATGCCTAGTTCTACTTTACATGTTGGCAATTTTCTATCTAAAAAACTAAGTATTTCGTAAACAAGGACTCAACGTCAAAACTGATCATTCTTCCCCGCTTTAAATCTAAGGACATGACTTTGTTAATAAAGTCACAGGAATTAGTGATGTGCGAGCCTGAAAATTTACCAACTAATGGGGACAATTTATCTGCAAGAAATTTAGTTAACCTGTAACTAAAGGAACTCCTGTGTGAAATAATGGGACGGAGTGGTATATTAATCTTATGGGTTTTGGGTAAGCCGTAAATGTGGGGGAGTTTGGGGTTAATCTGTAGAAATCTTTTAGGGTCAATCGCCGGAACACATTTTAATAAGTTCCTGATAGTTTTGTTGAATTCAGCAGAAAGACGCTTTAGGGGGGACGATCTCACTTTGGTGTAGGTGAATTCATCACTAAGTAACGCTTCCATTTTTTGTTTATAATCACACGGGTTCTAACCTAAGTGTGAATTTCTTAAAGGTCTCTGTATTGTTTCCTTACTAGCTTTTGGTTCATTCGGTTTTTTTTTTTCGGTAAAATGTAAATGGAATAATAAACCTAAATGTAGATGTAATAATGGAAGTAATAAATGTGGAAATAAATATAAATGCAATAAATGTAATAATAAAAGTAATAAAATAAATGTAATAATTAGTGTAAAGGTAATAATAATAAATGTTAAAAAAAAATGTAAATGCAATAATAAATGCAGTAATTATGCAAAATAATAGAATCTGTATGTATAGAACAAGAAGATAGTTTTAAATTTGTGCGAATGTACTTATAAGCGGGACCCTTTAATAAAAATGCCCTTCTGGGTTCGGGGGAACGGGATCTAGCCTAGGTGTGAATTTCTTAATGGTCTCTGGATTGTTTCCTTCTCGCCTTTTTCTTTCGTTTTTCGGTTTATAATTTCTGTATAATAAACAACAATGTAATAATAAATTTATAATTTCTGTAATAAATAATAATGCAATATTAAATGTAATAAATTTAATAATAAATGTAATAATTATGTAAAAAATAATAGAATCTGTATGTATAGAACAAGAAGATAGTTTTAAATTTGTGCGATTGTACTAAGCGGGTCCCTTTAATAAAAATTAAAAATGCCCCTCCAGTGTCGGGAGAATGGGATCTAACCTAGGTGCGAATTTCTTAATGGTCCCTGGACTGTTTTCCCTCTTGTTTTTGGTTCATTCGTTTTTCTTTATCCACCCGAAGAGTATGCCAGTGGGCATCGAAACTGTTGTGGAAATAAACTCTGTCTATTAGATTGGGTTTTTATTATCAATGTATCAAGTTCAGATATTCTCTTCTCTTTCTTTGCAGCCTTCACTCTGCCATTCACTAAGTCAATCATTTCATTTCACCTGACAAGATCTTCCTGGCAATGGATCTCTCTTGAATGATCACAGGAGGAGTGAATATGGCATTGCTTTTGTGCCACTGTGCCAGTACCAGTGATGCCAAGTCCTTAGCCAAATCTTGCAGAGGGTACTGAGCTCTCTTCATATCATCCAGAAGTAGCTTCTCTTCCTGGAGGAGGATTCCTCTCTGAAACACAGCTCTCCAGGTTGGAACTTCTGTGGGAAATAACTGCTTGTCTGGATCCACCAGATCACTCAGCTTTGAACCAGAACTTTTTCTGGTCTTTCATCCTTGCTTAGCCATGGTGGCTACACAATCTTCACCAAGCTTTGTATCTAAAACATAGAAAATTATCACAGTGAAACTCTAGTAGCCTATAACAGCTGTTACAATGGTTTTGTTTGGTAAGAAACCGGTCTGTTACATTTGTACTACAGTGTATGTCCTGCACAGCTGTTCTGTACATAACTAACCAGAAAACGAAAAAGTGGAAATTTTAACACTTAAACGTGATTTTTAGCAAAAGTTCAAGAAAACATACCCCTCCTAAAATTTAATTTGACATAGGAATCCATACTGCCAATCTTGAAATTCGCGATTCAATGAGCATGATACACCCTAATGACCACCTCGACCGGTTTCTTATAATCTTCGAGCCCTTGAAGAAATTTATGTAGAGCTTCTTGATATAAAATTCTTTTCTCCTCAGGTGGCTTCTCGCTGTTTAAAAGATTCACCAATTCATTCTCCATTCTTTTAAGCCTATTTTTACCAGGCTCTAGTACTGATTCCTGGTTCTTTGTACAGTATTTTGTAACGAAGCATACACCTCGTGTGGAATAACGACCACTTTCTTCATTATATTATACTAGACAATAAAGACGCCAACACTGAAAACAAGATGTGGAGGAACGATCCACCTCTTTGCACAATAATTCGCTTTTTCTTTCCCACACTTTGTTTTTTACGAGCGGGTAACAACATAAGCGTGATTTCTGAGTAGCCTTCATTGGTACATTGCATTTTATAGCGTTAAGGCAGATTTCACAGATGCATTTTAAAAAAGTCTGGGTCAATATTTTTAACAAACAGCTGTTGGAGAGTGCGCAGCAGTAGTATAGCCGCAAAAGGGGAGAGTGCAAGAATGTTGCAAGTGATTACGTAATGTTGCAAAGGGGTGTGTTGCAAAAAAAATCCCCCCAAAGAGGCCTTTGTTGCCAACCCCAAAATGGGGTTGCAAGGGGCATGCAACTTGGAGGCGGAGTTCTCCCCCAAGCTATTCCCCCCAAAGGGCCAGAAAGGAGAGAAAGGAGGAGAGAAAGGAGGAGAGGTGTTCACCTGGCAGGAGCCAAGTGCAAATTAAGACTTCAGCCGAGTAGACGTTGTTTTATAGGCTCCTAATCAGCCAGTTGGCTGAGCCAAGGGGGAGGGGTACACCTGAAGGAGAGAGAGAGAGAGAGTAGTTGCCTTTGATTGCAAGGCATGCAACTTGGAGGCGGAGTTCTCCCCCAAGCTATTTTCGTTTACCTAACCTAAGAGGCCTCTAACGGGTTTTCCCAAAGGGCCAGAAAGAGAAAGGAACAGAGGTCATTGCTCGGCTGGGAGCCGAGCTTGAATGATTCCGTCAGTCGTCTCTCGGTCTTTTATAAACCTCTAATCCGCCATGTTGCCAGATAGCGCCATGTATTCGGCTGAGTTGCCAGATAGCAATATTTATTAAATTAAACCATATATTATTCAAAATACCACAATATATGATGGTAGTTAATCGATGAATCCAATTAAATTCTGTTTATTAAATAAATATTTTAAACCATTACACACTTAATTTTTATTATAAATATTTAAGTCACGAATAACGAAACGAAAAGAAAATTTACGAAACAATTCAAAACACACGATCCTCCTCCCTCGTTCCCCCAAGCCCCCCACCCATCTGTGTATATACAGGGCGTCCCAAAAAAATGTATACACACTTTAACAGCTGATAGCTCAATTGATGTTTCTTTCTTTCCAAGTTAAACCCATTAGAATTAATAATGGCAGTCAGACTAAGCTTTGAACAAAGGAAATTCATTCTAAAATGCTACTGGAAGTGTGAAAACGCAGTTGAAGTGCAAAGACAGTTTAGGAGGGAGTTTCAAACAGATCCACCAACGCGACTTACCATCACTCGAATTAGAGATAAGTTTGAAGCCGATGGAACTGTTCAGAATGTCCACAAGAAGCGTTCCGGAAGACCACGGACATCGACAAGCCCCACAAAGCAAGAAAGAGTACTGGAAACGTATCACCAAAGTCCAAGAAAATCTGTGCGGCAAGCGAGTCGTGAGGTAGGAATTTCAGAATCGTCTGTCCAACGCATTTTGAAGCGCTGTCAATGGAAAAGTTACATTCCAAGATTAGTCCATGCTATTAATGAAGATGATGATCCGGACCGAAGAGTGGAGTATTGCGAGTGGTACTTGGCACGATGTGGATGTGGATTGGACGAAGGGGTTTCGTAGAATACCCTCCGCGTTCACCAGACCTCACACCACTAGACTTTTTTTTATGGGGATACTTAAAAGACAAAGTCTACGCTATAAAACCTGCAACAGTCGCTGAATTGAGAGCAGTCATTGAACGAGAATGCACACAAATACCAAACGAAATGTTTCGTGATGTTTGCGATTCCATTGCTTCGCGTTATCAGCAGTGCCTGGACCAGAACGGACGTCAGTTTGAAAACAGGCGTTGACAAAACAATTAAATAATGTCTGTAGATTCTATTACATTTTGAAAATGAAATGTATTTTAATAAACACTGCCTTTATAAGTATTTAAAGTGTGTATACATTTTTTTGGGACGCCCTGTATATAATAAACTAATGAACCACTCGTGTGCACACACGCACGCACACACACACACACACACACACACACACACACACACACACGAGGAAAGGCAGAAACTAGGTCAATTCGAATCGTCTCCCAAGAGACCTTTTCTGACCGAGAGTCAACCTTTCTTCGTTTGCTTGAGCAAAAACCTCCTTTTACTTCTACAATGAAAATATTTTATATTTACGCGTAATTTGTATGGTGTCATATTCTTAGATAACATCTCTGTTATTGAAAGAAATAAACACAATTATATTAAATAATAATCAGCGAAAGAAACAAGGTGCATGAGGTGTGCAACCGGATTTAAAATAACAGGATCATTTGATCCGAGGCAGTAGTATGACCGAAAAGCATGTTAATGCATGATTTTCACTTTAATAATAATAATAACAACAACTAGCTCGAAGAGTGATAACGGTTAAGGTTTTCACTCCGCCTTAGACCCACAGTTTAACGTGGAAACCGAATGCTCTTTTAAAAATATAATTAGGATATATTTATAATTTCTTTATTATAAAATGTGGAACATGCAGTCTTCAGTGAACAGCTGTTCTGTGGATCTAAATACATCTCGTCAGGGAGTCGTTGCTTACTCTTCCACATTTCAACATAACGATTATTGAACCGGATTTAAAATAACAGGATCATTTGATCCGGGCAGTAGTATGACCGAAAAGCATGTTAATGCATGATTTTCTCTTTAATAATAATAATAACAACTAGCTCGAATTGTAACAACGGTTAAGGTTTTCACCGCATTAGACCCACAGTTTAACGCGGAAACCGAATGCTTTTTTAAAAATATAATTAGGATATATTTCTTTGAGAAAATATAAAGATGTCATTAGTCGTCCGGCCCCGTTATAGCGGATTGGTACACATCATAGCTCCACCCAGCTACACTGGCAACCAATCACTACGAACATCTGGTCTTTTGGGGCGGAGCTTGGCGATTGTGCATATAAAAGGAGATATTTTTCAGTTGGAGTAACAGTAGCTATTTTCGCGTCAGTGAATAACTGCCAGTGCATTCTCCACCATGGACCTGTACGTCTCCCCGGATTTGTATGAAGAAAGTGACACTGCAGCATTGATTGCAATTAATCTTTTTAACGCGATTGACCGTGATGAATTATTTCCAACGCAAACCGTTGAAGATATTTGCAGTGACGCTCCTTACAATCCGACGCAAGGGACTACCATAGAAATGTAAGTGTCTATAATTCGATTATATATATATATATGGAGGGTTGTAGTATCTCGTCAAATACTTCATTTAGATACCACCAAAATCGAATTTTTTTATGGCAATCAATGTTATTTGGTTTTACCTCTTATCGCCATTATGCTAAAATCGAAATTTTTTATGGCAATCGTTTTAAATGTTATTCCTCTTAAATGAACCAAAGATATCTTCACATAATGGGGATCTGTCTGTATACTCTGTATATGTTTTAAAAGAATGAACATTATTCCTTTAAGGTCCGATGAGGATTTGACACGTGTTATACAATCTTTTGAAGAATCTCGTGTCATGAATACGGAGGATATACTGATCAGTCAGCATAATGAATGTCACACATCCTCCACCATGGACCTGTACGTCTCCCCGGATTTGTATGAAGAAAGTGACACTGCAGCATTAACTGCAATTAATCTTTTTAACGCAATTGACCGTGATGAATTATTTCCAACGCAAACCGTTGAAGATATTTGCAGTGACGCTCCTTACAATCCGACGCAAGGGACTACCATAGAAATGTAAGTGTCTATAATTCGATTTTATATATATATATATGGAGGGTTGTAGTATCTCGTCAAATACTTCATTTAGATACTCACCAAAAATCGAAATTTTTTATGGCAATCGTTTTAAATGTTATTTGGTTTTACCTCTTATCGCCATTATGCTAAAATCGAAATTTTTTATGGCAATCGTTTTAAATGTTATTTGGATTTACCTCTTATCGCCATTATGCTAAAATCGAAATTTTTTATGGCAATCGTTTTAAATGTTATTCCTCTTAAATGAACCAAAGATATCTTCACATAATGGGGATCTGTCTGTATACTCTGTATATGTTTTAAAAGAATGAACATTATTCCTTTAAGGTCCGATGAGGATTTGACACGTGTTATACAATCTTTTGAAGAATCTCGTGTCATGAATACGGAGGATATACTGATCAGTCAGCAATGTCACACCGAAATAATGTGTGTTTTTCGATCTTTTTGGGGTAAGAAACATATATTTTCATAAATTTATTAAATGAAAGAAATCAGTACAATAACCAACTACAGAATATACCGTTACAAATATACGAACAAAAACATTATACTATACAACGAGTACGTACAATTGGAAAACGGATTTTTATCTGTCTGCATACCATTTCATCGTTTCGGCGAGTGTGGCACGGGTCAAATAAATTTAAAAAATTTATAAATTCTTTATCACATGACATATGCATGAGAAATGAGACGCAGTACATTCCGCAAACATTACTAAAATATCCTTGTACACGAAACGGGTTCCATACAACTTCGGGAATATGTAACTGAGCGAGAAATTTTACAATAATAGGGTCACTCCAGGGTTGAGTACCGAGTGAATCAAAATAGTACAGGCGCTGTCTATTTTTAAAATAGACAGCGATCCAATGAATCCCTTCATTACCGATGACATCTGTGTTCACAATAAGACTACCGCATTCTCGCGTACTTGGCAAACTCAATGTTTCATTCTTCGCAAACACGCCGATAAATTTGGAACGTGTGACTCGTTCCATTACTTTCTGAAGTGTATTAGCATCCATTTTAAAAGTCAGTGATAACGCTCCTAAATCTATCTACTTCTATTAGGGCTTGCGATTCGAGATATACTAGTACACTAATAGGAGCGTCTATAGGCTTGGCGAATTCCAGCCGCACTGAGATGTTTCCGCTCTGCTGTGGGGTTAAATGGGTATTTACGCTAGCAGATAAGTCAGGTGTAATGTCAAACGGATAAAGGTTAAATTGATCAATGAATTCTTCCTGCGTTACCCCATTACCAAGCTCATCACAATCACCTGCAATATGGGTCAGATTACTATAGGCTCTGGCACAAAGAGGTAACACAGCGTCTGATGAATAGTCCGTACCCATTGTTCCACCCAAAGCAGTGCCATTAACGTATAGTTATATTTTTAAGTCCGAAATTCTCGAATTTAAAGGCACTCTTTTTATATTTTCCATTCACCGAAGCATGGTCCTGCATACCGATTAATATCCTTTTAGGAAGATTTCCCAGGGCAATGTTTTCTATCTGCTTCGATGCCAACCCTGCAGGAACCGTATATAGTTTGATTTGTACTCTGTTAATAGGATATTTCACTGTAGCGTTTAGTAAATTTTTCTCAATTTCTAGTTGTTTTGGTGAACTTAATTTCACTCGCCGTACGCGGAGGTATGTGTCCATAATGTGAACCACAACGGGCTTTGCACCCTCTTCTTGATCAGCATCCAGATTTAAGCAGATCTCAGGACTCGTGCGGGTGAGCTTTATTTTCATATCCACCCCGTTGACAAGCAACTTCTCCTGGAAAGTGAAATCTGTGTGCAACCGTCCAAAACACTCGTATATTTTCTTTTTAGAATTTTTAAATTTGTCCTTTATACTATTTTCATCTTTAGTTTGATAATATCCCTCGGCACTTAAAAAGGTAGCCTTCGCTTCTTTGGAAAAGTTGAGGACATTTTCCAGATAGGCTCGTAGATGATAGTACCCGTGCCTGCCGATATGTTGGTCTGATTTAAATATACGTCACACTGGTTGAATATGGAGTGCAGAAAGTTTGTTTCAGGGTATACAGCATATTTGTCATCGCAGACCGTTCCATCAGAATGGGCTATACGTAGCTTAGCGTACATGTGCACACAGCTTGGATCAAAAAAGTAAGGGCCTGAGCTGGGTATCACGAATTCTATAGGTGCACTCGGGGAACTAATTGTGTTTAAAGGGTTAATTGTAATAAAGTCACTGTGCTCAATAGAAACTTGGGTTGGAGGCAGCTCAAAAAGGGACAGCTCCGATTTACAGCATTGTGAACTACATGGGTGGATGAAGCGTGCCATGGCGAAATAGTGACTCCTCTCTCGACAAGTGGTAAACAAACTATGATTCATGAGATCAATGTCCTTAGCTTATATCAGTCAAAAAAGTGGTCAACCATAGGTTTCATTCGCTTACAGCACTTCTTTTTTGATAGCCTTTTACGTTTAATACCACGTGACCCCTTCTTCCGGGAGCCCTCTTCTTCTTCTTCCCGCCACCACGCATTTTTCTCTTTGCATCTTTGATGATTTCGTCCCGTGTACGCTTTAAATGTTTTTTTAGAGCTTCTTTAGGTTTAGCCCCGGCCAATATGTCTTCTGCAGTGTTATACCTGATTGTAGCGCTTTCCTTCCAAGGTATCTGGCCCCCTCTTCAGCAAAGGAACAGCCGTACGTAGTATGGATGAAAAAATGGATCCAAGTCCACTACCGCGCTGGTATCTCACCCCTCGATAGACGGTGAAAGGCTTTCTATCCATTATAACTCAGTGCGTCGAAAGTGTAGCTTCACTGTTAAGCTCCCGTTACCGAATGGGAAGTTTTCACCCTCAATCGTTCTTATATATATTGAGATATTGGTTATTAAATTAGTTGCGACATTCACATAATGGGGTCTGTCATATGTAATACTCAAACTCCTTCCTCTATGGTTGGGGATGTGAGCAATGCGCAGCAGGCGTGCCTGGGTATCCTCAACAAACTGGTGCTCCACTATATTACTGAAAATATAGCACATGTCTGGGGACCTTTCAGCCAATTTCTCCATCTTCAATTGATACATTAATCTGGACAATTCATGCTGTGTCTCGTGAAATGTGTCTCTTTGGAAGGCTGCGCTATATCGGCCATTGGTTAGAATTTGGAACTTTCTATGGTCTTTAATACGTCTGTTAGGCTTTGATTTTAGGATTAGTGTACAGTGCCCGCGAAAAGTATCCGATCACCCTTGAAATTTGTATTTTTTACATAAAAAACAATGTTTAAATGTATACTAACCTTATATTAGTATTTTGTCATCTGTCCTTTGGTTTGGATGACTTGTTCTAGACGTTTTGGCATGGATTTAATCAAGTTTTGACAAACTTCCACTGATATTTCCTTGCACCATACCTTTTTGATGGCCTCTTGTAATTTTTCGACTGAGCCAGTGTCGTGGCATTCAACCTTATTTTTTATTATTAGCCACAGATTTTATATCGGATTGAGATCTGGACTATTACCAGGCCAATCCAAAATATCAAATTTATTGTCAGTAATCCATTTGTCACTATTTTGGCCCTGTGACATGGTGCACCATCATGCATGTATGTTTTTGTCCTTTGGATTGCCATTGCCATTGGAAGTTTATCTTGTAGCATTGCTAAATACCGTGCACCATTCATAGTTGTGTTCTTCGGAAGAAAATATAAGTTTCCACGCCCATAGTAACCGAAACAACCCCAAACCATCACACTTGGAGGGTGTTTCATTGTCTTTAGGGTGTATTTAGGGTCCATCCTATTTGAGCCAATAGGCCGGCGAACCTTTTTGGACAACTTCTGAATGTCAAAAATGTCGACTCATCGCTAAATAAAACCTTCTTCCAGTCATCAACAGTCCAATGAATGTATTTTTTACAAAATGCGACACGTTTTTTACGCATTTTTTCATTAATGAACGGTTTCTTAGCAGCATGGCGAGATGGTAATCCGAGTTCTTTTGGAGCCGCTCCTGGATAGTTCGTTCAGAAACACCAGATAACAAATTATTCATATTAAATTTTATTTCTTTCGCAGTTATTGTTGGGTTTTTCAATACTAAACGTTTCATAAGTTTGTCTGTTCGCGAATTTGTTTTTCTCGGTCTGCCAGATCGTTTTTTAGGGACTGGCGTGGTTAGGCCACCATTGTTCTTAGCCCGTGAAACCCATAAATTAACGGTACTTTGGGATATGTTTAATTCCTTAGCTATCGGTCTCTGTGATTTCCCACATGCATGCAAAGCAACAATAGCACCTCGACAATCACTCTTAAGTTGTTTTTTAGCACACATTATATATAAATTTTATTTACACCACTTTCTGTAAAAAAAAAAAAAATCAAGAAATTTACACAAACAGTGAAATCTGACAAATTTGAGACACAGCCACCCGCAACGAAGGCTACCAGAACACTAATTTGAGAATGCGTTGGATAGCTCTCATATCAGCGAGCAACCTCAAAGTTACCAGATGTCGCTAGAACAAATAGAAAGTGAATTACGTGTCTCTGAATATCAAGGGAAAATATTGTATTTTCTTGAGTGATCGGATACTTTTCGCGGGCACTGTATGTGCAGGGTTGTTTACGATTTCGTATACTAAATCATTCGTAAGGTTTGAGTTTCTTAAACTTAAGCCTCTCACAACATCCTCGACCGAACCATATTGACCAGGTCCTAGTCTTACTTCTATACTGTAATACCGTGCAACCTTAGTCCGAGGGATACGTATAGTTTCATCCATAGCTACCCCAGCTTTTTCACACTCGTTAATGTCTCTAAGGATCGTAAAAACGGTTCTTTATGTTCAATATTTAAAAAGATGTCCAGCTGAATTTCGCATATCCCCACCTCATACGAATCACGACCCAATTCAATGTGCCCGTGGAGCTCTGTTACAAAGTTGGCTAGTGTGTTGTTAGGGTGTACAGACAGGGACGAGGAGGACGGGAGTGTGACGTAGAAATGGTTAGGAGCCATGTTGCATACTATTTAAGCTTCATTATTGCATCAGCTTTTATATAGATGTTGAAGCTTTCTGGGTACCCTAGCCATTTCACCAGGTACATTTTTCGCTTTCCTGAACCTTTGCTTCCTAAAATTTTCTCAATTTTAAACACATTTTTTCCTAAATTAAACGCAACTTTCTGCAATTCCTCGCGGTGAAAACCTCCTGAGATTTCTTCCCCATTCAAATCTTCAATGTAATACATCATTATCTCACCTTTAGGTCTCATAGCCGTAACTTTAAAAATCTCGCGTGTCCATCCTTGCTCAAAACCCTTTGCGAATTTATTTCCCGAACGCTACAGCCTTACATAATCATTGATTTTGAAGCGCGCCGAGTGTGGTAATGGTGATCCATCTCTTTTCGGGAGCGTACCTCTTTCTAAAACTTCGTTAGGTGTTGTCCCAATCGTGCGATGGTGTGAGCGGTTGTAGGATGAAGCCAATGATTCCAGAATGTCTAGAAATCTGTGTGTGTTTTTATGTGTAAAATAACGGTGCATGCGTTCCTTTATGGTGCACTGAACTCTTTCAGCTAAAGAAGCCTTATGTATAGAATTGGTTGTGTAATAGCTGATATTAAACTCTGTCAACATGTTCTGAAAAGCACGGCCTATAAATTCCTTCCCCATATCCGTACAAAAATAGCCAGGAACCCTGTTTTCTTTTAACATTAGCGTTTTTGTAGCTTTAGCAACTGTTTCAGGTGATTTATTTTTCAGAGGAACTAGCCACAGATATCTAGAGAATACGTCTATTATGAATAGAATGTAGCGGTAACCATCGTTATACACAGAATATCTTTGCATGTCTGTTAAATCTGCTTGCCAAATAGAATCAATCGAGGAAGCCGTTGTCTTGGCTGTTTTAAACCTTTTTCTCACAGGCTTATGAAGCGTATATGCGTCCTGCTCCCTCAAAAATCTTTCAACATCTTTTTTTCCTACTCCGTAAACACTTCTGTACAGTCTATCTACGCCGCCGTAAGAGGATGGGTTAGAAATGTCATAATAGCGTTTAGTTAATACGTTAGCCATTTGCGTATTTTAGAGGCACGTGGGTAGGGTTGGTTTAACCTCTTCTTGCTCCTCTTCAAAGGTGTTACCGCCGGGGTGACGGCGCCTTCAATTGTGTCACATGCGTTGCATGTTCCAAGTCTTTTAACCTGTTCAGATTTCCTATCAACGTTTTAGGGATATTTATTTGTTGTAGTCTTGCTTTAATATGCTTCCATCCTGATGGCGATGGCCTATCCCACTTTCTCACCAGATCATGGACAATGTCTACGATATTCGATCCCTGTACCTTTGATCCTTCCACAATGATCTCGCCTGTATCGGTCCATTGTATGGCTGGATCCTCATTCAATAGATTATAAAGACTTAAGCCTTTACTCATCAATGTATGTGGGAGGGTGCTTTTTAATACATGTTCGATATGTTGTGTGGCTGACCCCTTAATTTTTGGTTGGTCAGCTGTATCGTCGGGCTCAGATCCTATGTCGCCATGTCCATCGTCCCCCGTGCTGTGCCTAATAACCACAGGAATCTCTGTAGGGCTCTTATAATTTTCGTACTCGTGAAGAAATTTCTGCAGAGCTTCATGGTATAAGATTCGTTTCTCATCAGGTGTTTTTTCACTGTTTAATAGGGCTAGCAATTCGCTTTCCATTCTTTTAAGTCTGCTTTTACGGGGATCTAGATCCGTGTCTGGATTCCTTTGCAGTGAAGCGTACACCTCGTGGGGAGTCACTACCACTTTCTTCATTACATTAATCTAGTCAGTAAAGGACCCAAAACTGAAAATAAGATGGGGAGAAATGACCCTCCTGTTTGTACAATAATTCGTTTTTTCTTCGCTACAGTTTGACTTTTACGAGCGAGTGCACGTATTATGTTTTTGTAGCGCGTAGGCGAGCCTTCTGAGGGGTTTTCATTGATACATTGCAATTTATAACGTTAAGACAGATTTCACAGATGCATTTTAAAAAGTCGGCGTCGATATTTTTAATAAACATCTGCTGCATTGCCCGGGGCAGTCGATGATAGATTTTTATTAATTCACGGTATTTCTTTAGTCTCTTTGTCACTCTGGAATATACACCGTTTCAGGCTCGTTTGTAAATATATTCGTTCGTAGAAGCACTCTAAACGTGTTTCGCGGATGAAGGTCGCAAAGCAAATATCCGTAACGCGTGCTTGTAGCTTCTTTATAAACTTCCAAAAACTCCTTACGCTGATTCGGGAACATTTGATTGGCTAATACCCCAATTTGTGATACATCTCTACGTTGCGCGAATAAGACTAGATATTGCGTATTTAACGACACATCGCGCATGTATCTATTTTTGAAAAATAGATTCTGATTGATGAAGAACACGCTTATGTTAAGATGGTGGGAGAATACTGTAAATGTCTCGGCAAACGTTTTATCCATCTCCAACATGAGATCGTCAATTACAATATTATGTTCATTTCCCTTTAACGATTAACGTCATATACGCCTTTGTGGAACAAAATATCATCTTGGTACTCGTTGAACACGATTGATACGTCGAATAGCACCATATAACTATGCACAAATTTCGAGAACATCTCCCTTTTCTTTAATGATTTTAAGCATAAACACAGTTTTACCACATCCTGTAGGTCCAGATATAATACATGTGGATGGACTCGTGAATCGAATTTTTCTACAGAGTCCATTTCTAACACGTCACACTCCAAGTGGGTCATTTACAAAATATTACAAATTTTGAGTGCTGTGTTCCTTATATTGCTTTCTTTCCCACAGAACCGTGAATGACGATGAGGTAGAGCACCATCATCATTACGGATGACCTCGACGACAGTGTAGTTGTGATCTCCTCCCCTGCCAAACCCTCACAGCGATACCGGTAACACGTCCAACGCGGAGGTATGAAACCACGTCAGGTATAAAGCGACCGAAATACGCGCCTGTTGCAGCGGTAATAGATCCCCAACCCTCAACCTCTTACGCAACAACCCCCCCAGCAGCACCTCCCGCTAATATATCCCCTTATTCATCCGCCGCCCCCGTTCTGTTAAGTCTACAATAATAGATCCCCAACCATCAACCTCCTACGCAACAGGCCCCCCAGCAGCACCTTCCGCTAATATATCCTAATTCATCCGCCGCCCCCGTTCTGTTGAGGAAGCTATAACGTCGAGTTGGTGCGCTCCGCAGCCCCCACCCAGCCTTGACTAGAAATCGGTATAGAGTCAGGGTCGACCCTAGAGTCATGTATAGCAATGGTATTGAGCGCGGGCTACGCCGGGTTGTAGAGCGTATTGTAGTTTTGCTCTTCAGAACGCGACGAGCGTGAAGTCAGGACGAGTCTGTCCTTTGGATTCGGGTCAGATGACGGTGATGTAGATGATTATTGGGTGTAGTGCCATTTAGACGTTTGGCGGCTGAAGATGTAGAATATATATTAGGACGTATAATGCAAGCCGCCCAAAGTAGTATAGCCTTCAATATGGACAACTTCACGGTAAATATTGACCATGTATACCGTGTTGCGGATCATAGTGCCATACCGTATACTCTTAACTCAATTCTCCGCTATTTACCGACGCATATACGTCGATCGTGGTTGCGGCTTTATAGCAGTACTCTTAGCACGTATGTTTACTGTACAAAATACACGAACTCAAAAAATTTGGTTGCCTAAGTCGTGGAACGTGCCCGTAAACTAGCTGTAGACTGTGAACTTGAATTTGACTGTAATATGGGTCCTGAAGAGCTGAGAAGGTAGAACAGGAAATGAATGTCCGTAGTTGTGTTTGGGTTGGATGATCGTCGTAGGACTGTGTATGTTTTTAAAAGCTGTGTGAGAGATCGTACAAGACCCCTACTTATTTTAGGATTGTCAGGGACAACGTATCTCCCATCCGTAATATAAGGTGGCTTTACGCGAGTTATGACAAAAGTCGAAAATATGGGAGACATCATGATTTGTGTAAGGGGTGCCTCGAGTTTGCGGATGATATAGTGAGACATTGTAAAGAATGTCACATGGTATGTGAGCAGTGTAAAAGCACCAAATGTGAAAGCCGTGTAGTTGAAGCTGAGAAGAGAGACTGTGATGTGTGTAGACGCACATTCTTCAATAATAACTGCTTTGATTTCCATAAATCAATTGGCACGTGCAGGAAAATGAGAATCTGTGAATGTGGTATGTTTCACACAATGGATAATTGGGGAAATTTAAGCACAAGTGTGACGAAATTCACTGTCCTACATGCCAGGAGGAATATAAGGCGGATGGAGTAAAGCATGTATGTTATATGAAAGATGCTAAGCCTAAAAATAACCCTTGTATAACTGTATACTACGATATAGAAACATATACGAACGCTGAAACCAAAGAGGTAATTCCACATTTACTTGTGAGCCAGACCATCTGTGATGAGTGTATGGGTATCGAATGTGACGAGTGCCCCAAATGCGGTAAACGGACAAACGTTTTTAAAACGAATGTCCGCGATAGTCCTGTGAAACTATTTGTGTCCTATATTGTCAAGTTAGCCGACAAGTTCAAAAAAATGACTGTGTATATTCTCGCCCATAACGGGGCAAAGTTTGACACGCAGTTCCTTTATAAGGAGTTGCTTGAACACGAATCCTCTGAGATATTTACAGGTGATCCATTGAAAAGAGGCAACAAATTAATACAGATGCAGATAAGAGGCAATGTACAATTTAAAGATACTTTATTATTCACACCTTGTAAATTAGCAAAGCTACCCAAGGTGATGGGAGTAGCAGCTGAAGTTTCCAAAGGATACTTCCCTTACACTTTCCTCACCAGCGAGACTTTAAACTACGTAGGCCCACCACCACCCAAACATTATTTTAACTATGACTGTATGGATGAACGTGAAGACTTTGATCGATACTACAACAGTTTTAATGAAAGTAACCCTTATAATATAGCTGATGAATGTGAGCGTTATTGCGTGAATGATGTGCGCGTGCTTAGAGTATGTTTCCAGGCCTTTAGAAGGATGTACATAGCCCGTTTCAAATGCGATCCACTGCAAGTCGCAACCACCATCGCATCATTATGTTTTACGGTGTTCAAGAATAACTTCATGCCTAAAGACACCTTAGCCATTATTCACCGAAACAAACCCCGCAGTTACGGACACAAGGCTATTTACTGGCTCATACACCTACAGCAACAGACAGGTGTATACATAAAGCACGCCCGCAACACGGGTGAAGTACCCATTAAGATTAATGGACGTGTTTTTTGGGTTGATGGGTTAAGTGAAAACCGTGTCACTGGTGTGAAGACTGTGTACTCCTTTAACGGATGCTGGTGGCATGGATGCCCCCGTCCTGAGTGCGGAATCGCCGGAGATATCCACGGTAGATCTCCTGCCGACTGTCTTGCATGGACCCGCACCCGCGATCAACTTATAGGATCACAGTTCACTCACAAAGTCTTGTGGGAGCATGAATATGATGCACGGATGGAGACAGACGAGGTGTACCGTGAGGAAATAAACACGATCAAGCGTTCAATGGTGCTGGATCCTCTCAAATGTGGTGATAGCTTGTTTGGAGGACGTACAAATCCATTCAGACTATACTTTCCACCTACGGAGGGCGTGAAGCTCCATTACTACGATTTCTGTTCTTTATACCCATACGTGATGAAGAACAATCCGTACCCCGTGGGCGCTCCTGAGAAACTGGTGGGACCTAGCCTACCCTCCATCAATGAATTTTCAAAAATTTGAATGATCGTTACTTTGGGCTCTCTTTCGTAGACGTACTCCCCCCACGCAATTTATGGATGCCAATCTTACCTGTCGTTATCGACGACAAGCTCATGTTTCCCCTGTGCGTGAAGTGCGCGGAAGAGGATAACGGCGATTGTAACCATATACCCCACCAGCGTAAGATCAGAGGCGTATATACAAGTCCTGAGCTGGCCCTAGCCGTACGCCATGGTTATAGAATACTGAAGATACATGAGGTGTGGAGGTTTCAGAAGCTACCCAACCTTTTCACACCATATATAAACGCCTTTTTGAAGGATAAGGTTGAGGCATCAGGGTATCCGCGAGGAGTTGATACCGAAGATGAAAAGTCTGCCTATATTCAACGTTACCGCGACCGCGAAGGTATACAACTTGATCGTGTCCAAATTGTAAAGAATCCTGGCAAGCGCTTTAGTGCAAAGTTGTGTCTAAACAGTCTATGGGGAAAATTTGCGCAGAATACCGGCAAAGGGAACATTCATTTGGCACAAAGTTATAGCGATGTCTGGGATTATGCCAATGCTCCCGATAAAGAGGTCATGGAGATCGTGAATGTAGGTAATACTTACATAATAAAGTACAACAACACTGAATTGGCCACAGATACCTCAAGGGTTACAAACATACCTGTGGCCAGCTTCACAACAGCCTACGCCCGTATAAAACTTTGGGGTCTATTGCATTCTCTTGGGCGGAGAGTATTGTATGCCGATACAGATAGCGTGATATTCACAGAGAGGGAGGGTGAATACATGCCCGCTATTGGGGAGTTCCTCGGCGAGCTCACTGATGAGATCAAGGATGAGTATGGGGACAACGCATACGCCGACTCTTTTGTCTCAACAGGACCTAAAACTTATGGGGTACGGGTCAGGGTGGGGGAGGAAATGAAATATATCGTGAAGGCAAAGGGTATTACGCTCAACCATGCGAATCGGCGGGTTGTTAACTTTGAATCGTTGAAGGATCTAGTGTGTTTGGACGATGATGAGGGCGAACGACCTCCCCAACTAATTGTAGGCACTCACAATTTTCGGGCGCAGAAGCTGGGGGGCGTGAAGGAACTTAGGGGTACGAAGGTGTGCCGTAACACCTATAGGAAACGTTACCAGTTACCTGGTACCTATGATACCGTACCCTTTGGATACCATAACGTTTGATGCTTCTATTGTTAACTGACACGTATTTGTCTTGTATATAATCGTATCTATTGATTTATTACACGTATTTGTAAATATATATAACTTGAATATCTCGTTTATTAAATCGTATTTGTAAATATATAATATAACTTGAATATCTCGTTTATTAAATAAATCATGTTTCAATTAGCGTTTCACTTTCTCCTTTGTGTGTGTGTGTGTGTGTGTGTGTGTGTGTGTGTGCGCGCAGGTGAAAGTTCTAAGCTCCGCCCACTGTAAGACCGTGAGTCATGCTACTATCTGGGAGTCCCTGCGTGGTCAGTCGACTGCAGTAAGCCCGAGAGATCAGACGTGTATTCAGAAGAAAAGATCAGACGTGTATTCAAATGGCTACCTTTAATATTGCTTGTACAACGTTTATGAAATGGTATTCAGCAAAGTGCCAGGATGTGGTGGATACCGAAAAACTTCCTATTCCCCCTCCTATGCCTCTTTTAAAACCACATTGGATTGTGCGAAGTTGCAAGATGTACAAATACTCTACGGATGTTCTGGTGAGACCGTTGAAGGCTTTCGTTGCACAGACGATGTGCTGAAGTATGCTGCAGAGCTAAACTTTATAAAGTCTCACATATACCGTGAAGTAAAAGAAACAACGCGTGCAGAAGAGAAGCAGCAGGTATGGATAATGAGTCTTGCGGATGGGTGGTGTGACAAGCGGTATTACGTCATGCTACACCATGTCGATTACTCATACCCTACGACTGAAAATGTGAATCTCGTGATCATGGACAATCTTAAGTATTTTTATCACTATATTAATGTATATCATGATGAGGTTCGTAGTGAGGTTGTGGCTAGTGCCCTGCGTGAGTTTTTAACAGACTTTAGAGACGAGTATCGTTTGATGGGCAGAAAGGAAAAATATGAGCATATGTTCCTCTCAAATAGTGCGCCGGAGTGTGAAGATGTTTAGTAAAACATAAAATGTGCCTAGTTCTTATCCTGAGGTAAACTGTCTGGTGCGTAGTCTGGTAGTGATGAAATTAATTCTTGTACCGGAAAAACAAATATGTACAACAATTCGGTGCGACTCGCGGATCATACGAGTTCGAACAACCCCATTCACGTATCATCGAGTCAGCCGCCCGTCGAACCGTTCCTGCCTACCTGCGTGCCTCACACGGCTCATAGTTATCTCAGAGCTTGAACCGAGTGGACGTGCGCTCCTCGAATACGATGGAACTTCCTTTGAGCAGCATTCTCAACGCCTCGTACGATGTGTCCGTGACGAAATCGTTGCGCGTGTTCAGGCGTAAATCCGGTACCGTTAGCTATGTACTGGAAACGGAATGTAGACAAACAAACAAACGGGTTTATTTAAGTGTCGAGGAGATGAATAGAATCTTCGTGATAGTTGAGAAGTGGAGTGAAGATCGTTATAAAATACCTGCTAACGTAGGTACAAGAAGAGAGCAGATTAGTGACGCACCCTCATACGCCGTTGTATGTACGTTGTGTATAAATAACGATCGGCCGTGCATTGATATACGGCTGATGTGGAAGAATGCTTCTGATAATAACGCTCTTGTTCCTACGCGAAACCGTTTCATCCTCGACAGAATGTTTGAAATCGTCGGATTCCGCAAGCTGAAACCTATATTAGACGCGCGTGTTACGGATATGCTTTATTTTGATACAGTACTTGAATACGCATACACCGCTCTGCTCGATGGGTTTACCGAGTGTAGGGCTGGTGAGAATGGTCTAGAGCTGGACGTTTATTTAAAAAGTTTAGACTCTTTGAAATACCATGAACTTTGGTACAAAGCAATTGATCGGTACAAGGCTGAGCTCACCTACACCGTTCACCCTGAAGAACTATTTCTTTATATAACGCGCAGTTGTCGTAACGATTTAGAAGATTATTTCAATTGCCGCTATGTTGAGTGAGTTCACGATTGAAAAGCTCGAGTCGGTAGAAATAAACCCTCGATTGGAAAAGCGTGTTTATAAACTTGTGTTTAATAATGTAGCTAACGATGAACTCTTTGTGCGTGCTTTTGATTGTATTCTAGACGTATTTAAAGATGACTTACCAACCGGTTGTAAAGTGGGAACAAAAATGGTACTGAACGATATGAAAGCCTTTCATATCGAATACAGGTTTCCCTATACTTTAAGCGGTGAAATATTATTAAACCGCATATACTGCGTAATGCAGAGCAATAATGATGTAATTGTAAACTCGATTAAGTGCGAGTTTAGTATTTTGAAAAAAAAGTGAAATGTATTTATATATTTTGCTTGATATTTCTCCTGTACTGTTATGATTATATGCATATTTCTATTATTGAAATGTATATTTATTTCTATATATCTCCATAATTGTGTGTGTATATATTTTTTTTGATTATATGCATATTCCTCAATTATTATTGAAATGTATATTTATTTCTATATATCTCCATAATTGGATGTGTGTATATATTTCTTTTATTGAAATGTATATTTATTTTCTATATATTTATAATAAACAGAATGATGCAATGTTGTTTTACTTAATTCTTTTGGATAATTATAACATGTTACGCCTTCTAAACCTACTAGCAGAATTCTAAATGTATACAATGGTATCTGGCAATGCTAAAAAGTGGTATCTGGCAACTGAATACATGGCACGAAATCTTTTAATTGTTTAGTGAGACAACTTACCATAATAATGCTAAAAAGTGGTATCTGGCAACTGAATACATGGCGCTATCTGGCAACTCAAGCCATTTATGCCTTCTAAGCCAACTGGCTGATTAGGAGTCTATAATAATGTATACAATGGTATCTGGCAACTCAGTCTTCGATTAGAATTAATTAATTAAATATATAGCACAAACTGAATACATGGCGCTATCTGGCAACTCAAGCCATTTACGCCTTCTTAGCCAACTGGCTGATTAGGAGCCTATAAAACAACGTCTACTCGGCTGAAGTCTTAATATGCACTTGGCTCCTGCCAGGTGAACACCTCTCCTCCTTTCTCTCCTTTCTGGCCCTTTGGGGGGAATAGCTTGGGGAGAACTCCGCCTCCAAGTTGCATGCCCCTTGCAACCCCGGTTGGCAACAAAGGCCTCTTTGGGGGGATTTTTTTGCAACACCCTCCCCCTTTGCAACAACCCCCACCCCATTTGCAACATTACGTAATCACTTGCAACATTCTTGCACTCTCCCCTTTTGCGGCTATACCACTCGCAGCAATCGTTGATAGATTTTTATTAATTCATGGTATTTCTTAAACCTCTTTGTCATTCTGGGATGTACACTAGGGTGTCCCGTTTTGGACGAATCTCAAAGTTATTAATGTCCAGCCCTCTCATATCGTGACAAATGATGATTTAAGTATGCTAACCAATTTTTAGACCGAAATCAAAAAATTTGACCCCCGAGCACTCGAATCAAAAATTTAAGGGTCAAATTTTTTTTAAAAATTTTAGTTTTTTCGATTTTATGCCTATAATTTCAATTTTAGACATTTATAAATGGTTCCATCTGATACGTATTAAAAAAACGAATTATTTGATACCAAATTTATATAGTTTGGCTTAAAAAATTTGTGTTTATATGATTTTTTTTATATTTTTAAGGCATTTTATTAAAATTTTTAGAGTATTTCTCTTGTTGCTTTCAAGTTTATTAAATAATTAAGGCAAATAAAAGAAAATTAATCGTTTTCCGTTTAATTATCAAACAAAATGGTAAAATAAAAATATCCCTCTTTTATGGACTAGAAAAACAAAAGCTTCCTCAGTTTGTTTCTTTTGTGAGTTCATGGAGGAATTAGTTGATATAAAACGCAGTGTTGGTGAGGTGGCGGAAAGACTTGCAACGCTTGATGAGGGCAGGGGTAGGGCTACGGTTGACGGAAGCCGAACCAATACTAACGTTGAAGACGTTAGTAGTTTGAAGGGTGAGGTGTGTAACCTAGTTTCTAGTTTAGGTAGCTTGTCGGGAAGGTTAGATAGAGTTGAAGAAGAGGTTAAGGTTATTCCGAGAGTAGTAGATAGCGAGGGATTTAAAGAGGTTAAGGGTGGAGCTAGGCCGCGTACGTTAGGTGATAGGAATCCCCCCCCTATCGAGGTTTCGAACCCTTTCGCTCATTTGGAAAGGGACGTGAATGAGGGGGAAACTATTTTAATCGGGGACTCTTTAGTGCGCCACATGGACAAAGAGTTCGTTAAACGGCATCCAACCAAGAGGAGGAGGGTCTGTCTCCCAGGGGCCAGGGTTGACAGAGTTAGAGACGGAGTGGGTAGGATTGACGTTTCCTCCCGTCACTCAATGTTGGTGACGATGGTAGGAGGCAATGACTCGTATAGGCCCGATACGAGAGTGCCTGACCTTTTGGAGAGATATAAGGGGTTAATTAGGTCCCTGAAGGCGAGGTCAGATAGGGCTTTAGTTCTAGGTATTACCCCTAGGCACGGGTTGGGTCTTAGAATTACGTAAAAAACAATATTTTTGAATAACAAATTAGAAGAGATTTGTGCTGAGGAAAATGTACCCTTCGTAAAGCTGTGGTCCGAATTCAGTGATCCTAGCCTTTTTATAAAAGATGGCGTGCATTTTAATGAAATAGGTAATGCTAGGCTAGGTAGGTTAATAGACGAAAACGTGCGAAAGCTGTATAGGTCCAAGCCTTCTTTAAACGTTGTGGGTCCGGGAAACGCGGGCCCGACGTGATAAATAGTTTAAAACGCGGGCCCGTGGTAAAAAATAACTTAAACGTTTTTTATTTTAACGCGCGTAGTATTAGAAATAAATTAAATGAATTTAAGGCGATAATTTATTCCGGCAACTATGATATAGTTGCTATCACTGAAACTTGGTTAAATACCGTGACTCGGGACTTGTTGGGGGAACTTGATATACCGGGTTTTAAACTCTTTACTAATGATAGGTTACATAGGTTTGGTGGAGGCGTTTTGCTGTACATCCGTAATTCTCTTAGGGCTATCGAGGTTAAGTTAGATTTTCCGGCAGCAATTAATGCGATATGTGTTGAAGTTAGGTCGCGTAGTATTAGTTTTAATTTTGTTGTCGTTTATAGACCTCCCATTCAACCCCTCGATACAGATACTAGATTTTACTCACTTCTTGGTAATTTTATTGACAATCGGAATAGTATAATTGTCGGAGTCTTTAGCTGCCCTAATGTTAATTACGAGAATTTTACTGGTAATGAGGAGGGTTTGAGATTGGTTGAGTTTATGGACGATAACTTTTTACGACAGATAGTTACCGAACCAACGCGCGGTGATAATATTTTAGATTTGGTGATGACGAACGGCGAGAATATAGCTTAGACGTCATGTTAAAAGATCAGTTAGGAATGCCAAGCGTAATTTAGAGATACTTATAGCTGCGGATAGTAAACATAATCCAAAAAAGTTTTTTGAATACATAAATAATCGTAAGCCGGTAAAAGATAACATAGGCCATCTAATGGATGTTAATGAATGGCGCTTTGGCTTCTGACGCTCAGGCGATGGCGGGTATTTTTAATAACTTTTTTGCGACAGTTTTTACCGTAGAAGACGTAAATAATGTCCCCGATGTGGACGATATCGTTCCATTTAGTAGCGAGACTATTTTAGATGAAATAACTGTTTACGAGGCTGAGATTGCGCATTATATCGATAGGCTAAAAGTTAGCAAGGCTCCAGGCCCTGACGCTTTTTATCCTAGACATTTGAAAGATTTGAAAGACGTTATCGTAGGCCCCTTAACGAAGATTTTTAATCAGTCACTCGAAACGGGGATTATTCCTGAAGACTTCAAATTAGCTAACGTCACGCCTATTTTTAAAAAAAGCGACCGCGCAGTAGCTAGCAATTGTAGGCCCATTAGCTTAACGTCAATTGTCGGTAAACTTTTGGAATCCGTAGTTAGGGATCGTATCATCGATCACTTAGAGCATGGGTCGGGGAACTTTTTTGGGTATTACCCAAAAATCTATTTGAGTAAAATGAAATTACCCCCAGACTTCAAAGTAAACAAAAACAAGCCAATTGCTCTTAAAATTGTTGCCTATGGTGTCTCTCATACCGCACGCATTACCCCCAAAAAATTTAAATGTACCCCATTTGGGGTAATTTACCCCTGTTCGCCGACCACTGACTTAGAGAGTAGAGATTTGATTAATAGTAGTCAGCATGGGTTTCGACGCCATAGGTCTTGTTTAACTAATTTGTTAGAATTTTATAACGAAATAGTGCGCGAATACGATAGGCATAGAGCAGCTGACGTTATTTATTTAGATTTTAAAAAGGCGTTCGATACAATTCCGCATAGGAGACTAATTGCGAAGGTTAAAGCGCACGGTATACGCGGTCAGGTAGCTAACTGGTTAGAAGAATGGCTTCGTGCTAGGAGGCAGAGGGTCGTAGTTAATGGTAGTGAATCCGAGTGGTTAGATGTATGTAGCGGTGTCCCACAGGGTTCAGTGTTAGGCCCATTGCTATTCGTAATTTACATTAACGACATAGATGTAGGATTGACTAGTAACGTGTCAAAATTCGCGGACGATACTAAAATAGGCGGTAAGGTTGTTAACGAGGACGATAGAAATAGGCTCCAAGACGATGTAAATAGGATTATGGAGTGGACAGATAAGTGGCAGATGCAATTTAACGTAGACAAATGTAAAGTTTTGCATATAGGTTCTCGCAACAATAATTACACGTACACGATGGACGATAGGGAGTTAGCGAGCGTTGACGAGGAAGTAGATTTAGGCGTACGCGTATCTAAGGATTTAAAGGTTAGGAACCAGTGCCTGGAGTCTTGCGCAAAAGCTAATAGGATGTTAGGCTTCATAGCGCGTAATTTTGAATTTAAATCGAAGGATATTATATTGCCCCTTTACAAGTCCCTAGTCAGGCCCCATTTAGAATATGCCGTTCAGTTTTGGTGCCCGTACTTGCGTGAGGATATTGATAGGTTAGTAAGGGTTCAGCGTCGTGCCACGAAACTTATTCCGTCATTGCGCAATAAGCCTTATGAAGATAGGATTAAAGAGTTAGACCTGTATTCACTCGAAACTAGAAGATTAAGGGGGGAGCTTATTGAAGTTTTTAAAATCGTTAATAACATCGATAACGTAAATTTTGACAAATTGTTCACTTTCGATAATAGTAATACTCGCAATAACGGATTTATGTTGCGTGGCAGACGTTTCATTACTAATATCGCTAAAAACTTCTTTACGTTTAAAGTAATTGATAAATGGAATAATCTTCCCGCGTCAGTCGTTCATTCTACCAACGTCAATATGTTTAAGAACCGTCTTGACAGACATTTTAAAGGTATTAACGTCGTTTAATATAGAAAAACAAAGTTAGCAACAGGAGCTCCGGTGGTGGTGCTCGAGGATGAGTCTGTTGACGATGAATGCCAGCTTGTGACATGCCAGCGTGTGATGCCAGCAATAAAATTATTAAAAAAAAAAAATTAGACTAACACGAACGTAGATGTAGCTCGTAGCGTAAACTAACCCACTTTTTGTTTAACTTTACCTACATTTTTACTTTGTATGTCTGTAACTCTCTTTTCTTGCATGTTTGTAGTTTGCATGGTATGACTGTGAGTTAAGACTGTGTTTGCATGGTTTGTAAGCGTTCTTATTTCACTTCTTTTCATCTTTCATCCCTCTCCTATTCTCTCCGACTCTTTTTCTGACTTGTCGGCAGTGGCCGGCGGATGATGATGGGGAGTCTTTTTTTCTCTTTTTCTGAATGAATGTTAACCCACGAATGATAGGTGTTGCTCCTCACTTAACCCCTTATTCTCTTCTCTTCGCTTAACCCCCTACTCTTTCCTTTCTCTCGGGCTAACCTTAGAGTGGATCTTAGGGTCTTTGTTAGCCTTAGCTTCTGTAGATCTGTAGATAAGAAAAAAAAAAAATTATTTTCATAAAAAATTTCAAACTTCAACTAGGACAACATTTTTGATTCCTTACAGAAAGTAAAGATCAAATTTCGATACAAAGACATCACACAATTATAAAATTAAAACAAGATGAGAAAAAATATAAAAAAGTGCAATGAAAAAAAAAGTACTAAACTCCATAAACTTAAAATCTTCCTTTTAAAATAAAGAACAAAGAATTTATTTTCGATTTTTCGAATGCGCGGCCTAATCTCTGACATACTTGGTTAATGTTTTTTTATTGAAATCAGGCACTTTTTGTCTATTGTCTTCAACCACCTGTAGCAGATATTGTTTTTGTTTTTCATCTCTAGTGATCGAATTAGCATAATCTTCTATTAATTTAACACCTCGTTCGGCCGTGTCATTTACTATTTTCATACAGTGTACAAAATTACTCATTCTTTTGAACTCTTCATCATCTTTCCATTCGTTTGCAGATTTTCTAAGCCAGTTACCAGAATAATTGAATAAATTCAAGAAGAGCCACGAGTTTGGCCCATCTAGATCCGGAAGTCTCGTGGAAGGGTTAAGTGTAGGAAATGTTGGTGGTCCTCGTCGGTTAGAAAATCCTCGCTTCTCAAATTTCGATATTGATTTAGCAATTTTGGTCTTCAATTCACCACTTAAATTTTCTGAAAATAAAGAAAGGGGTACCATTTCTTCAGTAACATACCAGAGGTGGCGATCAAGGGCCTTAATAGCCTGGTTTGCTACTTCTTCATCGATTTTCTTGTATGCTTGCAAGTCGTGATATAACTGCAGGTCATTTTCAGGTGTTTCAACTCCTTTTTTAGGCGACACCCAAACTTTGATATATATCATTACTATAAATTTGCATACTCTTTCCAGCTTATTCACCATATTTTCAGTGTAACCTGCTTGATCACTAAAAGCAAACATTTTTATACAATACATGCCTTCCTTCGCACTTGGCATTCCCGAAACTAAAATAGCCAACCGTTCTTTCTTTCCATCTCTCAATTCTGTAACTATTTTAGAATCTCAATGGAGCGAAGAGAAATTTGGAGGTTCAAAATTGATTTTCACTTTCTTAGATGTGTTCTCCCTAGTTTTCTTTCCTGCATTCCAAGAAGTTGTTCTGGACAGGCTGACTGTTTCTAAATCTATATCACAGGCAGAAAGAACAGTAGCAGCAAAAGCTGTTCTTTGATTTACTGACAAGTTTAATCTGTCAGCTATATTGCTAACTTTAGAAGACTTCATAATATTTTGACGCTTAGGACCTTTTTTCGCACTCGAAAGTTTAAATTCTGGATCATCTTGCTCCGATTCTGAAGACGAATTTTCTTGATAGACCATATTCATTTTAGATGTTCCAGGCATTGCTTTCCTTTGTGATTCTTTTAGTTCACGGTTTTTTATTTCTTGGATTCTTTCAGCTTTAGCTTTAGTCTTCTTTTCATATAATTTATCTAGACCTCCTAAGCACATTTCCCTTTCTCCTCTCTGATCTTCCAGAAATTTAACATCCCAAATTTTCGTTTCATTACTTCTTAGTGGATCTTTCAATATAATTTCTTCAGCGTTCTGAGAGCTGATGTCAAATTTTTTTTTTTAAAACCTGGTTAAATTCCTGAAGTTTATTGTTATAATTAGGACGTTCTGCAATTCGTGCAATAGTATCTCTCTTTTTAATTAAGTCCTTTAATAACTGTTTAGGTCTCGGATGACGCTCAACATCTTTAGAAGGTATGCTGGCCAGGATCCAAAAACGTTTAACTTTTTCCAAAACTACTTTTATTGTCTCCTCTACTGAGTTATTCCTCATGGAGTTTCTTTTTAGACTTAAAAAGTGACGAAAAACATCTCCATTTGAGGGAAAAAGTGCCCCTCTGTGTGGTTCCAAATGAGGAAGGAGATCTCCAAGAACAGAATCATCACGTTCCTTATCTTTTCTTAACTTTCGTTCATTCGGAGCCATAGTTAATCATTAGGTAACTAGTTGACTAGCTAAAATCCTTAAAAAAATAAGAAAAAAGTAAATAAAAACAAACTTTTTAAGTCAAACCTATATAAATTTGGTATCAAATGATTCATTTTTTTAATATGCATCGGATGAAACCATTTATAAGTGTTTAAAATTGAATTTATAGGCATAAAATCGAAAAAAATCAAATTTTTAAACAAATTTGACCATAAAATCTTCGAATCGAGTGCTCGGGGGTCAAATGTTTTGATTTCGGTCTAAAAATTGGTTAGCATACTTAAATCATCATTTGTCACGATATGAGAGGGCTGGACATTAATAACTTTGAGATTCTTCCAAAACGGGACACCCTAATGTACACCGTTTCAGGCTCGTTTGGGAATATATTCGTTCTTAGAAGCGAGAGGTCACAATCAAAATATCAGTAACGTTGACTTGTAACTTCTTTATAAACTTCCTAAAACTCCTTACGCTGATTCGGGAACATTTGACTGGCTAATACCCCAATTTGTGCCACATCTCTACTTTGTGCGAATAAGACTAGATATTGTGTATTTAGCGATACATCACGCATGTATCTATTCTTGAAAAACAGGTTTTGATTGATGAAGAACACGATTATGTTAAGATGGTGGGAGAATACTGTAAATGTCTCGGCAAACGTTTTGTTCATTTCTAACATGAGATCGTCAATTACAATAACCGTATTCGTTGAATACGGCTTCATATGTCGAATAGCACCATATAACTTTGTGCACAAAACTTGAGAAAAAAATCGTCCTTATCTTTAATGTTTTTAAGCATAAACATGGTTTTGCCACAGCCTGTAGGACCGGATATAATGCATGTAGAAGGGTTTGTGAACCTGAATTTTTCTACAGAGTCCATCTCTAACACGACACACTCCTAAGTGGGATATTTACAAAATATAACAAAATTTTAAGTGTTACTCCTTATATTCTACAATCTTGTTTTTCTTCTCCCCCAAAACCGTGAATGATGACGAGGATGAGGTACTATGCCAGCAACATTAAGGTGTTCCATTATTGACCAACTTCTTTTTTTCCCTGTTCACACTCCTAATATCATTATGCCTGTCGCTCTAAGTAAGAATATAGCAATTATTTTCCATTTGTTAAAAATCCGTGGTACGAGTTTCAACTTCTGCACAAGCCATTTTAGTCCAACTAATCTAATCTGAAATTTGTTTCATAATCGTATCATAAATCATATCATAATCATAAATCTGAAAATAATTAGAAGTACAGTTAGCACACACACACACATATACTGTCAGTGGCGGATTATCACTGAGGCTATTGAGACTGAAGCCTCAGGCTCCCATGCTTGAGGGCCCCCCCCCCCCCAGTCAACTGAGTTTTGATGATATAATTCGAGATTTCGCAAACTTCTTTGATTAAATATGACAGAGTACACAAACTGATAAATTCCCTGTTTTGCTTTGTTTTATGTTTTATAGGCCCTAAAGTAAAGTTCGTTTAATAATGTTTGGTTTTGGCAAACGGCAAAATACACTGTGTTAAAGTTGTTTTAAGTTTGTTTCTGAATTAGCTTGAGCACCGTACATATGATTCGTGTAAATGTACGGGGCTCCAATAAACCTTAGCCCCCCCCCCCGCCCATGGCCTAAACCTTTAGCGGTACAGTAAAATAAAACATACCTTACAAAAGAGAATTTAATCCTGCATTTAATGAGAAACAATTAAAACTTGGTGTTCCCGCCATTGGCTTCCAAGACAGCCTGAATTCGCTTTGAGTGGCTTGCCAAAAGTGACGTGAATAGATCTTGATCGTTACGCAAATTTACTAAAACAGTTTCAATGTGTTGCGTCATTGTATCCTTCGAAAATCGATTTGCTGCAGGTTCTTGAAACAAGAGACATTCAACCTTGTCCTTTATAACTGATCCAATGTGTTCACAGACGTTCAGGTCAGGAGAATTTCCTGGCCATTCTTCATTTCCAAAGAAATCGATCTCATGGTTCCGCAACAACTGTTGAGTGGCTAATGCCTTAAAGCAGGGGGGCCTTATCGTGCAGAAGTGCCACCTGATCGACATCCATAACATTGTTTGGGTTTCTTAGAAAAGGAATGACATGCTGGGATAGAATAATATCACGAAAATACTGTCCATCCCAACTCTGACCATTTGGCTTCAGCACCCACATGAGCTTTGCAGTGAACAAAACAAACACACCAACACAGTCTGGACTTTTTAATAATTCGCGATAATGTTCATTGTCATCGATTTCATCTGGTGTTGTGGCCCATACTCGATCATTTTGGTAGTTAGGCCGACGTGTTACGTAAACAAAAAATTCATCGGAGACAGCTAAATGCATGAAATCATCCACATCCCAATCTTCAAGATAATGGGCAAACCACATTCTGTCATCAATGTTAAGTTGAGTTTTTCTTGGCTTTGGAAGTTCATGCCAAGGCTTTAAACCTTGCCTATGACGGTACAGTCGAATGATCTCACCACTAACGATCTTTCCTCTCAACACTTCGATCTCTCTAGAAAGTTTAGCACAGCTGTTTTTCCGCTTACGCGTACCGCTTTCAATGATGTCCTTTGTTTCCTGAGAGAGTGGCAAATTTGGGCGCCCAGATTTGGTTGTATCCATTTCACATTCATCCAAAGTTTTATTCCAATTTCTTTTGACGAAGTCCTCACTTCTTCGCAACTTTTTCGCAACCCATGAACGTGTTATAAAGGTGGCTCCAGCATCACAAGCTTCCCGAAATGTTATTGCTCGTATGCGATCTATCACACGTTGCCTCTCCGAATCACCAATTAATTGAGAAGCCATTATATTATCACTTTATCAGCTAGAGTAATTTTAATACCTGCAATAAATAAAGAATTTTATATATTTTTATAATCACTAAAAACTATTTCGATATAAGTAAACATGTAAGCTGCAAATGGGGGGGGCTAAGGTTTTTTGGAACCCCTTACTATGTACTGTACATGTATTGCCCCGGGGCCCCGAGGTGTCTTAATCCGCCTCTGTATACTGTATATATGGTTTTATACGACTTTAGGGTCAGAAATGGAGAAAATATAAAAAAATATAAAAATTTGCCTTTTAATTTTCTATTTTGGTAAAAAAGCATTGTAAATTAGGTATCAGTCGATAGCTATTTTAATTTTCTATCCAAAAATGTATATAGTCTGAGGTTATAATAAAGTGCAAGAAATTTATAACCGAAAGACTTCCGAAAATGGACAATTTTTGATAAAGAAAAGTGGAAAATTGGTTTTGTAGGCCAGGGGGTCCGAAATTTTCATCAAATGAAAATAATTGCTATTTTCTTACTTAGAGCGACAGGCATAATGATATTAGGAGGTTGGACCCAGGAAAAAAAAGTTGGTCAAAAATGGGACAACTAAGCATCATGTCCCCATCGTAGATTTTGCTGATGAAGCTGATGATGCCGACGATAGTGTAGTTGGGGTTACAGACTGCACCCCCGCCAGCGAACCATCAGTAGTGACAAACGTAGCACCCCCACTCGTCAATTCGAGAAGAGAGCGGGTGCATGACAACTTCGCTGAAACACCCCCCACGTCAGGTGTAAAGTGCGTAAAATCGTCGACCGTTGGACCATCAGCAAGTTTTGAAAATGTAATAGAACAGCAGCCCTCCACGTTTTACGGTCACCTCCCAGAGTAGCACTACGTACAAATAAAATTGTACCCACTTTCCCCTATTCAATACCGACCGTGCCCTCCACCTCGACAGCAACGCAGCAACCTGTAGACAGTAGCATATCATTCGAACTGGTGCGCAGCGTCACCACCACCCCATCCCTGACTAGAAACTGGTACGTTGTTACGATCGATCCCCGAATCATGTATAGCAATTGCTCTGCACGTGGATTGCGACGCATAGTTCAGCGTATTGTGGAGTTTGCCCTTCAGAGCAGTGACGGACGTGAAGCCAGGACGTGACTGGCCCTCGGGTTCGGGGTCAGATGATAGTGATAGAGACAATTTTTGGGTAGTAATACCCTACAGGCGTCTGACCGCCATAGATGTCGAATACATTTTGGGGCGTATAATGCAGACCTCTCAGAGCGGCACCGAGCTTAGTGTTGAGAATTTCACGATTGATATAGATCACGTCTTCCGACCTGGAGGTCACAACGCAACGTCTTATATGCTTAACTTTAACAGTTACCATATATACAAACGACACTGATTTCGATTGCGGTTGCGGCTTTATAGCAATAGTCTTGGCTTATATGTTCACTGTGGTAAATACAGCTGCCCAAAGAATTTGGATGCCATGGTAGTGGAGCCTGCATGTAAAATGTCTGCAGACTGTAGACTTGAATTTGCCTGTGATATGAGTCCTGAAGAGCTGCGAAGGGTAGAGCAGGAAATGGGTGTGCGTATAGCTGTGTTTGGATTGGATGATAGTCGTAGGACCGTGATTGTTTTTAAAAGCAGCGTGAGAGAACGTACAAAGCCCCTACTTATTTTAGGCTTGTCTGGGAAAACGTATTTACCCATCCGTAATATAAGGGCTCTTTACGCAAGTTATGATTAAAGCCGAAAATATGGAAGATATCACGATTTGTGTAAGGGTTGTCTCGAGTTTACGAATGACCTGTTGAAACATTGTAAGGAGTGCCACATGGTTTGCGACCAGTGTAAAAGCCCCAGATGTTAAACACGTGTAGTTGAAGCTGAGAAGCTCGATTGTAATGTATGTAAGTGCATGTTGCTCAATAATGCCTGTTTTGGCTTCCATAAATCAAATTCACTGTTCTACATGTCATGAAGAAAATAAGGCGGATGGTACAAAGCACATATTTTATATGAAAGATGCCAAACCTAAAAATAAGCCTTGTATAACTGTGTATTATGACATAGAAACTTGCAGAAACCCCGAAATAAAAGAGGTTATCTCGCATTTACTCGTGAGTCAGACTATTTGTGATGAATGTATGAACATTGAATGTGATGAATGCCGCAAATATGGTAAGTGGCAAATGGACAAACATTTTTAAGATGTCTGCAAGAGAATCCCCGGAGAAACTCTTTGTGAACTATACTGTGAAGCTAGCGGACCAGTTCAAAAAATTTACTGTGTATATTCTTGCCTATCATGCTGCAAAATTTGACACTCATTTCCTTTATAAGGAGCCGCTTCAGCATGAATCCTCAGAGATATTCACGGGTGAGCCCTTGAAAAGAGGGAACAAACTCATACAGATGCAGATAAGAAGAAATATTCAGTTTAAAGACACCCTGTTATTCACACCTTCTAAATTAGCCAAACTACACAAGGTGATGGGCGTAGACGCTGAAGTTTCAAAAGGATCCTTCCTGTACACATTCCTAACTCACGACACTTTAAATTATGTAGGACCATCCCATAAACATTACTTTACCTATGAATGTATGAGTACAAGCGAACGTGAGGATTTTGAGCTGAACTACAACAGGTTTAATGAATATAATCCTTACAGTATAGCGTATGAATATGAACGTTATTGTGTAAATGACGGACCCGTACTTAGCGTATGCTTTAGAAGGATGCACAGTTGCCCGCATATGTAATGTTCCTCGCCTCACAGGCAACTCCATACACGTGGCAGCGCCGCAGTGTTAGTCAAGGTACCCCAACTGGGGAAGGTGGGGTAGAGGGGGGACAACCGAGTCCAACTCTCTGCTCATAAAGATAAACAATTAATATGATCGTGAACAGCGTTGAACTCCATGTAGTTTACTAGTCTTATACAGTAATAAGGTTCCATTATGATTACTGCAAATCTATATGAACAGCTACTACAATAGAACTTTTTATATACTAGAGAATGCGAAATGTTCGCCTCCAGGAAATTTTCGCGTTTTTCGCATAGGCTATAGTTTACGCGAAAATATCCAGCAGGCGAAAATTTGACAGTTTAAACTAATCTTTGGAAGATAGTAAGGAAATAAAACTTAGATCATTAAAATACTTTATTTGAAAGGCAAATTCAGTATATTGTAATAAAACATTGGGATCACCTGAATATCAGGGCCCCCCAATCTTCTTTAGTTAGGCTAACTAACGAAAATATCACGACCTAACCTAACCAATCGTCAAGGGTGTACAGTTGACCTAACGATTGGTTAGGTTAGGTCGTGATATTTTCGTTAGTATAACAAGAATGTCATGAATGCCACTAATTTCCAAACCCTTCCGAATGGTCTCCCTCATTTTGTGAAGGTTATCCCATGCAGAGAAAATCCATTTAGTATGAATAGGTTTCAGTGTTGTGAGCTTCAAATCTATCTTACCAAGAGATTAATTTACGTTTAGTGCTGCTTAAACTTTATCCGCATACCAAGAGGTAAAACTTGCCTTGATATACGACCTCAACCTCGACCAATCACAGTCCAGAATAAATGTCGTCAATCATGACGTCATTTTAATCTGTAAAATTATAACTAGCAACTGTTGACCGCGAAATTATGATGCCGCAAACTCGTCCAAGGATATGAAAGAGCGAAAATTTGCTGCCGCGAAATTAACCTGGTTTACAGTAAAGTATAAACTTATAAACTCGTACAATATTTCCTAATGCTTGTGAAGTGACATTGATGGGCCAAACCGAGGTGTTGACATGGTTACTGGCATGATCTATGTTCATACCATATTTCTACACGTATGACGAACACCGACTCTGAAAATGAATCCAGCTCAGGATAAAATTGCATAGCGAGGCCGGATAATTGGTATGCGAGAAGCAGGCCTCGCTGTAGCTGACCTAGCCATGGAACTGGGAATTTCAAAGCCTACTGTTCGACCCTGGGTGTAGAGGTGGCAGGAGACTCAAACCGCGACCATTACCCCCAGAGCTTCTGTTGCTAATTGTTTTATCATTTTAAACGACGTTAATATTTTTAAAATGCCTATGTAAACGGTTTTTAAACATATTAACGCAAGTAGAGTTCACGACGGACGCGGGAATATTATTCCATTTATCAATTCCATTTAAAAAAGTTTTTAGCGTTGTTAGTAATGAAACGTCTGCCACGTAATTTAAATCCGTTATTACGAGTATTGCTATTATCGAAAATGAACAATTTATCAAAATTTACGTTATCGATTTTATTAACGATTTTGAAAATTTCAATAAGCTCCCCCTTAATCTCCTAGTTTCGAGTGAATGCAAGTCTAACTTTAATCCTATCTTCGTAAGACTTGTTGCGTAGTGACGGATTTAGTTTCGTGGGGCGTCGCTAAACCCTTTCTAACCTATCAATATCCTCACGCAAATACGGGCATCAAAACTGAACGGCATATTCTAAGTGAGGCCTGACTAGGGACTTATAAAGGAGCAATATAATATTCTACGATTTAAATTCGAAATTACGCGCTATGAAGCCTAACATCCTATTAGCTTTTGCGCAAGACTCCAGGCACTGGATCCTAACTTTTAAATCCTTAGATACGCGTACGCCTAAATCTACTTCCTCGTCAACGCTCGCCAACTGTCCACCATCCATCGTGTAAGTGTAATTATTGTTACGAGAACCTGTATGCAAAACTTTACATTTACGTTAAACTGCATCTGCCATTTATCCGTCATCTCCATAATCCTATTTACATCGTCTTGGAGCCTTTTTCTATCTTCCACGTTAAGAACTTTACCGCCTATTTAATATCGTCCGCGAATTTTGACACGTTACTGGTCAAACCTACATCTATGTCGTTAATGTACATTACAAATAGCAATGGGCCTAAGACTGAATCCTGACGGACACCGCTACCTACATCCAATCACCCCAATTCCCTACCATTAACAACGACCCTCTGTTTCCTGGCACGAAGCCATTCCTCTAACCAGTTAGCTACCTGACGGGGTATACCATGCGCTTTAACCTTCGCAATTAATCTTCTCTGGGGAACTGTATCGAACGCTTTTTTAACCCTTTAAGCCCTGAATTTTTTGTAGGGTTAAGTTATGAATGCTTGTATTTGAAACGTTAGCACTTTGTACCTTCAGTCCTTAAAGGGTTAAAGTCTAAGTAAATAACGTCAGCCGCACTATGCCTATCGTATTCGCGCACTATTTCGTTAGAAAACTCTAACAAATTAGCTAAACAAGATCTATGGCGTCGAAACCCATGCTGACTACTATTAATCAAATCGCGACTTTCTAAGTGATCGACGATACGATCCCTAACTACGGATTCCAAAAGTTTACTACAAATGTTGAATATCCCTGAATGAAGATGTATGGTGCGCATTCCGGAAAGTGTGTGTGATAAAACATTAAAACCGATATTACTTTATGTATCGCAGATGAAAAAAATGTCTAAACGCCTACCCGGTATAATGGGTTACAAATATTTGCATGATTCACTAACGCGCTGCGATTCTTTCATGTTGGAACAACCCCGTACACAAATCACTAACGCTTGGCATGACTCATTCCCCCGACACCTCCCGTCGAGCCAAACAGCGCGCCGGCGGGTTATATTCACCTCAGAGCTTGACCCGAATAGACGTCACAATAGAAAACTAATAAAAGATAGAGCTTCCGTTGAGCAGTATTCTCACTGCACTATACGACGTGTCCGTGTTGAAGTCTGTGCGTGTGTTCAGGTGTAATACATGTGCTATTAATTATGTACTTGAAAAGAAGTGTAGACAATCAAACTCTGGTAAACGGAATGTTATTTATTTAAGTGTTGAGGAGATGAACAGAATCTTCGTGGTGGTTGAGAAGTAGGCTAAGGACAGTTATAAAATACCTGTAGGTGTAGGTACAAAAAGAGAACAGATTAGTGATGCACCCTCAAACGCCATTATTTGTACGCTATGCATAAATCGTGATAAATGACAACCATGCGTTGATATACGGCTGATGTAGAAGAATGCTGTTGACAGTAACGCCGTTATTCCCACGCGAAACGTTTCATTCTCGACAGAATGTTTGAAGTCGTCGGCTTCTGCAAACTAAAACCTATATTAGACGCACGTGCTGGTGATGTGCGTTATTTTGACATGATGATTTTACCGAGTGTAGGGTTGAACAAGGCGAGGACGCGTATTTTGAAAGTGCAGACTCCTCGAAATATGATGAACTTTGGTACAAAGGACTTGAGTGGTACAGGCCTGAACGCACTTTCACTGTTCACCCTGAAAAATTATTTCTTTATATAAGACGCAGTTGTCGGCACGATTTAGAAGCATACTTCAATTGCCGATATGAGTTGTGAAGAACTTTTTACGACTGAAAAGCTCGGCGCGGAAAGAATAAAACCCCAGTTGGAAAGAAATGTTTATAAACTTGAATTTAATGGTGGTGATGTAGCAAACGATGCCATCTTTGTGCGTACTTTTGATTGTATTCTATCCGCGATTAAAGAGCGTGATAGTTCGACCCCCAATTGTAAAGTGGGTATAAAAATAGTGTTAAACGAGTTGAAAGCCCTTTATATTCAATAGGCATCCGCACACTTTGAGTGTTGAATCAATGTTAATCACATTTATTGTGTGGTACAAGGCAATGAGGATGTAGCTGTGGACTCGATTCCGTGTGTTTAGTATTTTATTTAAGCGTGGTAGATCTTAAAGTTTGTATTTTTTAAGTATATATATATATATATATATTAAACATGTATTGTATATAGAATTCTTCTGTGCTATCTGTATTACTTTTGAGGTATATATATATACAGGGCGTCCCAAAAAAATGTATACACACTTTAACAGCTGATAGCTCAATTGATGTTTCTTTCTTTCCAAGTTAAACCCATTAGAATTAATAATGGCAGTCAGACTAAGCTTTGAACAAAGGAAATTCATTCTAAAATGCTACTGGAAGTGTGAAAACGCAGTTGAAGTGCAAAGACAGTTTAGGAGGGAGTTTCAAACAGATCCACCAACGCGACTTACCATCACTCGAATTAGAGATAAGTTTGAAGCCGATGGAACTGTTCAGAATGTCCACAAGAAGCGTTCCGGAAGACCACGGACATCGACAAGCCCCACAAAGCAAGAAAGAGTACTGGAAACGTATCACCAAAGTCCAAGAAAATCTGTGCGGCAAGCGAGTCGTGAGGTAGGAATTTCAGAATCGTCTGTCCAACGCATTTTGAAGCGCTGTCAATGGAAAAGTTACATTCCAAGATTAGTCCATGCTATTAATGAAGATGATGATCCGGACCGAAGAGTGGAGTATTGCGAGTGGTACTTGGCACGATGTGGATGTGGATTGGACGAAGGGGTTTCGTAGAATACCCTCCGCGTTCACCAGACCTCACACCACTAGACTTTTTTTTTATGGGGATACTTAAAAGACAAAGTCTACGCTATAAACCTGCAACAGTCGCTGAATTGAGAGCAGCCATTGAACGAGAATGCACACAAATACCAAACGAAATGTTTCGTGATGTTTGCGATTCCATTGCTTCGCGTTATCAGCAGTGCCTGGACCAGAACGGACGTCAGTTTGAAAACAGGCGTTGACAAAACAATTAAATAATGTCTGTAGATTCCATTACATTTTGAAAATGAAATGTATTTTAATAAACACTGCCTTTATAAGTATTTAAAGTGTGTATACATTTTTTTGTGACGCCCTGTATATATATATATTATGTACATATACATTACATATATATATATAGCGTATGTGTGTATTTCCGAGTTAGCCCACTGTATTGATTGGAATAATGCTTCAGTTTTATTCCATTCAAGCAACATTGTTAATAGAAATATTCTTGAGTCTGCCATTATCCAACTTTCAAATAACTTCAACATAAGCAAAGGTCTTTTTCAACTCGATCCTATTATTTTGAATTCCTTTAAAACAGATTTAGATAAGAAGGGTAAAACATTAAATCTTTGGTAAACTTGTCTTCTACTTTATTAACTTTTAATTTGCATTTTATTTTTTTTATATATATCGAAACCTGACCATAGGCAGCAGTGTGTTAAAACCCGGCAGAGTTCCAGTATAAATTTGTATTTTTTAATCCATTTGATCTTGTGCTAAAAATCGATATTTTTCCTTACAAATCTGTACGCCTCACGAGTAATCCTTTAAGGTTTTTTTTAATTTTTTATTTTTACTTCTCTGTTTATTGTATATATATATGTATGTATGTATGTATGTATGTATGTATTTGTATATATAGATATGTATGTATATATATATATGTATATGTGTGTGTGTATGTATGTTATTTATTTTTTCTTTTTTTCTTTCTGTAACCTATATATAGGCTTAACCTTTTATGTACTTCAGTGTTCCTGAGGATGTCATTACGAAAGCGCTTGAGCACCATTTTGTGTTTCCTTTCCTTCGTGGTTTTATTCATCCATAAATATTTTTCACGTGTTATTTTCGTGAAATAATTTTCATATATATATATATATATATATTATATATATATATATATATATATATATTAAACGTGTATTCTGATGTATATAGATTTCTTCTGTACTAGCTGTATTATTTTGTGATGCGTGTATATACAAGTAATATTTATATATAATTTAGGGTGGTCCAAAATTATACAGTAAATTTTAAAAGTATCTGAATCTTAGGTCTTACCATCGAAAATTGTTACTTATATTAAAAAAACGTTACTGACCAAAACTTATCAAAATTAATAAATATTTAGTGGTGCCACACTCGACTTTAGATTTCTTAATTTTCTTGTTTCCAAATTCTTTGAATTCATATTCAAAAATTTCTTTAGTTTATCGCAGTCCCCCTCCATATTCAACTATAATGGAGGTATTAACCACTCAGAGGTGGGGGTCTCATGGGTGCCCACTCCCACTCATTGTTGCTGCGTTCGCAGTTCCTGCTTCAAGTTTGATTCTTTTACATTAGGAAACTGCAGGCGATGTTGCTCCACTACTTGCAGGAGAAACTGCTTTTGACTTTCATTCTTAGTTAGATGTGCATTGAAATTTTTATTAATGTTATTCCTCTTTCGGAGTTATCATTTGTTACCATCATTGACTTGACATACTCAAGGGTCATTTGATAATCTTGTCTGTTCTTCCAGTTTGTTGGATCATCATCAAGAAAGGCTATTGGGAGTCCGAGCTTAGTGAAAAATAGTCGAGACGAGCTAGTAACAAAGCTGGCTACGGTCTTGTTTTGAATATCGTTGGCAGAAAGATTCAAATTTATTCTTTTGGGCGGATGTTTAGATCCCCTTATGTCGAGTGCCTTTACCATGTGTCTTTTAACATCAATGGAAATATCTTCATCAAAGAATGAAAGTGAAATAAGAAATTCACTTAGGTACCACAGATGGCGAGAAAGTGCTTGAGATGCTGCAGAAGCAATGCTTTTGTCTTCGTATACTAGCAGCAGTTTTAGTAGCGAAAGATCATTGGCAGGGGCAGAAGCAGCGATAGGTGCAGAAAACCTTGCAGGAACATAGTGTCTAATGGCAAATTGTGCAAAACGTTTTATTCCACTTTGTTCCTTTAGAATCATTTTAAACTGTGAGCAGAAAAGATTCGTTTTTATTGCATAGATTATGCGAGACATCCACCTGGCACGATGCAAAACACCTGGCTTTAGAAATTTGACTCCACGTGGTGGTACATCTCCTAGATAGATGATTGTAAGTTCCAGGACCTCTCTGTAATCATCTCGGATTTGTGTGGAGGTTAGATGTTTCTTACAAATAACAAGCAGTTCATCACGCCCTGGAATATCAGGAAAGGTTTCAAAATTTTCTTTATTGATGGAGTTCCAGGCAGACTTAAAGCGTTTGAATATCGGAATATCAGGTCCGCTACTGGCGGAATAAAGACACCTCAAAAATATTAGATGCAATAAGTTCAATTATATGGTGCCGGCATGCAATATTTAGAAAGTCTTCTCCAAGCTTTTGTTCTATTTGTGCAGTAGCTCCCTTTTTAGGACCCGTGTTCGTGGCAGTTGTGTCAAAGCACATACCTTTAATGTGATCAATTAAGTTCCAGTCCTTTAAACATTCGACAACAGCTATTGCAATGTCTACTCCTGTGCCAGACTCGAGTTTGGGTACTGCAAGCAACTTTGATTTGCCTCCTCCTGACACCAAACACTGCTAGTCTTTCAACTTTTTCATTTCCAGTTAAATCGATTAGCATTTTTCCATCCCAATGCACCATTAAAGAACATTCAGGATTAAAGGATTCTTTTAAATCTTTTGCGATTTTCTCACGTACATCCATTCTCTTTCGACGAACTGTACTTCTGCTTAGGGCAAGTCATCAAGAGCATGATCTAATGCAGAGGCATGCAGCTGATAGCACATATACGGCCTGTCCATCAGAAATATTCGATCTACCAGTGCAAATGCACGTCTCGTGTTCAAGTTCCTTCTTACTTGATTTGCTAGGAACTTCTTGCCTGCATTATTTTTTGATGCCGTGTTAGTTTTACACAACATTGTTTCATCTTCACTACTCATGCTACTTGATGAAGTCAATTTGCAGACTTTGTTTATCCTCCTTTCTCTTACTTTCCCTACGTGCTAACCGTTCTTTAGCTGACCCTCTCTTCCTTTTACGATCTTCTTTCTCTGATAATGCTTTGTCAACGTTAGCCATATATCTTTTTCTTCCGTTCTGTTTTTTGAGCTTGGAGGAATTCTCTCTCTTCTTTAATCTTGAATCATCTCGTGCGCTTTTTGGTGAGCAATATCAAAGAGATCGTTTTAAACTGTCCTGAAACAATCTCTCTTTCTCACGCTGAGTTTTCGGAGCACCGAAATTTTATTTTAGAGCGTCTATATTCCGTATAACTTTTCAATCATTGGTATAACATAATCAGCTCTTGTTGGAATTCTAGCTTGTTCCCAAAAATTCAACTACCACAATGTAAACTGCTTTAGAAGCTTTCTCTTAGAGTTTTCTTTTCCTTAAATAAATAAAAAAACGACGGAGCAGATCACCTTTGGAGGAAGTTTTCCCCCCGCATATCATTTCAATTGGTTGTCCAATGAGCCATATTTCGGTATTCGCTAGTTTTCATTGAGGAACTTGCCATTTCTAATATGATTATTTACTATTGCAACACTGCAAACGAACTGCAATACACTGCAAACAATACACCGCAAATGACTGCAAACAATACACTGCAAACGACAGGTTGGCAAAAGACTGAGGCTTGTGAATAAAAAATACGATTGTTATAGGAACGCCCTTTCAACACGTTTGCGCAAAATGAACACTTAATGGGAAAAGTGACGAAATCTATTTCATGGAAAAACGTGAATACAAGTATCAACAGAACAGATGCGATCCTTGCCTCAACGTGTTCAGTACCGCTCATACAAGATGCGCTTCGGAATATTTAACCACAATAAGCATACAAAAATCTATATTATGCAAAAAAATGATATATATATCGAAATATTTTTCGTAAAGACACATTAAATCTATATTATGGGGAAGAAGCAAAAAAGGTTTTTAAAAACATCTAAATTCAAATGCGATGTGGCACCACCTACAATTTTTTGATCTTATTAAAATTTTATATTTAGAGTTTTCTCGACATAGGTAGCAATTTTAGGGGGGTAAGACCTAAGAATTTTCAACATTTATTTTTGGACCACCTTAATTATTATATATATATATATATATATATATATATATATATATATTAGTGATGTAGGTCACATCCGCATCCGCATCCGCATCCGCGGAACATCCGCACATTTTCTCGCATCCGCACCCGCACCCCATCCGCACTTGGACTGCGGATGTCGTGCAGATGTGGACCCGTTGAGATAAAACGTCATTAATAAGCGGAAATTATCAAATTCTACTTATTAATAGAATAGTTCATTGTGCGCAAAAGTGATGCAAGCGACAAGACGAAGGCTGTTCTTGTATGAAGTTACTCTCTTGCAACCTCTTTAGATCCACGTTACAAAGCTAAGTTATTTTCACCTAGTACATTAGAAACGAGTTAAATCATCACTTGGCAAAGCAGTTGAAGAGCTTCAATCTCTTGAATCTGTCGCTTCGCACCCACCAAAAGAATAAAAGTTTCAGTGAAGAACCAGCACCTTCAACAAGCAAATCTATCACAGAATCTGTCTCTCAGTTTCTGAGTCAAGCAGCAATGAACGAGACCTACGCGATGTGAAAAGATGTAGTAAAAATGATCGAGAGCTATCACCAAGAAAAACGCCTCGCTGCATGTGACAATCCTATTAGTTGGTGGAAAAATACGCAGAATATCTATCCATACTTGAGTAAACTTGCAAGAAACATTAGCCTGTCCTCCAACAAACGTACCAAGTGAGAGATTATTTAGCAGTGTAGATTAATATGATGATGAAAAGAGAAACAGACTGGCAGCAGAAAAGGCAGAAAAATTAATGTTCCTTAAGCATAACCTTCCTATAATTAAGTTTGAACATTAAACGATGAACATCTTAGTTTACTTTATTTTAATTACTCATTTATAAATATGCCTAATAAAACTTTAAACTTAATATGAATAGTTATCAAGCTAATTAAAGATCTCTTTCTATAAGGGTGGAGGTTGGGGAAAGAGGTCGGTGGGGTGCATTTGAGTTGGGTTCACGTCCCGCATCCTGGTAACACAATTATGGTTTCTAATTGTGGCTGAAACTCAACAAAATATAACGAATTTATTTGCAGACGAATTCACTAATTGATTTCTATATTAGTTAGATGCTTGATATTATTTTATATGTTCAGAGAAAAGTACAGCAATTATTGTACAATTAATCAATTATACTACATTATAGCTACAGCTTTCTCTATATAATAACTTATTATATACGTTAAACACAACAAATCTCGAATATATCCTACAAAATAACGAAAATGTAGACATCCGCATCCGCGGATGTTGAAATCAAACATCCTCATCCGCATCCGCGGATGTGAAAAAAATGACATCCGCTACATCACTAATATATATATATATATATATATATATATATATATATATATATATATTCCTTCTCTGATTTACCGCCGATTCGTACCTAAAAGGAGCGGTACATATCTCGGCGAGGCATTGAGTGGGTGATGTTACTGTGCTGGGGGAGGTAGACTAGGGGAGTGAGTAAGGGTCAGTCGCTTGATAGTGGGTAGGAGGGGTACGGTTTTAGATGCGATGGAGCAGCTGGGAGTGAGTAAGGAAGAAGAGAATCGCTTCCGTTGAAAAGTGGGGGCCGTCGGCGAGTATGGATCGTAGGCGGTCGGGTATGGGATCTTCGGCCGAGAGAGGGAAACACCTGCGACGAAGAGCAGACAACTTTGGCATTCCACCAGGAGGTGTATGACAGTGATAGGGGTATGGCAGGTAGGGCAAAGCGGGGCTGGCGATTTCGCCATAAGGTGTCCGTGGGTGATGCGGGTGTGGCCTAGGCGGAGACGGGCTAGGATTACTTCCTTATGGCGGGACCGGTGGAATGAGGAGGCCCAGTATCCTATTTGTGGCTTGATCGTGTGGAGTTTATTTTGTGTGGCCTGGTCCCATTCCCGCTGCCATATGGAGCGGAAGTGGGAGCGGAAAGTCGGGAAGAAGTCGGAGAAGGGAGGGGTCGGGAGGAGGCCGGCAGTGAGCAGGCCGTCTTTGCTGTGCGATCCGCCGCCTCGTTACCCTGGATGCCGACATGAGCCGGGACCCAGCAGAAGGCGATTGTCTTGTGTTGGAGGTCGTTAGAAGTGGAAGGTTTGCTGGATGGTACAGACGAGCGGGTGGGGGAGTTAAATCTTTCCAGGGAGAGGAGTGCACTTTGGGAATCCGAATAAATGACGAAGGAGCTGGCAGAGTGGGTGCGCACAATATCGAGGGCCTCCGTAATGGCGAAAAGTTCCGCCGAAAAAACGGAGGCCTCGCGGGGCAGGCCGACGCCCCGGGAAAGCGGCTGGGACAGAATCACCGCTGAGGAGGCCACACCGGCTTCCGAGCGGGAACCATCCGTGTAAATGGCGACTGCGTCCGGGTGTTGGGTTGCGTGTTCGCGGAAGAGTGACCTGTATATCATGGCGCTCGTGGTAGTCTTCGGTAGGGTACACACAATCTTTGCAAAACTTGATAGGGGTGAGGATCCAAGGGGGGTAGATGCTGAATGAAATGGGGATAACTGAGGGGGCGGGCATGTTGAAAAGATCAAGGAAAGAGCGGACCGCTTCAGTGAAGTGCCAGCTCCGTCCCTGAGGTGGTAGTTCTGAAACCACCGTGCCCAGAAGCGAAGAAGGTAGCCTCTGTGCACGGAGGTATGTCCTCATGAGGAGAACCCCGTCGGAGGGCGAGAGGGAGATGATCGCATTCCACATGGAGGCTGGAGGCTGGGGAGGAGCGAAGGCACCGGTGGCGAGGCGGAGGCCTCTATTAAGTACCGGGTCCAGGATACGGAGGCGGGCGTGGAGGCTGAACCGTAAACTGCACTACCATAGTCCAGCTTCGACTGCACTATGGAAGTGTAAAGGCGAAGAAGAGAGCGTCGATCTGCACCCCATGTGGTGTGAGAGAGGTGATCCAGGAGAGCGAGGGGGCGTCGAAGGGATTGCTTTAGGTGCTTGAGATGGGGAACCCAATTGAGCCGTCGGTCTAGGGTCATGCCCAGAAAACGCGTGGAGGGTACCACCTCAAGAGGCCTGCCGTATAATGTGACAGAGGGTAGAGGAAGGGTGTGGGTCTTCTTCTACTGAAGACCATACACTTGGACTTAGGGATGGAGAGGCGGAAACCCACCGACGTCGCCCACCTTTCCACCCGGTAGATGGCGAGCTGCATCTGTCGTTGAACAACAGACGGTTCTCGCCCTGCGAAGTAGATTGCAAGGTCATCCGCGTAAATGGAAGAGCGGATGGTGGGTGGAAGGCATTGTGAGACCGTGTTCATCACGACGGAGAAGCAGAGAACACTGAGGATGCTTCCCTGTGGGACCCCGTCCTCCTGCACAAAGGTGTCAGAGAGGACTGAGCCCACCCGGACTTTAAAGTCCGGGAAGAGAGGAAGCCCTGATGAAGGTCGGCATGGCTCCGACGAGGCCCAGATGTCGGAGCTGACCGAGGATCATTGCTCGACGGGTGGTGTCATAGGCCTTCTGGATGTCAAAAAAAATTGACAGTACGAACTGTCCATTGTCGAAGGCATCCTGTATGTCTCGGCTGAGAAGCAGGAGGGGATCAGTGGTGGAGCGGAATTGTCTGAAGCCGGACTGGGTAGACGGGAAGGAATTGTTATGTTCAAGGACGAACGATAATCGCGTGCAACCATTTTCTCGAGGATCTTGCAGGCACAACACGTCAGGGCGATTGGTCTGTAGTTTGTGGGGTCCAGGGAATCTTTGCCGGGTTTGGGGATAGGGATGACGTGGGCCTCCTTCCACCTAGAGGGGAAGGCGCCCTCTATCCATATGCGATTGTATAGATCTAGCAGGAAAATTTGTAAGGTAGAGTGGATGTGCTGGAGCATGCCGTACGGAATACCGTCCGGACCGGGACAAGGGGATCGTCGAGAGGCCAGTGCCGCCTGTAGTTCACGCATGGTAAACAATCGGTTGTAGGTGCTGTCTATGGACGGTGGAGAGGGGCTATCGTCAGGGGCGGGTACGGAATTGGCTGTAGAGGAAGAAACGGCGGCGAAGGTAGAAGCAAGGTGGTCTGCCACCGACTTGGGTTCACATAGGAGTCCGTCGTTAGTCCGGAGGACCGGGGGTCGGGAGGGGACATGTCGCCTCTCGACACCCCGCACCTTCTTCCAGATGGTAGCCGAAGGTGTGTTGGCGGTGATGCCGGACACAAAGGCACGCCAAGAGGCGGCGCGCTGTCTTCATTGTGCGGCGGGCGATGGCCCTGACCCGCTGCATCTCCGTGCGATGGATGGGGAGTCGCGTCCGGTAGAAGCGCCGAGTTGCCTTCTTCTTGGCGCGCACGGCCTCCGCGCACTCCGGGGTCCACCAAGGCACCCGTCGGGCGCGGGGGTAGGCGGAGGATTGTGGTACGCTAGTGCTTGCGGCCGCTAGAACGACGGACTCGAAGTAAGCGATGCACTCGTCGATGGATGGGAAGTGGGCAGTTGTAAGGGTGGTATAGGTGTTGTCGCGGAAGCGGGCCCAATTCGCGTTGGTAGTAACCCACCTTACCGGTACCCGAACAGTCTGGTCGGGTCGATTAGGGTGAGTTGTATGGGGAGATGGTCACTTCCATGGTCCTCTCGGAGGACTTGCCACGTGAAGTCTAGGAGGGCATCAGTTGAAACGAGGGACAGGTCTATACAGGATGGAGTGCAGGTGGTGGCATGGTAAAAAGTAGGAGAGCCATTGTTGAGGCACTCGAAGGAGAGTCGGTCATGACGGATATCAGGGTTGGGGCCATATAGGTGGTGTGTGTCGCCCCACAAGGGGTGGCGACTATTGAAATCGCCCAGCAGTAGGAAGGGCCTAGGGAGTTGTTCCACGACTTCCACCAGGTCGTCGCGGGAGACTTGAGCGTGGGGGGGAGGTAGATGGAGCAGACGGTGTACTGTCTATCCAGGGAGAGCCGGACGGCAGTCACCTGTAGTGGGGACCGGATGGAGAGGTTGTAGAAGGGGACTGCGTGGTGTACGAGGATGGCAGCTCCCCTTCGAGTGCAGGTAGGAGGCGGGGTGGCGGTGCAAAAATAACCAGTAGGGCAGGGCATGGGCCTGGTCCCCAGGATTAGCTCCTGGAGACAGACACACACCGGACGGGAAGTGGCAAGGAGGTAAGGCCTTCATAATTCGAATATTCCTCGACAGTTCCAGTGGACTATTGTGGTTTTCGGGGATCCATTAGTTGATGAAGGGGGATGGGTAAAGGTGTAGGCGCTAGGAGGTTGGAGTATGAAGGGAGATCCGGAGTTCGCGAAATTGAAGGCTTGGTCGGGAGCATGGCTGGCTATCTACCGTTCACCAGGGAAGGAATCGGTCGGCCTGTCGAACCCCGCGGAGGTGCGGGGTCGAGTCGGCCGAGCGAGACCGGAGGCGTGGATCACGGCAGGCAGAGGAACATCGTGGGCTGAGAGGGTCGATGTACTGTGACGGGCTTCTATGGTCGGACCAGGAGGGGGCACGTAGCCCCAAAAGTGGCGCTACCCCGCCTGTCCGGGGTCTCGGCGGACTCGAGGTGGTGATAAGGGGTACCAAAAGGACCGGGCGGGTGGGAGGGAGGGCGTACTCAGGGTAGCTGACAAGGAGGGGGCCGGGGATGTTGGGGGAGTAGGTACGATGGGGGTGGAAGGAGGTGAACAGAGTAGTCTCGTGGAGGGGTGGAGAAAATGGCACCAGGAGGCAAGGGCAGATCCATAAGACTCGTGGGCGTGGGCGCGGCCGAGCTTCCCTCGGTCACACCGTGCAGCTGCGCCAGGGCCGCATCCACCGGATCCTCGGGGGAGAGGATATTGTTCGGACTGGGTCCCGTCGTACGGGGCGGGTCGTGGATTTCAGCCACTATTGTCAGAGTCTGTGGGGGTAAAGTGGTGGGACTTCTGCGATGAGGAGAGATGGACATAGTAGACGTGGTGGGCGGAGTGAGGATCCGAGCCGTCTTCTTGGTCCGAGGGGAAGAGGGAAAGAGACGTTGGAAGGCCGGAGGGTCTGGCGACACGCTCCGGCGTCTCCTCCTCGACGCACAGTGCCACAAATGGGTTAAAAAACGGTCAAAAACCAAAAATAACAAATTTAAGTAAATTCTATTAAAACCATTTCCACGTCAAAATAAAACACTTCTACTTACTGATTTAAGTATTTGAAATTTTATTCTCTTACATTAAGGCAAGAAAAATCTACGAAATAATATACATTGTCTTAAAATATCTTGGAGGGGACAAAATATGTTGTTCTAACAACTTACTTGAAGTTACTATATCACAAAAAATTGCCTGTAGTTTCATGTTCTGCTTAGTTCTATTGAAAGAATAAACAGTTTAGAACATTTTCATGCATATTTTTTTATTGAAAACTAAAAAGATAGCATTAATTAAAAAAACTATGGCAAATCATAGATTACAGATTAAATTGTTATCTAGAAAATGTGTAAAATTAGCAAAACAAAAGATGGGGGATTTTGGGGAATGTAATTTTTGTGTTAAACATTAATGCAACCTTTAAGTAAATCAAAGAAACAAAACTTTTTTGCGACTATTTGCGACTTTGCGTGTTAGAACATGTTTTTCATGTATTAACTAACATTGCAAAATTTGAATCTTATTGTCGAAAAGCTGCTACGACTATTGTAAATTTATATCCATGGTATAAAATTCCTGCTTCAGTACACAAAGTACTTCTACATGGAGGTTTGGTGATGAAAAATCATCTATATCCAATTGGTTCTTATTCAGAAGAATGCCAAGAATGTCTACATAAAGTAATAAGAAATGTTCGTCTCCATCATTCCAGAAAAACATCTTGACTGAATACTATGCAAGATCAAATTCATTATCTTTTAGTATCAAGCGATCCAGTCATTAGTACAGTTCGAAAAAAAATAGAAACCCCAAATTGAGAGAGATGTCAGAAGAGCACGTTCACTTTTAAAAGAGAGTGAAATATTAGAGAATTTAAATATTAATTCTGATGAGGAAGATATGTTCTAAATATGAAGTTTTTGTAATTTTGTTTACACTATTTACACTTTTTTTCATATCAGTTGTCACACTTATTTTGGGGGAATTAATTTCATAAACTTTAAGAGGTATTACGATGTTTTTTATTTACCCCTTCTGATATAGTGGCAGGTTATCAAATAATGTTTTAAACAATAGATGTGTATAGTGATTAAAATGAAACCATACTTATTTTAGTATGTCATTTGACAAAATCTGCAAAACATAGGCCTAATTAACAATTATCTGTTTAGTATATTTTTAGTAATTTGAGAAACTTAAGAAACTACAGTAGGTCATAACCTATTGATTTGGAATATTATTATTATTTATAGAAAAATCACTCAATATGTCACCATTACATATATACAAAAGGTACTAAACATAATGTTTTATTAAAATAAATCATAATTAAACATTTCAACTACATAAAACTAAGTACAATTGAAAAAAATAATTTTGACCGTTTTTTAACCCATTTGTGGCACTGTGCGACGGCTTGCTCCGGGCGGCAGGTTCGGGCGTGTGCAGGGGGTACTGGGAAGGCAGGGTTTGAGGTGGATGGGACCTGGGTGTCCTAGTCCCAGACACCTGGGGGATTCGTGGCAGGTGTGGTGTGGGAAGAGGAGGAATGGTGGGGGGACAGGAAACCGTCGGGTCCTGCGAGGGTTTTCTTTGGGGGAACAGGGAGCATAGCTGGGGGGGGTTTCAGCGGCAGGCCAGGGCGGCGTGCCTAGATGATAGAGCCGAGAGCAGCGGCATAGGACACCCCCGGTCTCACCTCCCGACTCCGCACCCTGTCTCGTGCCTCACGGGGGCTAAGGAAGTCCGCCACCTGTAGGCCTCGGACCTCCTTCTCGAACTTGAAGAAAAGGCATTCTCGGGATGAAGAAGGGTGTGCGCCTTCACAGTTGGAGCATTTGGGTGTGTTGGGGCACCTGTCAGGGTGAGCGAGTCGTCCACAGTGGACACACAATTGATGCGGCTGTCGACAAGCGGAGCTAACGTGTCCAAACTTATTGCATTTAAAGCAACGAGTCGGGTCTGGGATGTATGGGCGGATAGAAGACTCGCATGACGCGCGGTCTCTCATACCCCATACAATGCGGCCGGGGAGGATTAGTGTATTGAAAGTAAGGAGCAGACGTGGGGTAGGGGAGGGGGTGCCTCCCTGTCGGGATGTGAAACGATAGATCTTAGTGACTCCTTGGGGTGCGAGGTCCTCCAGGAGCTCGTTCACTGCGACCGACAATAGGCGGGTGGCGTAAATAGTGCCCTGACTCTGGTTCAGGCGAGGGTGTGGGGAAACGGACACCGAGCATCCAAGGACCTCAGTGACGGAGAGTAGGGCTTTCGTCTCTGCGGCTGAGCGTGATTTTACGAGGAGGGAGCCATCCCTCTGTGGGCGTACGTCATAGCGGCTGGAATTGCTGTGGGTTCGGATCGCCTGGAATGTCCGTTCAGAGTTGGTCGGGAGGGACCCAGATGTAGGCCGAATCACCAGGAATTTGTGGATACTTGGAAGGGAGAGGGAGGCTGTAGAGTCGAAATGGACTGGGATATTCAACGGTCGATAAGAGTGAAACTTTCATCGTGGGAGATCCTTAGGCATCGGACCTATGTCTTCCGGATACGATGTTAGGGACGTCGGGGATCAAGTAACATTTTAAATCTTACACCGAGGGAACACTAGCCAGCGATGTTCCCCCGTCCCCCTCCTTGGTGGGGGCTCCTAAATGGAGATAACCCAGCCAAATGGCTTTTGGATTTGACCTATGATAAAGTTGGGACGCTTTGAATTTTAAATAAAGTTTCTCGTCAATTTTGCGAGAAGTCTTTACGCACATAGGAGATTGACCACCTCCGGTGCCTATAGCCAAACCTAAGGCATAGGTTCGCTAATAAGAATAAAAATGCCGACGGAATGGCTGTAGACTTTTGCGACATCGCAAATATCGGCTGAAAGTAGCCGTATGAACACGGAATGCTAACAAAATACGTTACTATATGTACGTAGCCCTATTATGATCTATATCCAATCCTACGACGACGAGAGATGAAACGGGACATTGACCTAAACAAGGTGTGCTCTACACTTTCGGCGACGAGGGTAGAATCACAGCTACCGATGATGTCATTCGGAGGAGCGATCCTTTTTTCAAGACAGACCTACCCTGGATTGCCACACGAGAAAGGGTTTAGAATGGCTTCTGTTGTAAGAATTGCACAAAAGAGACTGATAGAGTTAAACCAACGTTACTTGTCGTTTGTGTCTGATGACATTCACTGGTCGTGAAACTGTGTTTTCGCGGGCGCACCTTTTTTGGTCACTCGTAATCTCTCTGAAATTGTAGTTTTGTAATTTTGTAGTTAGTAACTTACCGTTTCTGCCGCGGCTTCTGGCAGTCTCGGAGGAGTGACGTTAATTCATTGGCTAGCGGTGTGTTCGTCGGGGCGGAGTTTCTCCTATCGGGAGGACTTCGCCGTCTCGATTGTCGACCACGAACTCCTCTTGGTATTGGCCTAGCTTGAAGTTTTGAGGTGGTTTTATCAAGCGAATCCTGTTCGGAGTCCGCTCCGGGCGTTGGTAGGCGTAAACCGGGTGACTCCTGCTCAGCTTTTCAATTCGTGGCTTGGGACCGGGTCAACTAGGTCACGTACGTCCTCTCGGGGGCAAACGAGGTATCGGTTAGACTTATACGAATTGACTGATTGCCGGCAATCCATCCGGGGGAGCCGCCGTGCTCTAAGCCACTTTAGCCCAATTATTCCTACCAACAAAAAAATAAGAGAATCACCTAAAACAAACATCTATCTATCTACCTCGCCTGTCTGTATTTCTCCACTATCCCATTCTCTAAACGAGTAAACGGGACGGTATCTTTGCGATAAGTGCGTTTTTGGGGGATTGATTCATGCCTACTGCTATTATCCAGAAACCAGGCGCGTTTGGATTCCACAACAGCGAATGTAAGCTCTAGATACGCCTCGTTCATTGTTAAGAGAGAGTCCGGAGGAATGGGTGCTTGAAGCTTCAGGTTTCTTCTTCCTCCGGGCGGCCCGAAGTAGTTTAGAGAAGTAGTTTAGAGAAGTTCTTGTCGGATTGGTGGTTTGACGGGAATCAGGGTGGGAGTTGCAGTAATATGCACCCCCGTGCGATTCGTAATATCCGTAGGTGGTGTCCAAGCGTTCAGCAACGTCATCTGCGGAGAGAGGTTCTGGGCTGGAGTCCAGAGGGGTCGTGCGCATTTTCTGATTCACTGAATTTCCATCATGAAGACAGACGCTAATGCAAATGGTCCGAACTCATGGCCGCCGGGCGGTTGGAGACGGTTGAAGGGCTTCTTTTGCGTTGCATGACGATCCTTCTCTCCCGACGATCGATGTGGTTCTGGTGATGGCCTCTATCTTAAAACCATTAACAAGCTTTCTCCATTACCCTTGCTGGTGAAGCCAAACATGACCAGTATAGGGGGAGGGGTGTCTGGTTGCCGCAGGTCGCCGAAAGGCCTCCACAGTCCCTCCAGGCGTTTCTGTCTAACACTTTTCTCTCTAATTTTTCCTCCTCACTGGGCTATGTAGGTGGCGTGCGGATTTGATCACCCGTGTGTCAATGCACCATAGTCTGTGGTTGAGTCGAGTTTACCCCCCGTTTACTAACACCGTCTCTCCCGACTCACCTCCGGTGTTTTACATAGCGATCTTGGTACTCCATTGCGGTCAAGAACGAGGTTCTCTATGAGTTCCTAGTATGGCCCTTCGTGGATGGAAGTATGATTCGCAGCGTTAGCAGGGAGGAGGAGAGGGAGAAGCGTCCTACGTATAAGATTCTCTACCGTTGATTTAGCTAGCGATTTTGGTGTACGCGATTGGGGTCCAGAAAGAGGTTCTTCACGTGATCCTTTACGTGTCCCGTTTTAGAATGCCCCTTCGTTGAAGCATCACTCGCAGCTGGAACAGCCGGTAGAGTAACCAAACAAACTAAATTGTGTATCAAACCTTCTCTATGGTTGCGCTAAGTTGTGGTGTTGGTATACGCGGTAGGTGGTCCAGAACGGGTTTTTACCTAAGATCCGTCATTACACACCTTCCGTCGAAGCAGCATGATTCGCGGCGAAGCCAGCCTTCCACGAAAGGAAGGGAAAGATGCACTCCCTATCCTAATCTGATAGTAATTGGTGACGGGTAGAATTAGTCCGGAGTGCATGTCCTCCGATTGTGCCCTAAGTAGTTAGGGTAGATGTTATATGGCCGTTCTATTTAAGTCTCTCTATCTCGAAACTAAAACGTAGCGCTAATAGGTTCAGCCGAGAGCTCAGAGCCAAGTTACGAAAGATGATATGATACGGTAGTGACCCGTATAAGTTGTTGCTGTACGCGAATAGGTCTGAAAAGGTGTTGACCGTAAGTGCCGTCCACCGCTGGTACGACTCCTTTGGTTGTCGTGTAGCGGTTGGTTCGTAGAGGATGGTCACTCGAGGCTACTCGCTGTGCTCACTTAGTAAGACCTGCGAGGCATTATGAAGCAGAAATAAGCGAAGGAAGGAATAAATAAATTACCTGAGATAGAGAGAGAGAGACAAGGGAAACACCCTTTATTTCAATCCCTTCCGTTTCATCGAGTGAATAACACTCCCACTCTCTTCCGTTAGTGGAGGATCAAGAGAGAAGCGCCCTCCGTATAACTTTCTCCTGCAATGTTTTACGTAGCGGTCTTGGTATACGCGAATGCGGTCCAGAACGAGGTTCTCTATGAGGTCCTTGAGTTTGGCCCTTCGTGGAAGCAAGATCCGCGGCGTTTGCATGCAGGATCGAGTGAATAACATCGCCTTTCCCAGCTCGGGAGATTCCCCATCCCCCACCGATTTTGTAGGTGATCTTTTTTGACACGTGATTGACCAGTGCACTACGTCGATTAGCTGATGATTCCATTTATAGGGCTAGGAGTCGGGGGGAATCTTCTCCCCTAGCCATTAGCCTATGGATAGGCTGTATTGGGTTCCCGCAGTCAAGGGTTCGCCGAAGGGTTCCCCGATAAGTCTTTCGCGGTACGACATGTGACGACCGACCTTTGCACTACGTCGGTTAGCCAACGATTCCATCATCATGTATAAGGCTAGGACTCGGGGGGAAGTCTAATCTTCTCACCTAGCCACTAGCCTATGGATAGGCCTCGTATTGGGTTCCCGGAGTCAAGGGATCGCCGATAAGTCTAAACGTGTGGCGGGACAACCTGGAGAATTTTACGAATGGAGCTAGGAGTCGCGCAAAGTAGCCTCCGTATCCGATCAATAAATTCTCGGTTCCCCGACCGAGTACCTATCAAAGTTTGACCGTGGCTGAAAGCACCTATGAAAAGGTAGGGACGGGACGGGGTGATCCCAGCTTACGTAGCGGTCTTGGTATACACGAATGCGGTCCAGAACGAGGTTCTCTATGAGGTTCTTGAGTCTGGCCATTCGTGGAAGCAAGATCCGCGGCGTTTGAATGCCGGATCGAGTGAATAACATCGTCTCTCCCACTCTCTTCCGTTATTGGAGGATGAAGAGGGAGAAGCGCCCTCCGTATAACTTTCTCCTGCAATGTTTTACGTAGCGGTCTTGGTATACACGAATGCGGTCCAGAACGAGGTTCTCTATGAGGTTCTTGAGTCTGGCCCTCCGTGGAAGCAAGATCCGCGGCGTTAGTAGGCACGATGATCGAGTTAAGAACACGGTTTATGTGACTCTGGAGTTGTTTAAGCTAGCGGTCTTGGTATAAGCGATGGCGGTCTAGAACGAGGTTGTGTATGAGTTCCTTGACTATGGCCCTTCGTCGAAGCATGAATCGCGGCGCTAGCAGGCGGGATCCAGTTAGAAACAGTATCTCCTATTCACCTGCGTTGTTTTACGTAGCGATGTTGGTGAACACTTGTTAGTTCAATCACGGGTTCCCAAGAGGTTCTCTAGTATGCCATCTTGTGGATGAACTATGAATCGCGTCGTTAAGCAGGCAGGATGGAGAAACGCCATAAATGTAACTATCTCGCGCTGCTTTACGTAGCGATCTTGGTATACGCGATAGCGGTCCAGAACGAGGTTCCTTACGAGATCCTTTAGTATGCCCCTTCGTTGAAGCATCACTCGCAGCTGGAACAGCCACCAGGTAACTAAACAAACTAAAATGTGCATCAAACTTTCTTTGGTTGCGCTAAGTTGTGGTGTTGGTATACGCGCTAGGTGGTCCAGAACGGAGTTCTACGTAAGATCCGTCATTATACACCTTCCGTCGAAGCAGCATGAATCGCGGCGAAGCCAGCCAGACACGAAAGGAAAGAGAGAGAGGCACCCTCTACCTCAATCTGGTATAAATTAGTGAGAGGTAGAATCAGTCCGGAGTGCAGGTTCTCCGGGCGTCGCCCTAAGTAATTAGGGTGTATGTTATATGGCCGTTCTATTTACGTCTCTATGTCCAAAGTAGAGCGTACCACTAATATGTTTAGCCCACAGCGTAGATCTTAGGATACGGAAGTGACCGGTACAATTTGATGCGGGAGTGACCCGTATGAGAGACCAATCCCCTATAGAAAGGTTTTGGATGCGGCCTTCGCCCTGAGTGTGAGCATCTTTTTGGAATGGGAGGAAGATATACTAATGTTTGAGAGGGAATCTCTGAACCATTTTTTCGAGGATGAACCGAGTGATGTATTCGAATGTCGCATTAACTGATAGAGACACGCAAGAGTGTCTTGCTTATTCCACCTACATTTTCCTTTATTTATTCAAAGATATTTTATATATATTAATTTTGCTTATCTTTTCAGTCTTAGTCTTATGTACCAAAAGGTTCAAATAAGTACAATCTGTGCTCAACACTTATTAAGAATAACTTTTATTTCATTTAACCTCATATTACAGTAGTGTCTGAAAAGTCAATGAAACATTATTTTTTTCAATAATGAAGTTTAAGTTTAATAATAATATATAATCTTTTCCAAAATCTTTTCAAAGTGTAAATCTTACGTACCAAAGGCTATAAAACGTTTAAACAAGTAAAATCTGTACTTAAGATTTATTAAGAAAAACTTTCATTGAACATCATATACAGTAGTGTACGAAAAATCATTGAAACATGGAGAGGTTAATCGTCAAACGTACGTTATTGGAGTGATGACAACCCGCACTGGATGAGTACCTCAAAGACGCAAGGCGCTGGAAAAGTGATGGTGTGGTGCGGGATATGGGGCAACACAATTGTTGGCCCTTTTTTCACTGACACCAATCTGAATGCCGAAATGTATCTAAACATGCTGCAAGACACAGTCATGCCGTCCCTGCTGAACGAGGACGGGGATTTCCAACGTACTTTCAGCAAGACGGAGCGCCACCCCATTACGGTATCTGCGTGCGCCAATGGCTGGATCAGCAGTTTCCGGGTCACTGGATTGGCCGCCTTGGTCCCGTGGAGTGGCCTCCGAGGTCCCCAGACCTCACCCCCCTTGATTTTTACTTGTGGGGGCACTTGAAGGCCATGGTGTACCAGGTGAAAATACAAAACACGGACCACCTAAAGGAACGCATTCGTGATGCGTGTGCATGCATAACACCAGACGTGTTAACGCGCGTTTGCCATAACTGGGAGGAACGCATCCGTATGTGCATTCAGTGTAATGGTGCCCACATAAAGCATATTTTGTGACTTACAAGTGATTGCATAATAAATGACCATTTTTCCTATGTATGGAGACTTTTGACTCACCCTGTATATATATATATATATATATATATACATATATATATATATATATATACAGGGCGTCCCAAAAAAATGTATACACACTTTAACAGCTGATAGCTCAATTGATGTTTCTTTCTTTCCAAGTTAAACCCATTAGAATTAATAATGGCAGTCAGACTAAGCTTTGAACAAAGGAAATTCATTCTAAAATGCTACTGGAAGTGTGAAAACGCAGTTGAAGTGCAAAGACAGTTTAGGAGGGAGTTTCAAACAGATCCACCAACGCGACTTACCATCACTCGAATTAGAGATAAGTTTGAAGCCGATGGAACTGTTCAGAATGTCCACAAGAAGCGTTCCGAAGACCACGGACATCGACAAGCCCCACAAAGCAAGAAAGAGTACTGGAAACGTATCACCAAAGTCCAAGAAAATCTGTGCGGCAAGCGAGTCGTGAGGTAGGAATTTCAGAATCGTCTGTCCAACGCATTTTGAAGCGCTGTCAATGGAAAAGTTACATTCCAAGATTAGTCCATGCTATTAATGAAGATGATCCGGACCGAAGAGTGGAGTATTGCGAGTGGTACTTGGCACGATGTGGATGTGGATTGGACGAAGGGGTTTCGTAGAATACCCTCCGCGTTCACCAGACCTCACACCACTAGACTTTTTTTTATGGGGATACTTAAAAGACAAAGTCTACGCTATAAAACCTGCAACAGTCGCTGAATTGAGAGCAGCCATTGAATGAGAATGCACACAAATACCAAACGAAATGTTTCGTGATGTTTGCGATTCCATTGCTTCGCGTTATCAGCAGTGCCTGGACCAGAACGGACGTCAGTTTGAAAACAGGCGTTGACAAAACAATTAAATAATGTCTGTAGATTCTATTACATTTTGAAAATGAAATGTATTTTAATAAACACTGCCTTTATAAGTATTTAAAGTGTGTATACATTTTTTTGGGACGCCCTGTATATACATTATATATATATTAAACGTGTATTTTGTTGTTTATAGAATTCTTCTGTTCTAGCTGTATTATTTTTGGTGCGTATATCTCTGTTAAATAATTATTCCTGCTTTTGCGTTTAATGCTATTCTTCTCTACTGTTCGTGTTATAGATGTGTTAAATAAATCCAATTATCCGTTATAATTATCCAATTATCCCCCTCCCCCCTCATTATTGATCATGTTGCATTCAATTGAGTTGCACTCTACATTTTTGCAGGGATACTACTGACAGTTGTGAAAAAGCGATCAGGACTGCGGGTAACTGAAACATCGAAGAATGATAAGGTCCTCTCAGTTTTTATCTCAAGGGGATCTTTAAGTTGGAGAGATAACCGTTAATATACTTTAGGAACTTGGGAGTTCTTGTGGGAAGTTATCAAGCCAGACACTATATGTTTGTGATGAACAAGGAAATTATTGGCAGAAGAAGGTCCGAGGGGTAATTCCACGCCATCAAGTGCAATTACAATGCAACATCGCATGCAACATGAGTGTGTTTTTGAACCCCCCTAGCCCCCTTCAGCTCCCCCTCCAAAAATTTATATATATGAATATATACATATATATGTACACGTTTGTATGTAAACTCCAAGGGGTAACCTAACGTGGCTGCTCAGGCCCACAAAAATATATGTATGTGGGTGTGTATGCATTTACAGAAAATCTTATATATATATATATATGAGCTGTGTGTATGTAAACTCCAAGGGGCAACCCAACCTGGCTGCTCAAGCCCACCCAAAAATATATATATGTATGCGAGTGTGTAAATGTGGGTAGCCTAAAATAAAACACAAGGACAGAGGGAGAGAGAAGGTCCATCCATTCGTAGCCATGGAGCATCGCATAATGGTGTCTTCAGCATCACAGCCATCAGGCTTAGAAGGCAGCCAGTCGTATAGGGCGTACACAGTTATTTACCTATATATAAACTAGAATTAGCATCGCTTTGCCTCAAAAAACACACATGTAAAGGTGAATTAACGCAGTTCTATCCCAAAAAATGCACGCGAACCCTTAGAATACCTCACAATTACACATAGCCCCATCTCAACAAGCACATAACGTACACGGTGAAATAAAGCAGTTCTCTTATATTAAAATAGTTGCAAGCCCTTACAATACCTCACATACTGTTGGCGGCTAAACTGACGCCAAACAATATAAATGAGATGGTGTTAATAATAAATAATTAACTTCATTCAAATCCCAGAACGTGCCTTGACCCTGCGATCTAATTACTTGGATCTTTTGGAATACTCCACATATTAAGAGAACCCGAACCAGCAGAAGGAACGAGCGCAAACAACAGTTTTACTACTGTAATTATATTAAATAAATACAAAATATATATACAAAAAATGTACAAGTTTGTGGAATCTGGGACACACTAATGTAGCATATATAAAGCCTAGCCTAGCGTAACTAAAGGTTATTACTCAGCCTTCGGAGAGGAAATAATTAAACTCAAGCCTCGTCCGAACCATTCGTTCTATCAAGTGTGCTGGTCCCAAGATCCGAAGCCTGCAATTTATAAACATTTCATAATTTATCTTTAGAATTTAGTTACAATTTACAGTACATGCATACTTATAATACATAAAACTTAAGACTATACTACAGTCATTAATACATTATATGATAATTCTTACCCGTATTATTGGGCTTCAATTTGTAAATCTCTCCAATCAGTGCCGACACACGTTCAAAACCTATACATATAAACACCAGTAAATATTTATTCATTAATCATATAGGTCATTTTTAACATTTATAATCATTAATATCAATACAAGTTTACAAAAATTACTTTACATTCAACAACTTCTGTAGTCTAACTTTAATCCAGATAATCAAAATGTTAGATATCACTAAAACGTTCACTTTATATACTGTATAGTGAAGAAAATGTTCACTTCATAAAAATATTCATGCGAATGATATTCAAAAAACCTCTTGGCTATCGCTCCAAGCTCAACGATTTTAAATAACCAACTACCATAATTCATCTATCTACCTACCTACCTACTCAATGTCCCTAACGTTATTATTTCAAATTTATTAATACAACACACATACACACATACTACAATACCCCTTCATACACAGCCTCATATAAAAAATACATGCCATACCTCACAATCACAGACAGCACCACCACCACCCATTAAACCGGTAAGGTCTCAAAAAATGGCCAGATAATATAATTATCAAGCTCGTGACAGAAAACCATCACGAAGCCAGGGTTGTGATGTATTGGAATCCTGTCTGTTCTTTCAAACCAAATTTAAAGCAAAAACAAAATTTTTGCTTTTATCTAGAAATATATCTTTAAATCCTATAAAAATATTAATATAATTTTATAATAAAACTAGATTTTAGTTTTAGGGCTAACTTATTCATTTTTTATAAAAATATCCTATTTTTGAACGGATCCTGTTTCACAATATATAAAAAGTCGGCGAGCAGCAGTCAATTAATTTCAGAAATAAATACGCATATACAGTATATAAGACAAATATATACAGGGAAGATATAAATACTTTCTTTAGTAGGTCGCAACAGGAAAGCAGGAGCAGAATAACAACTGTCCAGTCTTTTACCAGGCATATCTGGCAATTAACTCCACCAGCTGGTGTGAAAAAGTTGCCAGCGTTGGCCTTTAAACCAATAATATTTTTTTTAAACGTATTTTATAAAGACGCTAATCAAAATATGTTAATGAATTTATTCTTCGCCTTTTATCCCCTCATCAAAGAAGAATTATCTGAAACAAGTTTTGTATTAATATATACAAATATTACTTCTAAGCATATTATAAAAAATATTAATTAATTGGTAAACCAGATTTTAATTTTAGAGGCAACTTATTAATTTTTTATAAAAATATCCTATATTTCGGATGGATCCTGTGTTTTTCTATATAAAAAGTCGGCGAGCAACAGGCAATTAATTTCACAAATAAAAAAAAAATATATATATATATATATATCCCAGAACATACCATATATACTAACTTAATTGGAATTACCTGTTTGACAAAGATTTCATGACACTTTATGCGAGCTAATTACTGAACAATAATTATATGCGGAGAATCTGGCAGCTAGATCCACCAGCTGGTGTGAAAAGTTGCCAGCGAGGCCTTTAAACCAATATTATTTCTCTAAACACATTCCTTCATTGTCATATTATATTGTTCAGCCAGATAAATTTAAAGAAATGCTAGCACTAAATCAAACATGCAGCCGTTTTCTAATTATGCGCTGAAACATTTATTATTATTATTATTATTATATTATTATTATTACTATTATTATTATTATACAGTATATGTAAACGATTTATTTGAATTAAACATCTGATTTCTTTGGCAATAAAAAACAATTGGCAACTCAGCCTACATTCTTGACACAACGGTTGCAGTAATTGTTTTCAGGCTAATAAATGAGTTTTAAGTATATATAAGTTTCTGGAAATTCTTTCATTAAGGCAAAACAGGAATAATTGGAGATCTTTTCCAAATGGACGACCCCACGGGATTTAGCTGAAAATTTGTATACTAATAAATTTTTATATTTTAATAACGAAAATAACATTATTTTCCTGCAGAAATATGCGCAACATACATGCGGTGTAAATTAGATAACGGTCATGCGCCATGCAAACTAGTGCGCACATAAATGCAATTTTTTTCGTATGTTGCGCATATTTGTCCAGGAAAATAATGTCATTTTCGTTATTAGAATATAAAAAATTATTAGTATACAAATTTTCAGCTAAATCCCGTGGAGTCGTCCATTTGGAAAAGATCCATAATTGGAGTTATTTATCACATATATCTACATCAAACATAACACAGCCAGTAGACGCAAATACAAAAATATAACACACTGGTGCTATTTAATATATACACACACACACACACACACACATATATATATATATATATATATATCAGGGGCGTATATTCAGGGTGTGCTAGGTGTGCGGCGCACACCCACAAAAGCTGTAAAATAATTATTTTAAAAAATTAATAAATAAACGATTAAATCTTTTATACTAAATAATATTTAATAAAAATAAAAGGTCATGATAATTTTGCATGCATTAATAGACAGTATTAACCTTCATTGTTGCCTCTAGTACTTTTTGTTCGCTGCTCATATCTGCGGTCGAGCTAAACCTTTCTCGCACATTTTAGGGAGGAGGGATAGAAGTGAGGACAGGCAGGAGATGGGGGAGATAAAAGGGAGTGTTAGGGAATAGTGGGGGTTATTACTAGCTGAAGTCGAGCGGAGCAGCAGTAGCACACAGCTTGCTGTTTGGTGTTGATGTCTCGCAGTGTCGTTCGATAATGTAGCCTACTTTTATTACTTATGCACCGCAGAAAGAGAATCAGATTTGCATCATTCGTTCATTTTTAACGAATCACGATTGTTTGTATGTTTAACTTTTCAATTCTTAATGCATTTCTACACTATTTTTTTCTATCTCGCTATATATATAATAGGGTGTCTCTTATTTTCGAAGTGTTGATTTTTTTAGGTTGCGCCCCCTCAACCAGTTCCATTGGTTGAAAAAACATCACATATAAAATGTTTTTTGGATTGAACAATTTTTAGAGGTCGCCCCCGCTTATTAAAGTTCATAAAATATAGCTATTATTTATGCAATTAATATTTGAAATTACTAGCAGTTGTCAAGTATACTAAACATATGTTTTTAATTAATTAATCATCATATTTATGATGAATTCAATTAAATGAATATATTAGAGATAATTGTCAAGTTTGTAGCTGAAAATATTGCTTGATAAGACAAGATCAACCTGTTTAAACATGTTTCATCAAGAATGCTCCAGATTATGTTGCAATTGTTTATTTGTCATCATTCAGTGTTCTGCTGTCATAAGTAAAAGGTGTGTAACTGTGTATCACTATACTTCTTTTTTGCTATTATCAGATAATAAACTGTTATTTATATTTTTCACAATTATTTATACTGATTTTGTTATTAGTGTTTGAAAAAAATTTAATGAATTTAATGAAAAAATTAGAATTTATGCTCTTATACACATATTATGAAGTTTTAAACAATGTTGCTATTTGTCACAAAGAATTTAATTTAGTTCAATGGAAATTTTACCTGACATGTGTTTCATGATCTGTGTTTCTATCAGTGGCGTCACTAGAGGGGTGCGGGGGTTTTTGTGCAGTGTTTGAGCAGAAATTTATTATTTTTTATAAAAATATCCCTGTAGTTAGTTATAACAACAAAAACATTTTTCGTAAGCCCAGCTTACATGTATCAATATACCTACAAGGCTAAAACTCTATGCTAATTTACTTTTTGAACCTTCTAATGCGCTCCGGTCAGAGCTGTCATTATTACCCAATTACAATGACGCTTCGAATCACGTGGTTTCGTCTGCACGCTCTACAAGCACGCGCTGTTGTTTTCGTTGCTGCTGGTGTTTTTATAGTCGCTGATTTTGTCAAATTTTCTGTTGTTTTAGCTACAATATTGTGGTAATTAGTATTTGTGAACCTATATCAATAACTTTTTGAGAATGAAGTAGTAATTAAAGGAAAAGAAGGAGAAAAATAAAAAAGGCTTCCGCTCAGTTGTTGCAGCCTCTGTCTTTATGATGTTGCAGCCTCAAATTTATGAGTATATTTCCATATGCATTTGTCTACAACTTCTACATTATTTGGGCCGTTATTGATTATGCAAACCTAATCCATTAATGTATCTCATGTAACGGTAAAGTTTAACGTTAAAATGAACATAATTTTGATGTAGTTCTTAAACGTTTTTACTTCGAATTCTATTGTTTTCTTACCGAATTTTCACTTTAACCACATGAAACTATGTAAATGTAAATACATTTAGGCTGTGCGTATGATATTGTAATTTAAAGGAGTAATTTTAATTTTGCTAGTTGTTTATGTCACTACTATTGCCATTACATTCAGTGATATACGGGAATTACGATTTACGAGTAACATTAGTACAAAAAACATTACTAAGGATTCTGTATGGTCTGGTACGGGAGGAGGTCCATGGGGGGGGGTGACACCATGAGTTACCGCACTGGGTGACACCAACCCTAGTGACGCCACTGTTTCTATTTCCAATAAAATAGCAAAATATAAATTTCTACTACAAAAATATTTATTCCTTGTTTCTTAGATTAAAAAATAATAGGAATAATAATTGAGAAAAATACGTTAGATTTATAAAATAGACCAAATTAACTTTGTTATGTCTACCAAATTTTTTTTTTTTTGTAATTTAAAAAAGTCAAAACAGTGATTTAGCCCTGCTCTACAAAACCATAACACTACATTAATATTTTGTTTTCTTATTTTGCAGATGAATACAAGAAGACCATTCTATTTGCTCGGATCTACAGTAGATGATATTAAAGGCTCAAAGCTGCCCCCATATAGGCAAGCTTTTGGTTATTTTATGCACCTCCACAGAGAGAAAAACATGACAATCCGCGATGCTCTGCGTCAATCTATTCGAGCCACAATAGTTATCTGGGATAAGGCCAATATTCCTACTCAGCAGGAACCTCGTGCCATGAAGAAGTTAGAGAATTTCTTTAACGAATGGACTTGCTTAAAGAAGCATGCTTCCAGAACAAGCCAGAGCCATAAAACCAAGGAGGCTGATTTTGTAGAGCGATTGGAAGATCTCTTTGACATCGCCCATGGAGACGCTGAGAAGCTGATCAAGAATCGTGAGGACTGGGAGTTCCTTCAACTGCAAAGACAAAAAGGTCGTCCTGGCTCAATCGGTGGTGTGGACACTGTACATCTTCACCGCACAAAAAATGCAGTCAAACGGTTGGAAGCTGAGGCAGAGAGAAAAAGAAAGTCAGAATCTTTGATGGAGGCGTCTACTAGTCAAGTTGTACTGGCTTCTTCCACATCTTCCAGCAACACTGATGAAAGTGAGAATGAGGAGGAGGAGCCCAAAGGAGCTTGTGCTTTACCAAAATCTAAGAAAAAACGAGGCATGAAAAACATCATGACTATTCAGATGTCTGCTGCCCTGGATCGTACACAAATTTCCTCTAGAAAGGCAACATTTATCCTCGCAGAGGCAGCTAAAAGCTTTGGTTTGGACGCTTCAGATTACAACATAAACCAACATTCTATCCATCGCCTTCGAAATAAGAACCGAGCTCGTCATGCTAAAGAACTTAAGGAGCATTTCCATGGAGAATGTTCTATGACAGTCCACTGGGATGGCAAGATGATGGAGGACCTCACCTCGCACAAGCACATTGATCGTCTCCCAGTACTTGTGTCAGGACCTGGTGTTGAACAGCTGCTTGGTGTCCCCAAAATCCCAAACTCAACTGGAGAAGCACAAGCTGAAGCCGTCTTTAACTGCCTGAATGAATGGGGAATTACAGAGAGAGTAAAAGCAATTTGTTTCGATACAACAGCTTCAAACACGGGTCAATATAGTGGAGCCTGTGCTCTCATCGAAGCAAAATTGGGACATGATGTTTTGTACTTGCCTTGTAGACACCATGTTTTAGATTTATTGTTGGGAGCTGCATTTGAAGCAACATTGGGATCTACATCAACTGGTCCAGAGATATTGATCTTTAAGCGTTTTCGTGACAATTGGACTTCTGTTGATCAAAGCCAGTTCCAAACAGGTGAGACAGACACGATTACTAAAGAAGCAATTATCCAGTCTAAAACTGAACTAATTCAGTTTGCTAGATCCCAGGCACCTATGCTACGGGATGACTATCAAGAACTTTTGGATCTGTCCATCATCTTTCTTGGAGGTGTCCCCAATAAAGGCATCAAGTTTCGTGCACCAGGTGCCATGCATCGAGCTCGCTGGATGTCCAAAGCGCTCTATTCTATCAAGATGTGGCTTTTTCGAAACCAGTTCAAGATGACTAAGACTGAAGAACGAGGAATTCGAGATCTTTCCCTTTTTTCTGTTCTCATCTATATGAAGGCTTGGACAACATCCTCACTCCCTATTGAAACCCCATTTAATGACTGGCTCCTTATGAGGTCATTGATTAATTATCCTAACAAAAAGATTTCTGATGCAACTAAAAAAAAGCTCTCTAACCACTTATGGTACCTGTCTGAAGAAGCAGTTGGTCTTGCTTTCTTTGATGAGCGAATTACTACAGATGTAAAGAAACGCATGGTAAAGGCATTAGAAGATGAGTCCACTGATAGACCACCCAAGCGTCCTCGGATTCCTGAATCGACCTTCTGCTCTGGTGAAGGACTACACCAACTTGTTACAAGAAATACTAGAGAATTCTTTACTAAGCTGAATTTGCCAGAAGGATTTCTGAACAAGGCACCCAGCACTTGGACATCCAACTGTGAATATTTAAGGGCCAGAGCTATTGTTGCAGCTCTATCTGTTGTAAATGACCGGGCAGAACGTGCAGTAGCTTTAGTTCAAGAGCTGAATAAGAAATTGACAGTGGGGGAAGAGCAGCTCCAGTTCCTGCTCCAAATTGTTGCAAAACACCGCCAGAGTCACCCAGTTCCATCAAAAACTGTTCTTCTCAAAAAATAACCATCAATGAGGTCGCACCTTAAAATACACCATATTGTATAATCATTGTATATTAAATAAATGTTGTATAAGGAAATAATGCTAATTAAAGTAATTAAAGTATGTAAATAGCACTGGCATTTTGAATTTATCTCTATATAATAAACTAATGGTTTTTTTTTGTAGCAATGCTTCATTGCTGATTGTATATAAAAAAAGAGCCAGGAAGGATTTTGGATAGGAGAAAAAGGATTGGGATAAAGAAGGATTGAGGACCAAAGGATGGATTATAACAACATCAAGGATAGGTTAGAAAAGGATCAATGATAAATAAGAAGGCCTATACTTATAAAAACGAATCAAACTAAAAAAGAAGGAAGGAATTATGTGTATAATGAGCATAATCATATGTCAGGAGCTATTATGCCATGGTCACCATTTTTATTAGCCGGGGGCGACCCCTAAATATGAGCCAATTTGTGTCAAACTTTCAAGTTTTAGTTTTTATGCTAAATGGAACTAATTTAGTGGGCGCAGATAAAATAATTCAACATTTCAATTTTTGACTACCCAATAAGAGACACCCTAATATATATATATATATATATATATATATATATTAGGCCGGGTCGAAATTTTATATTGAAAAGGTACATATTTTGAGGGGTTTGAATGGAAAACAGGAACTCCCTCATAAATTATTTTCGCTGTTTAAAGCCTCCACCCCTGACAATTTTTCACTTTTTGACCTTTATTGAAGAATATTCCATTTATACGAGACATACTTTACATTCGAGGTTTTTGATGACATAAATCTTTATTAACGCATATTTTATTTAATGTACAGTATTAGGAAAATTAATTAAGTACAACAATATATTCAGAAGAAAAAATTAGAGGCATAATAAATGTGCTAAAATTCAATTCACTTTTTCATTGTTCTTCATCACATCAAAAGGGAAGAAATTTTCAATATCATTAGGAAATTTTATTTCATATGTTTCTTACTCATTCCATTGGGCCTTCCATTCAAATTAGGGCAGTTTTCACCTTAATTCTAATGAGTTTAAGATAAACTTTTGACGGTTGTCATATCCTATTCTTTCCTGACATGCCTTTGTTACTAGGTTCACTGCCCTTTCCACACTTTGACTGTAGCATGGAAAAGAAGCTATCTCCAGTGGCTTACATCGAGCCTGTAGTAGCTCATCGTCGCTAAAATTGTTTAGCAGTGGTGGAGGAGTAATGATCTCTTTTTGCCAATCGATCATCTCGGTGTAGTCAGTAGATTGGAAATAGAGGGTTCGAGGCAACTCAAAGTTTCTGGTACCTGAAAATCCTGTTCTTGAAAGGATGATTTTCTGAATAGCTTGCTTCCTAATTTCTTTTGTGGGTGGGCAAAGTAGGCGTTATTCTTTAATACTGGTTCTATGATTGATCTATGTTGTTTATCTAAATTTCGAAGGAAGCACATTAAATGCCAAAAGTTATATGCACCATCAGTTGCATTAGAATGAGATTTTATCCAAAACCACCCTGGAGCATAGAACTGCATAATAATCTTGACTATATCTTGAAGGTTTTTATCGGGATTTGGCGTTGAGACATATAATCGAAGAACCATGTTGGCTAAAGTTAGCCAGCGAGCATGGTGAAGGGTACCTGGGATCGAGTGGACAGATCTTGAGAAGTGTCTCCAGTTTGCACTGCCAGACACATATCATAGAGATATCTTTGATCACTGCTTAGCTCCTTCACAACATTTGCTGGAATTTCTTTAATGTTTCCCTTTACGCGAGAATATTTGAATACCTTCAATTTTGTTAAATCTGTTTTCAGTTTATTCCCAAGTGAACCCACAAGAGTATTTGGACCTGTTGTTTTACCATCAATGGGTTTGTAGACGTGCATAAAAGGCAGCTCATTCAAATGCAAGAGGCACACCAACCACTGCACTGGTCTGTTAAGGTGAATTTCAACCAGTTTTATGGCTCCACCAAATTTTTCCTGTATTTACAGGAGTACCATCACACAGTAAAGCTTCGATAGTATCTGTGCTGTTCGAGTCTGTAATAATAGTTATCAACTCTTCTGCTATGCAGCGAGCAGTTCCATTATCTGGTGTGACATGGTCTACATAGATGCTTCCAGGTTCTTTCACAATAACATAGTGTTCTTCTTTTATCTTTCAACTTTTAGTTAATGTGTTATCTTTCCTTCCATCAAATCCAAGGCACTCCATCTTCAGATTTTCGGATTTAGACCTAAAAGTATTTGTTTCACCCATGCGGTTTCTTTCTCTTTCTAATTTCTTTCTGTCAAGCATGTTGGTGTGGTTAAGGATCCTCATATCTTTTAAAGCTGCATTGACTATTGCAGCTACAGCTCTACAATTTACACGAAAACGATCTGCTGTTAATGCAAGGTTTTTATAGGAGTGCCTGTTCTGAATATTCTCAGTCAATTCTAAATCGACCTCATAATCTACATCCTGACTCTCTGACTCTACATCCATGTCTTCTTCGGTATTTTCTATAAATTCCAATGGTAAAACATTGGTGGCTTCAGTCATTTCTTCTTGTGCTTTTAGTTGACGGTTTTGTGCTTCTTGGGCTCTTGCTAAAGATCTCTTCTTTGTTGAACTAGCTATGCGATCAATTGGTCCTAACTGATTTTTTCTTTGTTTTTGACCCACAAAAGACTCCCATTCTGCCATTGGTATTTTATCCTTACATCTGCAAGATTTCCTATCAATTCCCTTATCATAGCATTCACAAGAAGATACATCAAACATTTCATCATACTGAGTTACTTTTAAGACAAACCTTTCATTTCTTCGATGTAACGGCACCTTGTTCAGTTGTGAGGCTTCTTCTATTAGTCGACTGACTTTAAGATAGATACCTTTGGTGTTAATCGTAGGAAAAGAAAATTTAATCCAAATGTCTTCAATATCTTTTACAACAACCCTGTAACAATCATTGGCAGTTGCTGATCCTTTTGATTTAGCTTCTTCACGACGGCGCACAAAAAGGTAGTGTCTCACAACATCTGCTTTTGAAGGAGCCATGGCTGCTGGGAATCAGGGACGCATTTACAGTGTGCGGGGCCTTGGGCAAACTATTTCTTGGGATGTATTATTTTAGTGTGTTAATGAATGACAATATTTTGTAATGCACATAACAGATATATTTTTTAACACACAAAAAACACACATGCGGAAGCCATTCGGCTTATTAATGTGATATTAAAGACTATAACTTAACTATGTACACATACAGTGTATACACCTACACTAGTAGGCTACACAGTTGTAATGCACTTAATAAACATCTACACAGTTATTGTAATGCACTTAATAAACAGCTACACAGTTGTAATGCACTTAATAAACAGCTAAAATGTACAGCTTACGGTACTGTAGATAGAGTGTAGATTTGTAATGAATATTACATAGGACGCTTCCTGGCTTTTTGTTTGGAAAACTGCGTGATTGTGTCCTCGAAACTCACCGACTGCAACACCTCATGCTCTATACTCAACAGCGCCAGGGACGAAAGGCGCTCGTGGCCCATTGTGGAGCGAAGGTAATTTTTTATCAGTTTGAGTTTCGAGAATGAATGTTCACCAGAACAGTTTGTGACAAACATATACAGGTATATTCTCATTGCTATTTCCATGTTTGCGAATGTTCCTTTTAGTTCGTTTGTGTTCATATGCCGATAAAATCTGTTGCACATGTCTTCACGTTCCGTCTGGGATTCTGTTTCGCTTTCGGTGAGTTTCATTAGGGCAGCGAACTGCACAACTTCTGTTACCAGCTCTTTCTCCAGATCAGCCGGATAGCATTCTACTGGATGTTCAGCTGACCGTCGAAGACTGTCGATGTCCAGGACTAGAAGGAAATACAAAAATCCAAATCTTTTCTGCAGGACAGCGTACGCTTCTCGACGAGTGTTCAGAGTGGTACATAGTTTATCAATTATCGGTAGAAATGCAGTGGTCCGAAATGAATCTCTTGGTGTCAGGTTCGTATCTTCGGCAGTTCCGTCATGATGGCGCTTTCCCTTCTTTGTGAGTTGAGTCGATTCCTTGTATACTCGATGACCACACTTTCCGATGCCCTGGTCCTCGAATTCGTCAAATCTTGATCTGAGATCTTCAACAAATTGTAGTAGTGATTTCAGCAAGAGGGTGGCTGAGTCTAACGACATTCCTTGTTTTTGGAGAGATGCATTCGTTTTTTTAAATCGTTCGAGAATAGTGTTCCATAAAACCAATAAAATGGCTGTTTCGAGTTGTTGAAGCTGTTTAGACAATCCCCTGACTTCGATCCTGGCTTCCGCTGCTAGCTCATCCAGTACCACAATATTCTCGGCGTAGCCTTCGGTTAAAGATTGGACGGCATCTGATTTGGCTGACCAGTGGGTATCGGAGAGACCTTTGTCGACCTTTAGTTTCTCACTACGGGAACTACTATCGAGAACCTCTACATGTCGACGCCATCGGTATGTCGAGGAGACGAGAAACGTGTAGACATTCTGAATGAGCATAAACAATTCAACGGCTGCTGTGCAACTGTCCACTGCTATCGACGGATAGAGAGTAGTATTTTGACTGCTGGATTTCTTGGATAATCGTCTGAAGTACTTTATCGGCCATCAACAGTATGAGTTCCTCGCAAATGAAATGAGAGAGATACGAGATGTGTCCGCTACCTTTGTTGGCATGCTCGCTTATATGCGCAGCTAGAAAACTGTCATACTTACTTAAAAGTTCCAAAATTCCGTAATAGTTGCCGTTGTTTGGTGAACCGAAACGGGAGTCGCGTCCACGAATTGCTAGTCCTCGTGATGTGATATACTTGATAACGTCGACACAGCGCCGCAAAACTTCCTGCCAGTAGTTGCACTCCTTTTCAAACTGGTTCACCAGTTTCGAATCAACACGGCCGGAGACAGACTTTCTAACCAACAAATATCTCATCGACTCCATATGTTGCTCACATTTTCCGTGTGCTTCGACCGATTGTCTACTATGCTTCCAGTCGTTGAACCCGATTGTGAACTTGCTGTCCGCCATCGACATTAATTTACAGACAAAACAGTAAACACAGCCTGTGGACTCAGAATAGCACAGCCATGACACCTCAATCCTCTCATTCGTCAGGCTATGTTTCTTAACAAATAATGTCTTCGTACATCGGCGTGTTGTACCACTTTCAGTAGTTGAAGAGTTACTGAAGTCGCTGTCGTAATTTCGGCAATCTGATGTTCCCCGCTCTATCCAGAACTCTCTAAAGTCATCGGTCAGCACTTGTGGCCACAAACCAATGTCATTAATTGCATGTCCTGAAGCTGGTGGGCCTGCTGAACGCACTGACGTAGACGGGTCTTCTGAAGTCGCAGCTGCTGATGTAGCGGAGGCAACTGGTGGGCCTGCTGAAGGGGTTGACGTAGACGAGTCTCCTGAAAATGCAGCTGCTGGGCTTGCTGAACGCACTGATGTAGACGCGTCTTCTGAAAACGCAGCTGCTGAAGTAGCGGAGGCAGCTGGTGAGCCTGCTGAAGGGGCTGACTTAGTTGCAGATGATTTAATCCAATTAGTCAGTTTCGGTACCGTCGCAAGAAACTCTTCTCTGCGCTTCTTATCCTTACGCTTTTCCCTACCGGGTTCATATTTCCTCCTTCGATCCCGGTCACGGCTCGTTTCCATGTTGTACGCATTAAAATGCCAACAATAAGAACATAAATCATGAATCTGCAACAGAAACAAGAAGAAGTTAGTAACAACATTAGAAATGAGTAACACTAAAAAGAACAACAAATTATTAAACACCATCAAAGCGGATATTATCATAGAATGCCTGATGCCATGCCGCCTGCCGGAAAAAGTAAACTCGTCGCAGATGGCAAATACGTGACGTTTAATTTTCTCAATTGTAATTTGCGGTGCCCATCGGGTGCGGGGCCTTGGACATTTGCCCGGTGCGCCAAACCCCTAAATGCGGCCCTGCTGGGAATTCCGTAGGATATCCAAAGGCTGCATTTCAGGACTTGCTTCTAGTAGTCATAGTTTATATTCAGAAGTAAAATCAAATGAGGGGTCCCGCGTCTTAAGGTACCTAAGCGCCAAAATTAAAATTCGCCAGAAATCGCCTCCAAAGTTCAGCAATATTCTCGCAATAGTATCTCTGTTATTAATTGAGCTAGAACGTTCATTTTTGGCTAAATTAGAGTTCTAAGTATGCTAATGAAGATGTTGATGAGTTTTTGGAATAGATTTTCATATTTTATATTTTATATATATGTTTTTTTTATTTTTTTATTTTCTTATTATGCCGAACTTTGGGTGAACTTTTGGCTGGCGATAGAGGTGAAAAAAGTAGTTCGCTTCATAAGGTTTTCAACCATATTCTAGTGTCGTAAGGTCATTATAACCCAAACCACGCGATAGAGGAAGGGTGAAAATAGTGATATCCATCAAAAACACGTTTTCACCTGTGGTGGCGCTTAGGTACCTTAAGACGCGCGACCCCTCAAATTATATGTAATTTATAATTTATGATAATTCATATTATAATTAAAGCAAATGCAAATTATTTCTATTTATCTGAAAAATTATTTCTATCTGAAACATAAAAATATTAAGCATTAAACAAACAACTTATCATGTAACATATAACAACGTTAAACATATGCAAATATAAAGGTAAAAAAGGGAGGAGGGGCATATGATAGGGGTAGTAGGGTAGGACATGCTTGATATTTTAATATTTTGTTAAGATGATAAAATGAAACTTCTCACGTAGTGTACTTTTTAAGAAATAAAAAAATTCCATTTTCTTCCCGGCCTAATATAATATATATACACACACACTGCCACTTAAAAGCATCCCATTTATTATATATAACTTAAATTTTAGGCTTTAGGTACCTTGTTATAATGTTCAGCACACCCTGTTTTGTTAACCACCGTACGCCACCGTACGCAACAAGACAAAAAATAATACATCTAGTACAGAAGATTTCTATATACATCAAAACACCCAACACTTGTTTAATATTGGCAGCCTCGTCAAACCTAGCGATAATTAATAAAGCAACATCAAATGTCTGTGTTAAAACTCCATTCTTTATGTATACAACTGTACAGCGGATTTTGCGGGTTAGGGTAACATTTTTATTATCTACAGAGCTCTCTTATACTTTTCTATTCGGTTTTCTATTACTGCTAGAATAGTTGAAAGACAAAAACCTTGCAGGGGTTTTCATGCTAGAAGGAGGGGCCAAGGACGACTTTCTGCAAAATGACCCCGCCCATACAGGAAGAGGGGCCAAAAACAAGGTTCAAGGTTTAAGGTGCCTAGGCACTCTGCAGTTGAAAGATTGGAGGTCACAGGCAGGGGAAAGGCGGATTGAGGAAGATTGAAAATACTGATTAACCTTCGCATTAGAGAGATGGCCAGAAAAGGAATGTGTCAAAAGTCTGGTACTGCACGTTCTCCTTAAAGGGTGAAGCATACAGTAAGAGAGTTCAGAAGGGGAGTGTCCATTATAATAGTGTTAGTAAAGAGTGATTTAACATTGTGGCAAAGAGAGAATGGGGTTGAAAACAGCCAGTAAGAGACAGGTAATTGATAAGATGAGAAAAAAAGCCTTTGATTCCGTCCAGTCAAATACAGCTGTGTGGAGGATGAGTAGACAGTTGAAGGAGCTGCATTTTTGGATGCCCTGAAAACCACAGAGATAGTAGGAAGATCATTGAACAGATCCACCATAACCATCTCACATAGAGGGGCACTTTGTGAAGCAGGTGGAAAAATGAAGAGTGGGCTGAAGACGGTCAGAAAGAGGTAGGGAATTGATGAGCTATGTTGTATATAATTTCCCTCTGTTCGCTCTTAAAATTTCCCTTTATGGTCTAAAATTTCCTTATACACCTTATGCATTTAAAGCAATATGTATGAATATAGATTTATTTGTACTTCTATCGTAAAATTAAAGTATTATTTAGCAATATTGCTATATACACCGTCTGCCAAAAAAAATGGTTCACTCTCAAAACAGCCATGAAATCAACATTTATTAACCAATCATAATAAAACTCATACAGAGCAAAGCTATGTAAACAGTATATATGTACTTCAATTTTCAGATTATTATATTAAGAATTAATGATTTAATGAGGATTGTTTATATTCAACAAATTTTGTTGGTTAACGTCGCTCCAGTTTTGAATTCTGGGAGTCCACAAAGACGGTGAAACTTTGGTAATAAAATTATTATTCTCATTTTAGTTATAAAATACATCATAAGATTTTAAAAATATAGGAAATGCCTCCATTAAAAAACCAAGAAAATAAAGAAAAGGATTTTGAATTTCGAAACAGAACTTAAATCCTAAGTTTACAAAAGAAATCAAATTAACATTTTACTCTTTTGGAATTTCTATTAAAAAAATTGCTCAATGTGTTTCCCTTCTGTTTCAACAATTTTCTTCAATCTTGGACGAAATTCATCAATGGTTCGATCGATCTGCTCCTGTGGTATCTCTTCCCACTTCTCCACAAGAAGCTGACGCAAGTGATCAACATTTCTCACCCTGCTCCTGTAAACTCTCTGTGCCAAATTTTCCCAGATTCCATAGTCAAATCAAGACTGTTAGGTGGCCAATTTTGGGGTTCAAGTAATTCTGGGACATTATTTTTTAAGTATTCCACAGTTGCTATTGGTGTATGGGACGTTGCTCCGTCTTGCTGAAAAAGATAATAGCCACCGTTGGCCAGATTTTGCATTTCGGGAAGTGTGTTTCGCAGCAGAGAATTTCGATAATACTCGACACTGACTTTTACACCAGGCTGGCTCAATAAAATAAATGGATGTTTTTTCTAACTTTCATATGCCAACTGACACCTGTATGCGAACAGTTTTTGGTCGCCCAATTCCCTTTCTTCTTTTGATATCCTCAGTCTCGTCAATTTTCTTTACAAGCTTTCCCAAACCACCAAGAGCCCATCCTTTGTTGGGGAATTCGGAGAGTAGTGTAGTTTCGTTCGTCCATATCCCTTTTCTAGTCTATAATGTTTAATTATAATCTTATCTTCCTCTGAAAATGGCATATTCACTATATTTTATAACCATGCAAAAAAATCGTATATTAGAATTTACAAAAGTGAAAATGGAAATAAAGGATTCTTGATTAGTTTGTCGAGCATTAGTTTTAATATTATTAGAGAAATATTTAATAAATCGTTATTTTTTATAGCTTCGAACTGAAATTTGGTTTACAGGTTTTATGTATCTTTTACGTGTATAAGTTTCATACTGATTGTTTGAAAAATGTTGATTCCATGGATGTTTTTAGAGTGAACCCTTTTTTGGTGGGCAGACGGTGTATATTTCATTTAATAGAGTGAAAATTTGTGTTTCTGGATATATAAATATCTCTATCCACTCCTCAAAATTTCCCTATTCAGGGAATATTAGCGTTATTTGGCGATTTATTTCCCTAAAACAGGGAAAATTCCCTGTACCTGTCAACACTGGCCCCCCCCAGTGATGAATATACAGGCTGTTTGTCATCGCTTACAGATTTGTAGCCTATAAAATATATCGAAACTTAGCTCAAACTTCTATTAACTCATTGACTGTCATCCATTTATTAATTTTATTTACACGAAACACAAGGCTCTCTCCTCTCTCTCTCTCTCTCTCTCTCTCTCTCTCTCTATCTATCTATCTATCTATCTATCTATCTATCTATCTATCTATATATAAAAATATAAATGTAGGAATTCATTTAGTTAGAATCGGGTCCGCCGTGCAAATCCTCGTCTGGTTTAAGCATTTGTGAGCTCATGAATTTTTACGAATTTTAAAAGGGCATTGGTAAATTAGAGACGGAAATTTATTTATTTATTTGTTGATCTGGCCTTATTTCAAAAGTGAAAACACATCCGTAGGGCAGCAAGTAGGCTTAATGGTATAAACGACTGACGTAGCCTAACCTACCAGAACCACTAGGTAGACTGGTCGCATGGTAAAACTAACATTTCAGAATTGGCTACGTTCTTATTAATCTCTTTGCTATAGTAAATATGGACTAATTACTTAAAAACTTAGGAGGTTCCGACCTGTTTGTAAAATTGCCATCGAGCCCCTAGCTAAATTATTCTTAAAGTTAAAGTTATTAGGCTAATATATACTACAGTAGTCTAATCCTAAATACAATCTTTATAAAGTTCTAAGTTATTAATACTTCACCCGAAAGTTTTGGCTATAGAGTAGCTGTGCCTACTTGAGGTTATCACTCAGCCCTCTCACACACCTAAAGGTCTTCAAAAAATAATAAATTGGGCCTATACAAGTACTCCATTTTGGTGATGTTAGCCAAAGATTTCTATATTTTATTAAAATGAATAAAGTACTCTTTTAACAAAGTAACCAGCCATATATGAAATACAATATTCGCTCATTCAATTTATAAAAGATTTCTATATTTTATTAAAATTAATAAAGTACGCTTTTAACAAAGTAGCCAGCCATATATGAAATCATCTAAGCTCCCATTATTTGCCAAATTCTTATACTCTATGACTAAAACAAGAATTCCTCTGTTACAGTAACTTATTCTCACTTAATGCCAATCCGACAAGAAACAGTGGGCTTAAACTGGAACTGAAGACATTTAGGACCTCTGACTGCGTCAATTTCCTTTCCTATAAAATAGTTAATATCTGGAACCATCTTCACTCAGAGATTGTTTCAAGCCAAAGTGTAAATGTGTTTAAAAATAGACTAGGCAAAGTACTGCTAGAATAGTTGAAAGAAAAAGAACTTGTTTCACTACCAGAGTGAACTAGAAGGTCTTTGAGGCTTCCTCTTGTCCTTGTAACTCCTTGTAACTCCTTGTAACTCTCTCTAGCATCCACATAGGTTTCTTATATTTGGATGGATGGATAGACTGAACATAAAAATAGCACTCACTATGAATTTTAAAAAGGGTATTGGCTATAAGCCTATTAAGATAGTGAATTCCCCACTAATCACTGAAGCTTTTACATTAATTCATAACTCCATGAACCTACCTGAGACCCAATTATAAATTTAATGATTAAACTTTTACTAAAACTATGAAAAATCATTTGATTCAACCTATAAATGTGATTATGAGTTACATAAATCAGACACTAGTCTCTATGTGTGTAGGCCTACACGGATCTTCTAATTACCACCCATGAAATCCACCATTACATAGCCTATATATACAGTAGATTCTATACGTAAAAATTCTTTGTGTGTAAAATTATATGTAAAGACTAGTAGCTATATTGCCAATTTAAAGCAAAAAAAAAAATTACATATATATAGTATATATATATAAAGCCAAACATAGAATTTCCTCATTCAACAGCAAATGAAGAGTCAATACAACCAAATGTAACAGGCTAAAACTAAGAGATTCCTGACACATTCTGGCCCTTAAAATACTTGTAGGTCTACTGAGGAAACCAACTTTAATTTTGTTTTAAAAGCACTATATATATATATATATATATATATATATATATATATATATATATATATATATATATATATATATATCAGCGGTTAAGCAAATAAAAAAAAAAAAGTGTATATATATATATATATATATGTATATATACATTTCAACTGCAGACAACACACAGTATAATTAACGTAAAGAACGACGCTTGTACAGAAGAACATTCCGCGCAAGATGAGGAGGGAGAACGAACAAATGAAAAAATGAGGTAACCACCCGGGAATGAATATATTATATATATATATATATATATATTGAGGAAAGAAGTAAATTCAGGGCCTCTAACTTAAACTCCAAGACTATAAATTGGGAAGCAATCAGATCGCACATGGCCCAAATAGAATGGAGAACAATTTTCAAGAATAAAACAACTGAAGAAATGCTAACAACCTTGGAAGAAAAAACGCTGAGAATTTTGGAAAAATATGCTCCGAAATCACAGCCAAAAGGAAAGAGGAGCTGGCTAGAGAGGCAAAAGAGAAGACTTTTCTGCAAAAGAAAGAGAGTGGAAGCGAAGTTAGGCAACTGCGGAGATAATGACAAGAAAGCAATTAAAGAAAAACTGGAGGGTATCGATAGGGAAATACAAGTCCTGATTAAGGACCATACAGAGAGGGAAGAGGAAAAGGCGGTAGAAGCAATAAAGGAAAATCCAAAATACTTCTATAGCTATTGGGCCGCGATTGGGCCCTTAAGGACGAGAAATAATGAACTAACCGACGATCCAAAAGAAATATCTGATACATGAAGAGCTCAATGTGAATCAGTTTTCAGTACCCCAAAAAGTGACAAAGAGATACCTGACATAAATGCATCCTTTGAAGAGGAATTGCAAGGAGAGTATTTAACAGACTTTGATTTTACACCAGAAGATATAGCGAGAGCTATAGGACAAATGAAACCACATTCAGTTGCAGGTCCAGACAACTGGAACGTATTATTGATTAAAACCTGTAAAAATGAAATAGCTACACCTTTATACTGGATATGGAAAAGATCCCTAGACACTGGGGAAATACCGAGCATCTTGAAAAGAGCAAACATTGTCCCTATATATAAAGGAGGGGACAGATCTCAAGCAAAGAACTATAGACCAGTGTCATTGACGTCCCACCTCACCAAAGTACAGTATTTGAAAGAATAGTTAGAGAGAAAATTTATGACTTCCTGAAGACACTGGAAAGATTCAACGAAAATCAGCATGGATTCCGATCAGATAGATCATGCCTATCACAACTAATAGAACACTACAACAATATCCAAGATGCATTGGAAGGCAATGACAACTACGATGTTATATACACAGATTTTGCTAAAGCTTTCGACAAATGTGACCATGGTATAACAGCACATAAAATTAAATATATGGGAATAACAGGCAAAGTACGAAAATGGATCTACAACTTCCTCAGAGAACGTCTGCAGGTCGTCAAAATTCAAGGTATATCATCATCAGAATCGGTAGTACGCAGCTCAGTACCACAAGGGAGAGTACTGGCCCCACTCCTGTTCATTATCATGGTAACAGACATAGACAGCGGAGTAAACATCAACAGTATAGTAACATCCTTTGCAGACGATACAAAGATCAGCAGAAAAATCAGCGATGTATCATACATGACGTGGAGGCCTTGCAGAGGGACATGAACAAAATATACAAATGGTTAGAAGACAACAACATGTCATTTAACATCGAGAAATTTCAGCTCCTGAGATATGGTAGAAAAGAAGAACTTAAACAGACTGCATATTATGCTCCAGATAGACAGGAAATTCAGAGAAGCACGAAAGCGATCGATCTCGGGATAATAATGACAGATGATGCGAAATTCGAAACACAAAATCAGATAGCGATAAATAAAGCAAAAAGAGTCGCCGGACAGGTACTAAGAACGTTCAAGAGAAGGGACAGGACAGTAATGATTCCCCTGCTAAAAACACTGATTATACCAAAACTTGAATACTGCTCAGTTTTGACATCCCCATATAAAAAGGAAGAAACTAATAAATTACAAGAAACGCAAAGGCATTTCACACCCAAGATTGATGGCTGCAAAGAACTCAACTACTGGGAAAGACTACGTAAACTAAATCTGTACTCCCTGGAACCAAGAGAGAGGTACACCATAATCTACATATGGAAAATGATCGAAAAACTGGTACCAAACCTAAAACTAAACCCAATTACCATTCAAACAACACTGGAAAATAGGAAAGGCAGAATGTGTAGTGTTCCCAAATTAAGGGCCCGACAAGGGACCTCCTCAACTCTGAAGGAAAATAGCTTGGTTGTCAGGGGGCCAAGACTTTTCAACCAGCTTCCAAAGGACCTCAGTAACGTAACGGGGGTCAAAGTTGAAGTCTTCAAGAGAAGACTGGATGCCTTGCTCAGGACGGTACCAGATGAGCCGGGCGTGCCTGGCTATGTATGGTGGAGAGCAAGAAAGCAACTCGCTCCTCCACCAAACCAGATCTAGAGGCAGGGCCACCAGCTTGACCTCCGTGTGAAGAGAGACCAACGCACGAAACAACATAAGGTTCATAAGGTATATATATATATATATATATATATATATATATTATATTTACGAATCGGCGGTTAAGCAACTAAAATAAATAAAAATATATATATATATATATATATGTACTACTATTGGTACTGACTGAGGCTATAGACCGTACTAAGCTTTGAATGATATGAATGAATGAATGCAGTGAAAGCTTTGGGCCAATGAAATTTTATACTGCTATTTACAAAAGGTTACAGGTATTTGCGTATTAAACCTTTGGAGGCTTGGATCATAAAAAGAAGAAAGCTGCCATGCTATGGGTCTATACTGAAAAGTGGGATCAATGAAAGAAAGCCACCCCTAGCCTTCTTTAGTTAGCTTTATAAGGCTAACTAACGAAAATATAACGACCTAACCTAACCAATCGTCAAGGGCGTAGAGTTGACCTAACGATTGGTTAGGTCGTGATATTTTCGTTAGTTAGCCTTATAAAGCTAACTAAAGAAGGCTGAGGTGGCTTTCTTTCATTCATCCGAAAAGTGTGCTACCCATTTGGTACAGCGTACTGGGCTGTACTGTATATGATAGAACCTAGAAGTTATTAAGTCTTTCGAGCACAATACGTGATTTAAAAAATACCATGTCTATTTAAATTACTATTTATAATTGGTGAAAGGTAACAATAAAGGCCTATTAATTTGAAGTAGTACCCAAGTAACAAAAAATATTATTATTATTAAAGAGTTGTTTTGTATTTTTTGGTTGTGAAAGGCTCTAATGACAAAACATTGATTATGTGCTATTTCACATGCCTCATACAGGCTGTCCCCTATTTATAAGGAAATAACAGCTGAATTAAACTTTATTGTACTTCAAGCTCCACTAATTTAAAAGAGTGTAATGGTTGGAGCTGTAAATATACATATAACTGATCAGATTAGTGTACGCTAGGCTAGATTATGAGAAAGCTAAGGAATATATATATGTGTGTGTGTTACTGCTTGAGGTTTGTACATAATTGTTTAACAAAATTAACAAAAAGCTAAAGAAAGATAATGTAACCTTTACATAAGCTGCTTCCAAGTACTGGGATTAATCATGTTCAACAAATAGACCATTTTAAACTATTGGTATAGGCTATACAGGGGCTTTAACTGCTGCACAAAAAATCTCTAATTTACAGTATGATGACTAAAATAATTAATATCCCCCTACAATGCATCACAATATAGGCCTATGTAACATTACTGAATTCCACAAACAGGTCTAAAATGCTTGTATACACTATACTGTATGATTTTGGTAGAAGTAGCAAATGAAAACTGCCTGAAATCAGTTTCTACCCATTTAAATCAATTGCTAAATTGCTAATTTAAAGCAAAACATATATAGAAAAGGTCCAAACATAGAATTTGTAAAAGCAATTTTACCTGCTTTTATAAGAATGGGTAATACTACAGTACTAGCATCTTTTTAGCCTATAGCTGCAATAACAAAGGGTCAATATACTTAAGATCTACTTGGTAGGCTAACTTAGCTTCTGACTACCAAATCCTGCTTTCATGTTAAATGAGTCTACAATTAAAAGATGCAATTAAGGTCTGCTTAAATAAATTATTTACACAATTCCGAAAACAACCATTATTTCTTAAAACAGGCTAAAGAGATAGTAATTAACACGCAATATATCAATCCAAGTTACACACTAACACCAGTACGTACTCATTTTGTATTGTAAATGAAACCCCACCAGTTAAGCCTATGATTTTGTAGCCGACAGAACCTTTTAGCAATTTTAATTGCGTTGTCCCCTACCTTTCTGCAATGTTTAAGCTTTCCACATCCATTTTTCGGCTACCACTCCATAAGTTTTCACCTATTTCCAACAAAATGCTTGATATTTAAAAGACAATGAAAGCTAATCAGGATATTTTTCATTGGACATGCATTAGAAGTGTACTTTAGGTAAGTTCACATCTATATACCTGCCTACTTTTGCCAATAATCATTGCAAGAGTATATTTGTATATATGTATACATATGTATATGTATACAAATATATGTATACATGTATATATGTATACATGTATACAAATTCCTTTCTGATCATAAACCATTAGAAATATTAATTAATGTTACCAATTTATGCGCAACACGACTTAACAAGAACTCAATAGGTAAGAATAATCGCGTCGATTGGTCCAATGTTACGATGCAGCAGAGAATAGAATACAAAGACAGAACAAGTCACCTCTTTAATAATTTAGAAATTTTGCACCTTGCCTGTAATAATCCTTGCTCAAATGATTCTCACTGTAAACTCATAGATAGGTATTATAGTAAGATAATATCCCTGTTAAGAGAAGCAGGAAGCCCCCTGATTAAATCTTACAACTATCATACTAAGATTTTTCCTGGCTGGAATGATTTTATTGCCCCCCTGAAGAGGGAATCGAAAGACGCCTATGATTTGTGGTGCGGCCATAAGGCGATGTAAACAGGAAGAAGAGTCTATTCGAGCATCAAAAGCCTGTGAAGCTTGCATAAATAACGACAACAACAAATTTTGGAAATTTGTTAAGAATCAAACGGGTGTCAAAAATGTCCTCCCTCCGACAATCGATTGGGTGTCGGAGGAGGATGAAATTGCAAAGCTGCGGAAAAACCACTATTCTAACATTCTTAACAGTGTGAGTAGGGATAATCTTAAGGTAGATTGCAGCGAAACGATTGTGGGAGAACAAGGGAAAATACTTTGATATCATTTTCTGAAGTAAAGAGGATAATTAAAGAGTTAAAGACTGGTTCTGCGTCAGGGGTAGATGACTTATCGAATGAGCACTTAAAATATGAAAATGACGTAGTATGTCTGCATATATCATTGTTCCTATCAGCCATGCTGGCTCATAGCTATATCCTGCAGAGTTCATGAGGGTATATATCTTGCTCCTGGTCAAAAATAAGTACGGAGACATTCTGTCCAGCAATAATTACAGGCCTATTGCTGTCGCTTCCTGCTTCTCGAAACTACTAGAAAAACTCTTGTTACTCCGATTAAATGATTTCCTATGGACATCTCCTGATCAGTTTGGCTTTAAAAGGTCCCACTCAACAATATCTAAATACATTGACAGTAATTCAACTATTTATAGCTGTTTCCTAGTAGCTGTTTCCTAGATATAAGTAAGGCATATGATAGGGTGTACCACCATATTTTATTTGCAAAACTTGAAGACAGGAAGGTTCCCATGTACATATTAAATTTATTGAAATTTTGGTATTCCCACCAATCTTTCACTGTTTGGTGGGGCAATGTACTATCCGAGTGTTTTGGCTCCTCTTGCGGGGTGAGACAAGGCTCCTTGCTCTCCCCTATGCTGTTTAATGTTTATCGACGGATTAATTGCTTCACTTAATGAGGCAACAGTGGGATGTTGTATAGATAACACAAAGATAAATAACTTAGTTTATGCCGATAATATGGTGTTAATAAGTCCCTCTGTTAAAGGTCTGGATCGGCTACTAAAAGTCTGCGAAGTGTATTCGTAGAAACATGATATTCTTTTTAATGTTACAAAAACTAAGGTTATGCAATTTCATCCTAAAAGCTGTAATCAGCCACTTGATATAAGGTTTAAAATGAATGGTGAAGTAATTGAGGGAGTACAAGAGTTTAAGTATTTGGGTCAAACTATTACCAGCACCTTGAGTGATGACTCAGACATAAGAAAACAATCTCGAAGCCTGTGTGCTAAAGCGAATATGACCATAAAGAACTTTCGATTCTGTACAAGTGAAGCTAAAGACACTCTCTTTCGTACCTTCTGCAGTAATATATACGGACAGCAACTGTGGGTGAATTATAAAAAAGGTTCTTCCAGAACTCTAAATTTGCTCTACAACAGGTCTTTTAGAGTCTTACATAAATTACCCCCGAGATGCTCAGCTTCGCAAAGTTTGCTACCCGCAATGTCCCGAGCTTCCCGGAGGTAACAAGACTTGCTCAACACAGTCTAATGCAAAGAATTAAAAAATCAACCAACCCGATCATCCAAGCTATCCATGAGTCCTGCTATTTATCCTCTAAGCTATGGACTTCTTGGTACGAAAATGTCTGTCTGTAGTTCCACTTAACTTCGACATTACAGTATTATTTCTAATCAATTGTGTATATTTCTATCCTTAGTATATGAACTTTCATTATATTAATAATATTTGTCATATGAACTATAGTCTGCCAATAAACCTTTTCATTTTCATTTTCATTTCATATGTATATATGTATCGGGCGAGTTCCCCGGCAAAGGCCTAATCAGCTGAAAACCAGAATTTCGGAACCAATCAGACACGGCTTTGGTGCGGTGACATGGCGCTCCGTCTTGTTGGAAAACCCTAAATATCCTGCAGGAGAAGTTGCCGCTGTTTATGGAGATGCGCCACACAACGTTTTTCCACCAAGACAGAGTGCCATGTCACCGCACCAAAGCCGTGTCTGATTGGCTCCAAAATTCGGGTTTTCAGCTGCTTGAGCCTTGGCCGGGAAACTCGCTCGATTTAAACCCGATAGAGAACTGCTGGCAAACCGTCAAAGAAAAAGTTACCTGTCACAATCCTACATCATTGAACGATTTGCTTGAAGCCATAAAGAAGGTGTGGGCACTGGAATTTACGTCGGAGTATTGCGAAATACTGGTAAATTCCATGCCACGACGTACCGCCGAAGTGCTGAAAGAAAAAGGGTAAATGTACAAAATACTGACTGCAAATCATTAGTATGTTTTGTATGCTTGAATAGTTTCTAAATACAACTTTTCTACCATTTAGAGTAATTTTGGTATTTTACTTTTACGTTAAAACAATTTTTTTTTAAATTGATAGAGTGATGCGTGACTTATGGCTACAACTATATATGTATATTCATATATATAATTTGGGGAGGGGGGTAAAACACACGTGCATCATGTTGCATGCAATGTTGCATTGCAATTATACTCGAGATTTTTGCGTGCATACTACCTCCTCCACTGAGAGTTTAAGTAAACGGAGAAAAGATGGTTTATTCATTCAAAAAATATTGTGATTGTTAGGAAAAATGTTATCGAGAATTATGTTACAAATTTCTAAAACGTAGACATTAGTGAAGAGAGACTCGACATCAAAGCTCGTCATAAAACAGTCTTTAGACCAATAAGACTGAATAAATTTGGTAAATGCAAGGGAGTTTTTAAGAGTGTATTGACTGTGGGTTAGAGGGTCAGTTATACTGTAGGAAATAAACACTTAGCAAGTTTATAATTGGGGGAATTTATAGTTGAGAGGATAAGACGTACAGGAAGGTCCATTTTATGAGTTTTAGTTAAGATCGTAGTTCCAGAAGTAAATAATTTGTTGAAATTCGCTCAAGATGTTTTTAGATCTTAAAGACCATAAAAAAATGTTAATTTTATCTTCAGATTTAATAATATGACTGTAAACATCCACATCAAGCTTGAAGAATTTGGAAGAGTCGGAAAGAGTTGGACGACAACAACCTGACATTTGTCCGGTCTACAAATAACAACTGAGCTGTCATACTGAAAGGATTTAAGGACATCAAAATCATTCTTAGAGAAAAGGCGGAAAATTAATGATACCCTTTGAAGTTATACAAAAATCTGTGAGCGAAATGTTTGATGTCATTAATGACATCGCATTAATGACTTGCGATGGGGAGGAGTTAGAGCATTAACCAGATTAAAGGTCTGGTAGAATAATTTTTCAAAATTTAAAAAGTAAATATAAAAGTTTAATTTAAAATTAACCAGATTGAAATCAAGGCCTAAAGCTAAGATTCTTTTTTTCATCGGTATTCATTATCTTAATGAAAAAGTAAAAAAAAAAATTCAGTTTACAGTTTGAGCCCAAAATTTGAAGTTTACGGTTTTGGCGGTCAAGGAAGTTATTATTAAAGATTGCGCTCAGATTATTTACAAAGTAGTTTAAAATTGAAAAATCAATAAGAAAATGGAAGTTATAAGCTGAAGTTTTGAGTTTGGAGACATGAATCTGGAACTTGAATATATATGCGCAAAGATATAGACAAAATCGAAAGAGTTCAAAGACGAGCAACTAAGATGATTCCGTCGCTTAGGTCAAAGTCGTACGAGGGTAGGCTTAAAGAGTTAAAATTGACTACACTCGAGACTCGGAGGCTAAGGGGTGATCTGATCCAGGTTTTCAAAATTATGAATGGGTTCGATAACGTAGATAGAGATAGCTTTTTCGAAATATCTCAATATAATAGGACTAGAAATAACGGGTGTAAGTTGACAAGTAGAAGGTTCGAGACAACAGTTGCCAAAAACTTTTTTACGCATAGAATAGTAAATAGCTGGAATAGTTTGCCGGTAGAAGTAATTAATAGCACGTCTATAAACATGTTTAAAAATCGATTAGACGCATATGTTGATAGATTGGGTATAGTTTAAGGTAGTAAAATTAAGGCTTTGTGGTCATAGATTCTACAGCTTAACACAAGTGTTGTGGGATATAGGGAGGCAGCATCTTGGGTTAGGGGATACTCTCTGTCCTTACACACCCCATTTAAAGAGATTCCTCTGCCGAGCAGTGCCCCCCATAGTACTGTGAGGTATTGAAAAACTCATGATCTTCACATGCCCCAGAAACACCTTTAAATGGGAGACCGAAAATGGGTGCACACACATTTCTACATTACTGTACAATCTTTACAGCCACACCTACACTTTTCCTCCTAAGTATATATATTGTAATGTATATGGTTGTAAATTGTGACTTGGTCCGCAAGTGATTTCGACCGTGACTTATTTTTGGTTGGCAAGGTACTGGTATTGATGGATACCGTAATGAAATTGACTGGATTCTTTGGATCTGATATATTTGCATGTCGGTTATAAATAGATATAGAGTGTAACATATTTGTGGATAGTAGTCTATTGTGACTTGATCCTCTGGATTCAGAGATTCTATCTTTAGTTTTAAATTGATAATTAATTAGTTTTAAATTGATAATTATTTAGTTTTGTAAAAATTAGTCATTGCCAATGTACAGGCAGTTTTTACATAGTGGAGCCGCCTCGATGGGCCGAAGTGGCCCCTAGTGTGCCCACTATAAAAATTTCTTTGTTCTTATGTTCTTGTGGTTCGGAACCGTAATGAAATTGACTGGATTCTTTGGATCTGATATATTTGCATGTCGGTTATAAATAGATATAGAGTGTAACATATTTGTGGATAGTAGTCTATTATGACTTGATCCTCTGGATTCAGAGATTCTATCTTTAGTTTTAAATTGATAATTAATTAGTTTTAAATTGATAATTATTTAGTTTTGTAAAAATTAGTCATTGCCAATGTACAGGCAGTTTTTACATAGTGGAGCCGCCTCGATGGGCCGAAGTGGCCCCTAGTGTGCCCACTATAAAAATTTCTTTGTTCTTATGTTCTTGTGGTTCGGAACCCACTTAAAATTGTAGGTCCCCTCCGCAACCACGGAGGACATGCACAATACACAATTACGAACACAGTTAGGTAGACCAGCCATGAGTGGATCCTAGCGTCTTTGTTGTCTGAAACATTATAACATTATATATATAATTTAGTGGTGGACCGGATGTCAGGTTTTCAACAACTGCGGATGCGGATCTTTAATTTCAATATCCGCGGATGCGGATATTTAGTTAATCTATCAATATGATATAGAACTATGAGTATATGACAATTTTTCAAATTTCGTGATATTACTATTATGGCAGGCAATGCATAAGAATTAAAATTAATATTAATGTTTTCATTATGATAAAAATAATAACTTTCTCAAGAGTTTCAGCCACAGAAAATTCAATGAAACAAGTTTCACTCAATTTTCTGTGTTACCACGTATTTATATTTTGAGGTTTATATATTTGTTTGTTCATTAATAACACCAGTACACATTTGAAAACTTGTCAATCGATTTTTACAAACTAGTTGGTGATTCTATATAATTTGATTGCGCAGATCTCAAAAATATAGTTAGTTTTTCCCTATCACGTATGGTTTTCTTACTACAGGCTGTGTCATAAATCCCCCATTTATCCCCAAATGTGAACCATCTTATCGAGACCAACCTTGGATTGCACATGCTAAACCATAAATTTTGTTGTTATAGACTACAGTAACGCTTACATAATAATGTAGGGTAAATATATATAACAACCAGTCCCGTTCCCAGCAAAATACCCTCTCTCCTCCCATCAATGCGTGGTTAACATTTGGGGACAGATGAGGTATTACAACACCCCTTGTAGCACGAAATCTTTAGGTGATAGAGTAAAACCTAATTAAAGCAGAATTAAATAGCTCCTAGCTCTTGGACAAGCAACCGGTGCTTCTTTGATGTTTTCTTATGCTGTGCGTTAGGCTGATCTCGTTGCAGACACCAGCAGTAATCCGCCATCATATTTGTATGCCATCTTCCTTGATATCTTCTTTCCATGGTTTTGATGTCCTGGTGAAATCGTTCCCCTTGCTCCTCACTGACATCTCCGAGATTTTCGGGAAAAAGGTCAAGATGCGAAAATAAGAAGTGAACTTTCAGGCTCATGTTGCAGCCTAAGGCGCAAAACTTTTTTAAGCATATTTTCCACCAGTCTTTCATAATTTTGGCTTTTGTAGTTTCCCAAGAAGTTTTCAACAACATCTTTGAAACCAAGCCATGCTTCTTTTTCTTTAATGGTCATTGTGTTCAGGAAATGATCGTCTGTCAATAACTTTCTAATCTGTGGACCTATAAAAACACCTTCCTTTATTTTCTCGTAGCTAATCTTTGGATATTTTGAACAAATGTACTTGAAACACTCACCTTCTCTATTCAATGCTTTGACATACTGCTTCATCAAGCCTAACTTAATGTGCAAGGGTGGTAGGAGGATTTTATTTGGTTCAACTAGATGTTCATGTAAAATGTTCTTTGATCCTGGGGTAAGATTCTCTCTAGGAGGCCAAGTTTTCCTCTTCCAGTGCTGGTCACTTGCTCGACTATCCCATTCGCAGATGAAACATGGCATCTTAGTGTATCCTGATTGCTGCCCAAGTGACATGCAAAGGACTTTGAGATCCCCACACAATATCCATCTGTGATTTTGATACTGATTTTTTCCAGAAGCAGTTTCATGTTATCATAGGTCTCTTTTAAATGAGTGGAATGGGCCACCGGGATTGATGCATATTTGTTACCGTTGTGCAGTAACACTCCTTTTAGACTGGTTTTAGAGGAATCTATAAACAACCTCCAGTCACTGGTTTGGTATTCGATGCCTAGCTTGCACACTAATCCTGTGATGTCCTTGCAAATACCAGGTCACCATCTTCTTCGAAAAAAGGCACGAAGTCTTTCTCACGATTTCTGTACCAAGCGAAGTATGTGTCGGATGCCAATAAATTGTTCTCCTGCAATCTAGACCCCAAAAGTTCTGCAGAGTCCTTAGGCAGATTCAAATCCCTGACTAAGTCATTTAGTTCGGCTTGGGTTAATGGTTTAGGAGGATCTCGGTCAGCTGTTGGCTGTTCATAAACATCATCATTGTCTGGATTTGGAACTGAATCAGAATCTGAATTGTATTGATCCAGACTCTCGGGTGGGCGGGGAATAGGAACTTCTGGACCATGGGGTACCGGCCTTATTGCAGATGGAAGACTTGCGTATTGAAGGCTCTCTTTATTCTTTGCATTATAACCTTTAACATTGCAAGAACAGAAGTAGCAGTCGTCGGTATGGTTTCTAGGCTCGCGCCATACCATAGGGATCCCAAATGGCAAACTTTTCTTTTTACCTTTGCTCCAATTCCTTAGTGCCGCAACACACGTAAGACAAACCTTGTGTGGAGCCCAACTTTTGTCTTGATCTCCTAATTTAATTCCAAAATAAGCATGATAAGCTCTCTTAATGAAGGTCGTTACATTTGTCCTTTGTTTTACAACAACATACCGACCACAAATATAACAAAATATGTCTGGACTATGAGTACATCCTCTAGAAGCCATTATTAAAATTTTAAAGACGTAATGTTAGAATTATCTATCTGAAAAATATGAAAAAACGAAATTAATTAAAGATAAAAAAGGTAAAAAATTACAAAACGCCCCAAAATTGTTTTGCTAATAACTTTAAAACTGTGGGTGATAGAAAAAAACTGGTAGCATTTTTTAATTCAGCGCAGCGAACTGCTTCAGAATCACAACTCAAAATAAAGAAATCGATTTTCATGCAGACCGGTGTAATTAATACTTTACATGAAATGTGCATGACTGGGCCTTATACGCTACTTTATAAGCTAATTTAATTGCAAATTGCATAATTTATTAGAGGTAATATTCGCATAACATCCGAAGTCAGAAGTGCGGATGCGGATGTCAGAAATTATGCGGATGCGGATATCCGGTCGACCACTAAATTATATATATGTGTGTGTGTGTATATATATATATATATATATATATATATATATACACAGTATATATATATGTGTGTGTGTGTGTGTGTGTGTGTGTGAAGAAACCGTCCCCACCAGATCTCTAACCTACAACCACTTGAATAGTCACCAAGCTAATTCCAAAGGTAGGGACACGAGCCTGACCTCCGTGTGATGAAGGAAAGTAATGTGGTATACAGATTTTCAGGCTCCTCTGTAAAATAGGCCGTTAATGGAGACCGGAGTGCGTTGACACACGTTTCATTTTACACGTTCTGCTAGCTTTGTGATGTAAAATATATGACAAGAAATAATAGTTAGCATATTTAAGCAAAAAATCTCACGTAATACATCGACATTTTAAAGAACGTTCTGGCTTGTGAAAATATTTATTCCACATACTTCAAAATTTCAAGACACATGGGTCAATTTACTCCAAAACCGGAGTTAGTTGACACAGCCATCAGGATAGGTTGACACATTAAACAATTAAGCTTAACTGAAAAGGAAAATGTATATAATTAACAACTTCATTCACTCTGACTCGTCACCTAAATTACAATGATGGCATACGTAGTTCACTACCTTGAACTGCAGACCCCGTGTGCCCACTCCTTCGGTAACGTGTACTGAATCAACATCCCCTTTGGTTTGCTAGAAGAATAGGTATCACAGAAAACCAAGCAGAATGTTTCGTCCTCACACTTGGAACTCTTGCTCTTCTTTGTCCCATTGTTCTCCCTTTTCTTGTGGTGTCAGCTTGCCCTAAATAAACTGTGCAACCGACCTCAATTGCCATTTTGAAACACAAAAGTGTCCTGAGCAGAAAGTCATATTAAAGCTTATTTATCTAGCATTCTATCATGTGGCGTAAAGTCTGTACTATCAGAGAGTATAAGACTGGTTTCTGAGTACATTAGTTAAGAGCTTGTAAATTAAAACTAAAATTAAATTAAAATAATTGCTGACTGCTTGCAAAAATAGAATCTACAAATTCGTAGCAAACTACCTCACTGAAACCACAAAGGCGATTGAAGGTGTAGCAGGGGAGTGTATGATGTAATTGCTAGGGCTACCAACTTAAAAACGGCTGATCTATTACTACTGTGTCATTACAAGGGTTATAATTATCTTTGTGTTATCGACACATTTGACATGATAGGTGACATGGCAAAGTTTATGCTATTTTTAAAGAAAACAAACACAGTGGTCACATGATTGACAATATGACTGCGTGGGTGTGTGTATGTGTGACCTGGTGACCTGAGTGGGTTGCACGTGTTCTACAAAGTGCCTTTATTTTACTACAAAGATCATTTTGACACCAGACTCAGCTTTCTAGACTTTTGGGGAGCAGATCTAGAGGCATTTTCAGCATTTGACCTTGGAACATTTGCCTATTAGGGTAAAAAAATTTCGCTCACCTCATACAACATCTGGGAATGGGACGGTTCAGCGCTGCCATTTCAGCGCAAGGCCATTTCAGCGCCACAATATTTCGAAGGAAAAGCAAACAACTTTAAAATACTTCACTGCAAAAGCAATCAACTTTAAAATAAGAAATTTATTTATGTAAAATGAATACGTCATTTAAAACTAAAAAAAATATTAGTTTGAAATTAATTTAAAAAATTGTGCGCTATTCCACGCAAGAATTCTACTTCACTTCTATTTTCATATTCTGAAACGATTTTGGTAAATCTCTAGGAGCGCTCCATTTTTCAATAATAAACATACACTCATAAAACATATACCATTTGAAAGCTCACATTTTTCTGAGTCTAAAAATGTAGTAATCCAAAAGTATCAATAGCAAATAAAAAGTAACTAGGTTTAAATATAAAACCCTATACCGATCAATTTGTGATGCGTGATCTTTACGGGGGCTCCGCCCCCGTACCCCCGAGACCTAAATTATACAAATGATAATGTAATAACATATTCATGTTAGGTTAGGTTAGCGTAACAATTACCAAAAATACCATCTTACAAAACAGACTGAAGATTTATAACTTAGCCAACCTTTTTAATGTAGTTAATGACGTCACGCGTCAAACAATTAATTAAATCTAGTTACTTTTTATTTGCTATTGATACTTTCGGATTACTACATTTTTAGACTCAGAAAAATGTGAGCTTTCAAATGGTATATGTTTTATGTGTGTATGTTTAATATTGAAAAATGGAGCGCTCCTAGAGATTATCCACGATTTTAAATATTCTTTCGTCCGCTTTTCTGAACTTTTGTAATTTAGCTTGAGGATCATGCCCAACTAAAAGTTTTTCAAAATATTCGTCGCGTCCTTTTTGAACTCTATGCAGCATATCGATGAACTTCCATATGGTCGGGTGGAACATCCCTAATTCACTACGCAATCTTCTATTTGCTGCTTCAGCATGATTATTTGTTCTCTTCCTCACGTAATGTACGTTGAAACATATTCCACATCTCCGCTGGAAACAATTGTTGTCTTCTACCAGTACCCCTTCTGTTTGTGTCATAGTATTTTCCCAAATAAACTGGAACGCAGTAGTACTGTACTGTCGTATTTTACGACAGTAAACACCATACAAAGCATATTTCCTCTTATCATAAATAACTAAAATATGGGTCCGAGTCAAGTTTCAGGCAAAAGAATTGATTCGGAAAAATGAAATATTGTGGCGCTGAAAAATCCTGGCGCTGAATCGTTTGGCGCTGAAATGGCCTTGCGCTAAAATGGCTTTGCCCTGCGGCGCTGAAACGGCGGCGTTGAAACGGCTAGTGTATGAAAATACTTGAAAATTCGGTCCGCAATTGCAAATAAAAATAAAAACAAAGTGGAATTTACATACATACAGGGAGATTTTGTATCGTTCCTATTACGGCCAATTACGGCATATTTCGTGGAATTTCTGTTTCAAATGACGTACTTTCTCGGAATGCCGTTGACAGTGATAACGCTTTTGAAACAAACATTTCTCGTTCTTGGGAGTTTTTTAGGAATTCCTCATTCCACTTTTGATTAAAGGTACAAGGAATAAATACCGGAACAGTTCCATTAAGCAAATTGGTAAAAAGTGAGCAAATCTCCTTACATTATCAATTGGCCCAAAACAAATGTAGTTCATTTTTATCAATAAAAAAAACAATTTTCTTTGCATGAAGTATTCTTGAAAAATAAACAGTAAATGAGTATAACTTGAGGATTCTCTTAAAATCAACAAAACAAGCATTAACACTCAACACAAATGGAATTCTTTTTATAAATGAACCAGAATTCTATGAACATAGTTCTTGGGACTTTTATTCCTTGTTCAAAATGTAAATGTCAGTGTGAAGAAGGTATAAGGTTACAGAACGAGCAGCCTTGAGAACCAAAAAGGAATTTCAATGAGATACGCGACCTAAAACTATTTAATATCCGATGTAAGAAACTGCTAAAAATTCAGTTAATAACATTCGTCAACCGACTTAACACATTCAGAACACCTACCTCCTGCATCAAGTCCTATAAATGAAGAAGGATGCTGACGAATGGTCGGTCGCAGGATGATCCTAAACATTTGTTAAAAAAACAAACAAACTTAACAAAGTTAAGTATAAATGTACACTATAACACCATTGAGGACAACTTACATTTTTGCAATAATAATAATAATAATAAACTGTTTAGCCATTCGTTAAGCACATTTTTTACGGCTTTACTTGAACAGGTTTCGAAAACAGTAAAAGTAATTACTGTTCATACTTCAAGCTTTTGACACACACACACACACACAAACACACACATGTCTGCATAAGCGAAGTACTTACTTTTTTAAGTTCGTATGTCTAAAAACGTAATTAACTAAATTTAATTTAACCTAATCTAACGTTATCGTTATCGAGCCGAGAAGAGCGTGACGAGAGTTTCGGACGCAATTCAGGGCTCGAAAGATGGTTTCTGTTAAGTCATTAAATAGTGAGTTACTCGCTACTCTAGCCTAACATAACCTAGGGTAACCTAACCTAACCTAAACAGGTCTAACATATATTTTTTACGACAATGAAACTATTTCTAGATTTTTATATATATTTTTTTAATCTTTCGAAGTATGAAAATTGGTAACTCACATAAAAAAATTACCCCATATATATATATATATATATATATAGGGTGTTAAAAAAACGCAACCCTTTGCGGAATGCATATAGTTTGTTTTTAAATGTGTATCTTTTCCAAAATCCGGACCGTTCTTTATAATTAGAAAGTTACATTATTATTATGTGGTTTTGCGTGCTGAGTTCAAAAAAGTTATTCTTTTTTTGGAGAAATGAAAAATAAAAACGTCACAGCAATTTTTATTACCATTATTTACATGTATCGACCAAATATTATAAATAAAAATTGCTGCAACTTTTTTATTTTTCATTTCTCCAAAAAACGAATAACTTTTTTGAACTGAGCACGCAAAACCTCATAATAATAAATGAAATGAAAATGAAAAGATTTATTGGCAGACCACAGTCCATATGACAAATATTAATAATACAATGACAGTTCACATAGTAAGGATATAAATATATACAATTAATGAGAAATAATACAGTTGGTTGATTTTTTAATTCTTTGCATTAGGCTGTATTGAGCACGTCTAGTTACCTCCGGGAAGCTCGGGACATTGCGAGTAGCAAACATTTGCGAAGCTGAGTATCTCGGGGGTAATTTATGTAGGAGTCTAAAAGACCTGTTGTACAACAAATTTAGTTCTGCCAGAACCTTTTTTATAATTCACCCAGAGTTTCTCTCTGTACATATCCGGAAGTTCCTTATAGTCATATTCGCTTTAGCACACAGGCTTCGAGATTGTTTTCGTATATCTGAGTCATCACTCAAGGAGCTGGTGATAGTTTGACCTAAATACTTAAAGTCTTAAACTCTTGTACTTCCTCGATTACTTCACCTCTCATTTTAAACCTAATATCAGTTAGCTGATTACAGCTTTTAGGATGGAATTGCAAAACCTTAGTTTTTGTAATATTAAACAAAATGTCATGTTTCTGCGAATACACTTCGCAAACTTTTAGTAGCTAATGCAGACTTTCAACAGATGGATTTGTTAACACCAGATCATCGGCATAAACTAAGTTATTTAACCGTGTGTTATCTATACAACATCCCACTGTTGCCTCATTAAGTGAAGCAATTAATCCGTTAATATACACATTAAGCAACATAGGAGAGAGCAAAGAGCCTTGCCTCACCCCGCAAGAGGAGCCAAAACATTCGAATGGTACATTGCCCAACCTCACAGTAAAAGATTAATGAGAATAGCAAAATTTCAATAAATTGAGTATATACAGTTCCCGCATATATAATGTTCCTCGCCTCACAGGCGACTCCTAACATGTAGCAACGCCGCAGCGATAGTCAAGGTATCCCAACTGGAGGAAGGTAGGGTGGAGCGGAGATAACCGAGTCCAGCAACATATAACATTGACATACAGGTAAGGCGCCGTTCAAAAATTACGTAACGCTATTTTTGCTAAAACCTGACCCCCCCCACCCACCCCTGTGACTTTTTGTAACGTGTGGGATGTGGGGTGGGGTGGGGTAGGTGTTACATAACATCTTACGGGGTGTCTAGTCTAGCGTTACAGAACGTTCCTGGGGGATCTGGGGTGTGAAGTTTCAGTAAAAATAGCGTTACGTAATATTTGAACGGCTCCTAATTATAATGTAATGTCGGAGTTCAACGCTGTTCACGATCATATAAATCGTTTATTTTTATGAACACAATGTTTACTAGTCTTATAGGTACTTTTGCATTATCCTCCCAACACTAATTTTTTTTTATAATGGAAGGAAAATAAAGTACGTTAGCAAAACCCTTGCGGCGAGCTGTTTTTAACCTAACCAAACCTAACCTAACCTAACCTAACCTAATCCCAACACTAATTTTTTTTATAATGGAAGGAAAATAAAGTACCATAACCAAAACCAAACCAACATTATATAAAAAAATTAGTGTTGGGAGGATAATGCAAAAGAACCGTCTTATACAGTAATAAGGTTCCTTTATGATTACTGCAAGTCTATATGAACAGATACTACAATACAACTTTTTATATACAAGTGAATTTGAACCAAAACTAGACATTACACAACCATCCTCCACACTCCCTCATTCGCCTTCCTCACCCACCAGTCTCGCGTATATTAAATCATTATGTAACAATACTAATAAAGCTGTCTGTAGTGTCCGTGTGCAGCTTTAAGCCTATACTAACTTACGAATCTACACGATTATATACACTCTATATATTGACATTGAGCGAAAAGAAGATTGAGACAGTGTGTGAAAAATGCTCTGTATGAATTGGTCCCCAATTAACCCACCCCTAATATCTCCAGTCTAACTATAGAGTAGATTAAGTCTAGCCTTGTAGGGGTCAGCCTAGAGATTCCGGAAATGGTCCAGGGCGGGCAGATAAGTTGAGATCCACTGTAGGATTCCTCACCAAATTAGGTTAGGGCAATCTACCTTCACCCTTGTTAAGCTATGAGTTGATGCTAGGTCTTAGACCACAATGTAGGCCTAATTTGTCTGACCCAGCTTAATTTACGGCGTTTACTTCTAACTGGGTTAAAAACACAATTAGTCACTTACTGCTAGTTATTAGAGAGTCCTTTTTCCCTTTTTGTTTAATTGTTGAGAGCGTACTTGCTGGTGGGGATCTTTTTTCCGTTGTTTTTTCTTCTCCCTTCTCTCGTTCCGTCCTTTCTCCCCGTTCCTAGTTTTCGTTCTCTCTTGTCCTCTCCTTTCGCGTCCTCTTGGTTTTTTTTCAGTTGGTTGATCGGTAATGTATACCTATTACCGAGCACGCTCTTGTCACACAGTATATAAATACTAGTGTGGAGAATAACTCTGGTGAGCAACCAATTGGTTTCATCCACCCAGTTATTGATATAAAAGGAATTTAATAATTGTTAGATTAACTACCTACCTACTCAGTGAACCATTTTCGCTACCTCCCAACTACCCACACATCAGTTTTCCATACAGTGTAAGAGAGAGCGAGGTAGAGGGGCAGAGAGAGTTAGTCGGAAATGGCTTATGGATTGTTATACAAAAAACTTGTCAACAGTTTCGATCTGAATAACAGTAACTGATTATCAAAATCGCATAATAATAATCCACGGTTATACTAGCATGAATATATTTATACAGGGTGTTTGAAAACTTTCTGTACAAATTGTAATGGGGGATAGGCAACACCAAGACAAACCCTTTTCGTCTATAAGTGTATGTCCGCTGACGTCACCATTCGGCGCGAGAGGGCGCCGCTGCAATTGGCTAAAAGGTGAAGTGGGCTAGACTCGCGCTTGCCGCGGGCATTCTTAAATCGGACGTAGTACGCGTAACATGGAGCGCTTCACGACTGCTGAGATGGCTGACATGCATATGGTGTATGGGGCTGCCAGTGGAAACGGAAGAGCTGCTGTGAGGTTGTACCGACAGCGCTTCCCAAACAGACGTGTGCCAAACCACCAAACGTTTGCGCATTTGCATCGCCGACTGCGAGAAACTGGACCATTCCATGCAAACATGCATGACATTGGTCGGGAGAGAAACGTGCGCACTCCTGACATGGAAGAAGAAATCCTACGGCGATTTGAGGACAATCCAAGCGCAAGCACGCGAGGTGTTGCACGTATCCTCGGTGTGAACCACGACCTGGTCTGGAGAGTGTTGCACGAGCAGCAGTTACATCCGTTTCATCGTCAGAGAGTCCAGGCATTACAACCTCGGGATTACCCTCTTCGTGTGGAATTCGCACGCTGGTTTCTGCAGCAGACAGCGGTGCAGCCTAATTTTCCGGCTTATGTGCTGTTCTCAGATAAGGCCTGTTTCACACGTGAGGGTGTGTTTAACATGCACAATTCTCACGTGTGGGCGCACGCAAATCCACATGCTACACGGGTGCATGCTCATCAAGAACGGTTCGCCGTCAATGTTTGGGCGGGTATCGTCCATGGCAAGTTGATTGGGCTGTACCTGCTGCCTGCCTGACTCGACTGGCGGGTTTATCGGATATTTCTTGAAGAAACGTTGCCGGAACTGCTGGAAGATGTTCCCGTGGCTATTCGTAGACGAATGTGGTTTCAACACGACGGGGCCCCAACACACTCCAGCAACGATGTGCGGGATTATCTGAACGCCACTTTTGGGGGCCGATGGATAGGCCGGGGTGGGCCCGTAGCCTGGCCACCGAGATCGCCCGATTTAACATGCCTCGATTTCTTCCTGTGGGGACACATGAAGAACCTCGTGTACGAGACTCCCATTTACTCAGAAGAAGACCTCGTAGCAAGAATCGCTGTCGCCGCTGGAACTGTTCCCGAAATGCCGGGAATCTTTCGACGTGTACGTCGGTCGATGCTTCGACGCTGTCCGGCATGCATTGATGCTACCGGTCGCAACTTTCAGCACCTTCTTTAAATAAACATGCCTTCTTTAAATAAACATGTTACGCGTACTACGTCCGATTTAAGAATGCCCGCGGCAAGCGCGAGTCTAGCCAACTTCACCTTTTAGCCAATTGCAGCGGTGCCCTCTCGCGCCGAATGGTGACGTCAGCGGACATACACTTATAGACGAAAAGGGTTTGTCTTGTTGTTGCCTATCCCCCATTACAATTTGTACAGAAAGTTTTCAAACACCCTGTATGACGCGTTCGGTGGAGAAGGGGCGAACGCCACAAAATTCGAAAAATGAGTTTTTTGTCGTATATTATCCTTTAAAACCTTTGCTTTACTTATGCAAAAAATTAGATGTTAGTCTGCACTCTTTCACGGTAAAATTTAGGTTTAAAGACAGGTGATAAACTAGCGAGATAAGTTCATCGAGGAGTTCAGGTGGTGCATTGTCATTAGGAAATCAACAACTACTAAATTTACAGATGCAAGAAAGTTAATATTTGACTTTCAACACAAAGAAGGCTACGTAATATCTACTGCATACCGCACAACCCCAGATAATAGCCATCCCGTCAGACTGCAGAAAGGAAAAAATCCTACAGTGTCAGTTTATTCAATCTAGCCCAGCAGACACTGCAACCAAAGTATTCCCAATTGCTGCCAATAACTAAGGAAAAAATAAAAGATCTCAAAGAATTATCAGACCTAATGCCTGCAACTGCAGTGAACTATTATACAAGATTGTTAAAGGAACTGGAAGAAACCGAAACAGTTGAAGCAGGTAATACAACATTCGACGAAGAGGACCAAATAATGGATTACACCAGTTAATATCAGAAGCTATCAATAAATAATATTGTAAAATTTCTTGGCGTTTTATTATATCGACATATTACACAACAATATTTTACTCAAATATGTGTTCAAATTCATTCAACATTTCAATAAACCGGAAAAATACAAAGGTTTAAAGTTTACAAACTTTAACTGCATTTTGTGGCATAATTCGAAAATGTTGCGTTCGCCCCTTCTCCACCGAACGCGTCGTATATACTTATAAATTCATACAATATTATACTAATGTTTGTGAAATGACGTTGATGGGTTAAACCGTGGTCTTGACGTGGTTATTTGCTGTCGCCGTCCAGGAGAGACTAATATGGCATGACAGTGGAAACCGTAAGGTGACGGTTGCATGAAGCAGGATATCATCACCAGTTGGTGGCTGATACCTATTATATTAATAGTGTTTTCCAGCTTGTATTTGTATTATTATCAGTGTGGGGAGATAATGATTTAATCACGATGGACAGATAAACCCATTAATGTTTTCCAGACTTCCTGTTGCATTATCAATGTGGAGATATTATTAGATCTTAAAAAGGAATACAATAAAACACCATTTCTTTATTACAACAAATATGCAATGGTTGAGTATGTTTTACTAAATAGTTTATCATACAAAATGGTAAAGTCATACAAAATGCTCACAATGGACTTTAGATTAACCTAAATGGCACAGCTATACCCAGTTCATAGTTAGTATTTGGTCCATCCCCTATTATTGTCTATTACATCTTGTAATCTGTGTGGCAGAGATGCAACATGGTTATGTATGATGTGTGGGTTCCTTCGGAACATCTCCCACTCAGCCATAGTGTCACCCAGCAGCTGGCGGCTGATCTGCTCCTGCCAGGCTCCCGCGAGTACACCACATCCCCCAACACGTTCTCAATGGGGGTTGAGGTCACACCCCTTACTAGGCCAGTCCAGTATTTCTAGATTTCGCTGCTCCTCGAACCATATTCTAACAATCCTGGCGGTGTGGATGGGAGAGTTGTCCTACAAATGGATTTCAAATATTAAGAGTAAAATTATATCTCAGCCATACGCTTTATCAGTAACCCACTATTCAAGATAGGTTTTAACCCCTATGTATTAGGTGTTTCTCTCAGCTAAATGTAATTGTGCGCCGTTATACAAATAATACAGTCTGCAGTTATCCCGAATAAAATCCTAAAGTGTTGTCATAGTACTGGAAAAGTGAAAGAACAATTTTATGAACATTATTCGTCCCATGTAAATATGGAAACCGGCCATACAAATGCGTGTAATACATAAATGTTACTCTAGTAATAGTATAATATTCTATAACACACAAATACAACATACCTGCATAAAGATAATCTGCTCAGGATAGGGCAAGGTATACGCGCGTACAGAAGGCAGCATCACCTCCTTCATGATCATTATATATTGATCTGCCGTAAACCTCCCGTGGATCTCAGTCAGCTCTCCCAGTCCTTGCGGGTGCATCCATCCCAACACATTCGCCGTCACGTGCCCACTCCGTGCCACTTCATAAATATTTTGGCGGGCATATCTCGTGTTGTCCTGTCGCCAACACCGAAGACGGCCGCGAGTTGTAAACGCAAACGTCTTCTCGTCAGAGAGATAACTCTACTCCAGTATGCGAGATCATCATTTATATGGTGGTGAGTAAACGAGAGCCTGGCCTGACGATGTCGTTCCTCGATCCTCTCTGGTTTGGCAGGAGTACGGTGGTGATATCCTGCTCCATGCAACTGTCTACTTACGGAGTCCACTGACACGCCCATACCGTATATTGTGTCTCCCGGATGGCGACTGCCTTGCTGATTGGATCGTTCTGCACTTCGTTGATTAATCTCCGGTCTTCTTCTGGGGTGGTCATTCTTGGTGCCCGACACTTAGGATGATCTAGCAGATTCCCAGTCTCCTGCCACCTCTACACCCAGCGTCGAACAGTAGGCTTCGAAATTCCCAGTTCCATGGCTATGTCAGTTACAGAGAGTCTGTGCAATTTTATCTTGAGCTGGATTCATTTTCAGAGTCGGTGTTCGTCATACGATGTAAAAATATGGTATGAACATAGAGCATCCCAGTAACCATGTCAACCTCGGTTTGGCCCATCAACGTCACTTTACAAACATTAGTATAATAGTGTATGAGTTTATAAGTATATATACTGTAAACCAGGTTAATTTCGCGAGGCAAATTTTCGCTCTTTCATATCCTTGGACGAGTTCGCAGCATCATAATTTCGTGGTTAACAGTTGCTAGTTATAATCTTACAGATTAAAATGACGTCATGAATGACGACATTTATTCTGGACTGTGATTGGTCGAGAATGAAGTCGTATATCAAGGCAAGTTTTACCTCTTGGTATGCGGATAAAGTTTCAGCAGCATTCAACGTAAATGAATCTCTCGGTAAGATAGATTTGAAGCTCACCACACTGAAACCTATTCATGCTAAATGGATTGTCTCTGCATGGGATAAACTACACAAAATGAGGGAGACCATTCGGAAGTGTTGGGAAATTAGCGGCATTCGTGACATTCTTGTTATACATAATAATACAGTAATTTGAGCAAGGATTACTACAGGCAAGATGCAAAATTTCTAAATTATAAAAGAGGTGACCTGTTCTGTCTTTACATTCTATTCTCTGTTGCATATTAACATTAGACCAATCGACGCGATTATTCTTACCTATTGAGTTTTTGTTATGTCGTGTTGCACATACGTTGGTAAAATTAATTAATAGTTCTAACGGTCTATGATCAGAAAGAAGGAAGTCATGCAAAATATGAACTCTAACAATTCGATCCTTTAGATTATTATCAGTGAGACAATGATCAATCCACCTGGTGGTACCACTCATATCACTAAAGTATGTGAAATTACCACTTGTTACCCCTAATACATCTACATCACTTATACTTAATTTGGCCGCCTCGCACATGTTACCTAATTCTAAAAAGAATTTCGAGTTCACATGCGCATTAAAGTCTCCCATTATTATACAGTGAGAATGTTTGAGGTTATCTGATAATGACTTAATTTTGTACAGCAAATCAATGTTTATCTAGATTACTGACGTTGTTGTATGGTAAATAGCAGTTTACAAATAATATGCAATCATTCTTTACTTGTAATTCAATGCCTAAAACCTTATATTATTGCTTGTTAAAAATTTTGTATGTTTTGACAAATTGTTTCTTCTTAAGAAAGCAACACCACCAAAATGTGGTACATTAACTCACTTGACAAGTCTACTGCTGATGACGCATGGTACATAAAGTCATCATGGACGGTAGAGAGAAATTTTAGCTCTTGCTTAGGTAGCCAGTGCTCTTGCAGGAGTATCAAATCTGCACTGTCACAGATTTTATGAACATCTGCAATTGAGTTCCTTGCTGACCTTACGTTATATGAGACTATTTTCAACAAGTTATCCGCCATGACTGATAGAAAATTTATTATTATTATTATTATACAGATAGTACAAATTTCAGGCATTACAGTTAGGACGCCTATTAATTATTATTATTATTATTATTACTATTATTTTGCCTGTTATCAAATCTCCTGGAAAAGTAATATCGTCTAGCCACTGACTCGTATTGTACGGGTTGAACTTCGAGTTTACACCTTTAATTATTACTTTAAATGAGTTGTAATACGGAGATTTTGTGTTTAGTTTATTAACTAACAATATATTGTGTTCACCACAGACTCCTTCCACCATGTGTCGAATATCGCTCTCCTCGTTCGAGAGCTGAATTCGCGACAAAAAGAGGGTGAGATTCCTCACTGGTGGCCTTGCTGCGAGAACAGGTTGAGGAACCCTTCGTGAAGTGCATCTGTTAACCGTAACCCACCCGTCATCTTCCCTCAATCTCCCTGAGGCAGGGTTCGCCTGACTGGGGGATAGGTGGCACGACCTTGGGGGAATGGGAGGTCCATCCCCTACTCTGTGGCTTGGTGTGGGTCTGTTAGAGGTGTTTGTATCCTGACGGACGCTCGTGCCCCTTCTTCTTCTATGGGATGGGAGGGGAACTGCATGCCGAAGGAGGCGTTTGAGTAATCGAGCACCTCTTCCCTGCAGCCGAAGGCAAAGAAGAAGGCAGTGATGCCTCGTCTCTTGGCACCGGACAGTCCCTGTTCCTAATATTAATGTTGTCGAAGGTGTTGACACTCACCACCTGTCGATCCATTGTGAAATCGGCAGCGGAAGACCTCTCCTGAACAGGAACAGGAGGGAGGTTGACCTCTTCCCTTGCAGGCTGCGTTTCCACCCGACTTGCGGGGGTGAAGTTGGGCGAGAAAATTTCGCTTCCCTCGCTGCCAGACGCGTTTCTTGCGGTTCTGACTTGTTGAACAACTTTCGAGTAACTAGGCTTCGGGAGGAGCGTCTCTTTCAATTCATCTAACTCCACCGTAATTGCTCGCTCGAGCGAAATACCATTTTTCTGATTTGACAGCACGTGTTGGTGTTTCATTTCAGTTAAAGACTTTTGTACCTCATTACACTCTTTGAGGAGCACTGTTTCGTTTACATCACCCATAGAGATTACCGGTATTCTATGGAAGTTAGTAACGTAGAAGGTAATATTGTTTTCATTATCTCGAAGGGTCGACACTTTATTTATAATGTCTTTTAGGTGTGGAGTTACCTCTACGAGTTGGGAGGGTAGCACTGAACAGGGTGTTTAACTGTACCCTCGCATGTTCTACTTCTTCCGAATCATAGAAATCATGATAGACAGATACGAGAAGGTCTGACCTACTGTAATATGATCTACTTTGTCAAATATAAAACATAACAAAGGATTTTCTACAAGAACACGATTTTCAGCAGACGATCCCATTGTACCTGTATCGATAGAGGAGCAGACTCGTGGGGTCAGCGTAGATGATGGGGATGGTTCTGGTGGAGGGGGAGGGAACGCCGATAGGGGTGCCACTACTCGTCCTTTTAAATAACGTTCCAGATACCACCGGTTCAATGCCCAGATATCTTTTCACATTAAGAATTATGAAACTATTACTACCTATGACACAGTAAGTATATACGCGGCATCACTGTAAGATGAATAGACGTAATGAAACATACATTTCCCGCGGTCACAGTCAAAAGCCTTTGCTATTAAACGGAAGATTCGCAGTGTAGATGGTGGGGGTGGGCCGGGAGAAGGGGAAAGTGATGCTAATAGGGGGTGCCCACTTTCCGTCCCTTTAAATTACGTTCCAGATACCACCAGCTCCATGCACAATTATCTTTTTACATTAAGTATCACGACACTATTACCCACTATGACATTCTAAGTATATACGCGGGATCACTGTGAGTTCATGAACATAATGATATCTAAATTTCCCATGGCAACAGTCAAAAATCTTTACTATTTAATGGTAGATTCGCAGCCGACCCGAGAGGTATCTTCTCCTCGTGAGGATATATAGGATAATAATGTAACTTTCTAAATATAAAGAACAGTCAGGATTTTGGAAAAGAGCCGTCAGTTTTAATGAAAATATCATGACTCAACCTAACCAATCGTGAAGGGCGTACAGTTGACCTAATATTATAAATAAAAATTGCTGTAACTTCTTTATTTTTTCATTTCTCCGAAAAAAGAATAACTTTTCTGAACTCAGCACGCAAAACCACATAATAATAATGTAACTTTCTAGATATAAAGGACGGTCCGGATTTTGGAAAAGAGCCTTAAATGTATTAGTGTTTGATTTATCTTTTATATTGACAAGTATATTGTACTATGTTACGGGATTTATATCCTGCCAATAAAGCTTATCATTATTATTATCATATCATTGTAACCGAACCCTTTTCTTTCTGTTTCAGGTTGTGTTTCTTATTGAACACTCTTTATGGAGCAAGTGTAGTTTACGTCCCCCTGACGCAAAGGGGACACAAACTACACTAGGTCAAAGTTGGGGAACGTAAACTACACTAGGATCTTCAGGAGACATTTTTTAAATGAATCCATCAAATAAAACGTTGAAACTAACGAAAATATTACGAATTAACCTAACCAATCGTCAGTGTGTGTGTGTATATATATTATATATATATATATATATATAAAGAACGACGCTTGTGTAGAAGAACGTTCCGCACAAGATGAGGAGGAAGAACGAACAAATGAAAAATGAGGTTACCACCCGGGAATCGAACCCGGGATCTTCCGATTGCCGGTCAGATATGCTATCCACTACACCATGGGCCTCGAACGTTCTTCTACACAATTACGACATTTGATTAATCGAGGCCCATGGTGTAGTGGATAGCATATCTAACCGGCAATCGGAAGATCCCGGGTTCGATTCCAGGGTGGTAACCTCATTTTTCATTTGTTCGTTCTTCCTCCTCATCTTGTGCGGAACGTTCTTCTACACAAGCGTCGTTCTTTACATTAATTATACTGTGTGTTGTTTGCAGTTAAAATGTATATATAGGTATGGCATGCGAAGGTGCCCCCTCAGGACATTGGTTTCTGCTCGTATGTAGGAGAATTACGACATTTGATTAATCGAGGCCCATGGTGTAGTGGATAGCATATCTGACCGGCAATCGGAAAATCCCGGGTTCGATTCCCGGGTGGTAACCTCATTTTTCATTTGTTTGTTCTTCCTCCTCATCTTGTGCGGAACGTTCTTCTACACAAGCGTCGTTCTTTACATTAATTATACTGTGTGTTGTTTGCAGTTAAAATGTATATGTATATATACAGGGTGGGCCGGAAGTCTGGATCCATAGGAAAATATTTATTTTAATACACAAATTACAACAAATGGTAAATACTTAAAATGAATATCAATTTTAACTCGTAAATGCGTATCCGTGATACTGTACAGTAGTTCGTACTCCAGTATAAATACTCTAATACTTTTTTTATTTCAGCCAAGAAATGGCTTCGAATCTAACAACAGAAGACCGGGTAGAACTTGTGCTCATGTACGCAAGACAGGGCGCTACACACAGAGAAGTTGCTACCGAATTCAATAGAAATCATCCTGATAAGCATCCATTAACACATGCGACTGTTGGCAAGTTGTTTAAACGTTTCAAAGAAACAGGAAATGTATATGATCGACGGCGTTCTGGTCGTCCAAAAACTGCAACTGATGAAAATACCTCTGCAATGGTATGTGAAACTTTAACGAATAGTCCAGTAAAGTCAACAAGAAGATTATCAAATGAAACACGCATCTCGAGAACGTCAATTCGAAGAATTATTAAAAATCATAAATTCCATCCCTAAGTGTCTCGACGTCAGAGGCCGCCAATTTGAGCATTTGTTATAATTTGTTGTTTATACTGGAGTACGAACCACTGTACAGTATCACGGATACGCATTTACGAGTTAAAGTTGATATTCATTTTAAGTATTTACCATTTGTTGTAATTTATGTATTAAAATAAATATTTTCCTATGGATCCAGACTTTCGGCCCACCCTGTATATATATATATATATATATATATATATATATATATATATATATACGTACAGGGTGGGTCGTAAGTTTCCATACATAGGAAAAATAAACATTTTTTATGGACAACCATTTTTATTTATATAATATGCTCTACATGGTTGCCATTGTTTTGAAAACACATTTCAATACGTGTTCCCCACTGTTGATGAACACGCATTAGCACAGTTGACGTTATGCTTGTAATGGCGTTGGTGATACGTTCCTTTAGATGATTTATGTCTCGTATCTTTTCCTGATACACCATGGCCTTCAAGTGCCCCGATAGAAATCAAGGGGGTGAGATCTGGGGATCTGGGAGGCCACTCCACAGGACCACGCCGACCAATCCAAGCATCCGGAAACTGCTGATCCAAATACCGACGCACGTGAAGACCATAATGAGGTGGAGCTCCATCTTGCTGGAAGTAAACTGGGAAGTTACCTTCCTCGTTTAGCAGGATGGGAAAATCTCTTCTTGCAACATGTTAAGATACCTTTCGGCATTAAGATTTCCACTGACAAAAATTGGTCCAATAATTCTGTCACCCCATATCCCGGCCCACACCATCACTTTACCGGCACCTTGCATCTTCGTCGGACTCAGCCAGTTAGGGTTAGCATTACTCCAATAACGTATGTTTTGCCGATTAACCTCTCCATTGACGTAAAAATTTGCTTCATCAGTAAACAAGATCTTACGTCAAACGCATATTCTTAGGGTATCTGAAACATAAAAACAAACGTTTAATTTTTCCTATGTATGGAAACTTACGGCCCACCCTGTATATAAAAGAAATGAAAATGGAAATGTTTATTGGCAGACTATAGTCTACTTTTATATATACACAAAATTTTTACTGGAGGAATTGTAGTTATATTCACTGAGAATTATTTGCAGAGTTCGAATTTTGAAAGGAACTGCAACGGAAGTGGATTTTCCTGTTTCTGGTATCTAACCGGAAGTATTGTACATCTTACATGAAGGGAAGAATAGGAATTGGTGAGAACTTACTTATTTTAGTTGGAATTCTGCGAAATACACGCATACGTTAGAAAGACATAAATAAGGATTAATCTTTAATTATTTCAATGTGCATTTTCATGTAAAACATTCCATTAATAGTGTTTTCTACTCCAAAATTCGAAATTTTTGTTGATATTCTACAGAAACCCATATTAGTATAATTGGACGGAATATTTTTATTCAAACATGTTTCATTAAAGACCAAGGCATAATTAGCATTAATGAGTTTCTATTTTGGTTTTTTCTAATCTTCGAACACATGTTCTTTGTTATTCAGAAAGCTGGAAAAGCAGATTCCCAATTGTCATTTTCACTTTATTTTCATAAGTTATACAAATGAGCTTTCGCCCTCCTTTGGGCATCATCAGGCTAAAACAGTCAAATTTAAGTTTAAAATCCTAAAAATTAAAAATTAAAAATTTCAAAATTTCAAAAATCCTACAAAGTTTTGAACTTAAAATCTGAAAAAATTTAAAATCCAATTCAAGAAATTTAAAACCTACAAATCTAAAAATTTCTCAAGTTTTTGAATACATAAGTATAATTTACACAAAGACACTAAATATGAAATGGAGGAGACAACTCCGCATTCCAAATGCTGGGATAAGACTGGAAGATGTAAAACGCAGGGCTGCCAATGAAATTTTAGAGAAAACCCCAGATCAACTCTGCAAAAAACCATACTGATTAAAAAAAAACCAGATTGTAAAAATACAATATTTAAAAAAAAAAATAAGTCTTTACTTACTTATATGTGTGAATCCCAATTATAACTCTTCCTCTTCTTCGGCTGCTCCTCTGATCGTGACCGATTCGTTATTTTCTTTTTGCCATTTAATTCTCTCCAAATATCTTCTGCTTACAGCTCCCTCTTCCAAATTCTTGATTAGTTTTTTCGGGATCCCAGGAAGTGCAATCCAACTCTTTCTGGTGATAAGCTGTTTTGCCAGCAATCTATCTCTAACGGTATCTGCTTTTAACGAGTTTGTGTTTCTTGTTTTTACGCAATTAATTGTGAAAATATCCTTTCAACGCATGCTGATGAATGTGGTAATACAGTTCAGTTAGTAGTCATGAAATTGGAAAGTACATCATATTTTGGATTATCAAGTCCATCTAATAGTCTCAATTTGTACCAATATTCTGGTATGTTGTCAATAGTAGGTAGTAGTTCGTCTGCCATAAGACTATAACTCCTCCACTGGTCATCAAGGTCATTTAGTTTACTTTCAGGTACAACGACGGAAAATGAATAGCGTGGAATGATGGAAGTTGGAGAAGTGTTATGAGCATGAGCTACCTTCGGATCCAGAACATTTAAACTTTGCAATAACTCCATCTTCACTAAAATTAAACCTCTTCCTTATTGGTTAGATAATTCCACTAGGAATTTTAAACAATCAGTCTTAAATCTTTTAACACTGCTTTCATTACTAAAGGGTCATTAATTAATTGTGCCATTACCTTACTCCAAGGTATACATCATTAGCACTTTTGAAGTTACTCTTTGTTAGGGTCAATTTCTGATAATTTAGTGTTATTTAATACTTCATTTTAATGAAGAAACTCATATAGTTTTTATACTCTGAAGATACCATTGAATATAAAATATGCAAACGGAAGTGCTCCGATTGAAATTCAACATTCTAGAGATTTATCTTTTGCAGCACATATTGAAGAAAGAACAACATGTGTTTCGTTCCGCGGTTGTTTAATACATCATAAATTTTCTTGGCTCCATCAACTTTGTCAACTTCTGATTCTGCTTGAAAATAAAGAAGTAGAGCATCAAATTGTTCTAATATTTCTGTGATTACGGTTTCTCGAGAAAGCCATCGTGTTTGGGCAAGCTTTGGTATTCATAAATATAGAAAAGTTATTTTAGATAATTTATTAACAAAATTAGTAAAAAAACCCAGTTTTCAAGCTATTTGTAAAATAAAAACCCAGAAACCCAGATGACGGGTGAAAACCCCAGATCTGGGGGGAAAACCCCAGCATTGGCAGCCCTGGTAAAACGGGTACGTGAGGTCAACAACTTGGGACCCCATCTGCGGTCATCTTTGACGATTGGAGGGTCGAGATAATCCTAAGGTTCTGTTCTGACCTGTTTGCTGGTTATTAAGAAAAGGAGAAAATTCTCAGATGTAAACAACTTCTGTTATTTATAGTTTGTAGTGACTATTGCAATTTGAGGATATTCGTATTGTTCATTAGTTGTCATGTAAGAGTTGTATTGTGATCACTTTCCATGTGTCGTTTGGGTGCACCTTCCTGTAGGTGCATGGTGAATCTGCGATTTAAGGAAGTGGTGGTCATTCCACTATAGCTATTAAAACGAAGTTTGCAGCCTTCGTGAGGACAATCAAATTTGTAGACTATATTGGTGGCCTTCAAGGGGTTATTATCTTGAGTTAAGTTGTTTTTCATTATGTAGTTCCTCACTTTTGGACTCTTGTAGTAGATAACAAGACTGAGTTTGTCATTTGGGTTGCTGCAGAGTACATTGTTCTTGATAATGTCTTGCATTACACTTTATAGGCTTGTGATATTTGGTTTTTATAAAATACTTTAAATGGGTTGTTGGAATGAAACTGAGGTTGGGGAGTATGGAGGCTAGTTGAAAATTTTTGGAGTTCATGGTCAAATTCTTTGTTTGAGTATTCATTATTGATCAGTAATTGTTTACTCCTTGATATTTCAGTGTTAAAGATTATCCATGTCTAGCTCTTATTGTATGCACGGCGTATGCATGATTTAATTACACTCCTTTTGTATCGTTGAGGGCATTCATTAACGACATTCATGCATTTATCCAAGTTTGTGGGTTTTTGTAGAAACTGGTGGTGTACTCTCCATTTTCTGACTGCACTAATATTTCCAGGAAAGGAATTTTACCACTTACGTTAAGTTTGTAGGTAAACTTCAAAACTGAACCTTCTTCCATAGCCTGCTGTAAAGGTTGCAGATGTTTCTCATTACGCACAACAACAAAAATGTCATCTACGTATCTCCAGTACGTGGAAGGGCATAAATCTTCATTTTGGAGGACTATGTTTTCTACTTCATACATGTAAAATATGAGCTAAATGTTGGTCCAAAAGCTATTCCTTCAACAGCTATTCCTTCAACAGTTATTCCTTAAACAGCTATTCCTTCAACAGCTATTCCTTCAACTTGGCAGTAAAGTTTACCTTCGGGGCTTCTGAACGGTGCTTCTGTAGTACAAACTTTAAGAAGCTTTTCCAATGTAAGAGGGGAAGTCTTAGGAGCTGGTATCATTGGATGATTATATACATGCCTTAGGATTATATGAATGGTTTCAATAATGGGAATATGAGGCAAGAAGTCCTTGGGGCGGAGTAGTACGAAGTATTTTCAAAAATTCATTACTAGATTTTAAGGCGTATTTGACAGGGATGTATGGTGTTATTATATAATTTAGCTGTTTAGCTATAAGTAGTAGTAGTTACCTTGGAAATTATGGGACGTAAGGGGTAATTGCCAGACATGTAGCCGGGTGAGTACCCTCCTGTTGTAGGCACAGGGCCTCCGAGAGCTGCCCTGGGTCCCGGGGAAGGATTGATATATGGGCCCCCCCTGTTTACTCAGTATTTTATTATGAATGTTTTTTGTATACATAACAATCAAACTGATTATATGTCCAAGTCACTATTCAAAACATACAGTATGAATAAACAACTCAGAGGAAAATGGCCATTTTATTTTTCGAATCAATTATATTAATTCTATCATCATACAATTTACAAATGCAGTACCAGTCCATGCAGGTAAGACAATTGTTTACTGCAAGATTTTCATAATTAGAAGTGCACTTTCTTTACCTTCTCTCTAGCAAAGTGGTAAATGATTCTGATAAAATTTAAAGTACGGGCTAACTGGCTTTCAATTACAATGGTTCCCAGATCTGTCAGTCGGTCTTCGGTATTGGTGGACCGCAGATAATATTTTATCTGTTTCAGTTTGACTATGATAATTTCTATAAAATATATGTTCATTAATTATATGTCCTCTCTGTTATTTAATCAGTTGCTTTATTAAAATTTTTAGATTTTATCCCCCCTCTTTCCTGGCCCCATAGAGGTCCGGGCCCCGGGGATTTATCCCGGCTTCCCCGCCCTCTCGGCGGCCCTGTATAGGCATGAAGTGTTTTTGGTCGACTCCTACATTGGTTGTAGAAATTTTGGCAGTTAACGTTTTTCCTTAAAGTTTCTGTTGTGTCTCTGCGAAGTAGCTTAAACTTTGATTCGTCGCTGAAGATGGTATTAATCTTCTGCGTGTAGTCTTCTTTATTCAGGAGTATGTATACATTTGATTTGTCAGCACGGCAAATAACGAGGTCTTCTTTACCTTTGAGATCATCTATTATATGCCTGTTTCATTTCTCTTGTAAGTAGTATAATTTCCTTACGACTCCTTTCCTTTGTGCTCTCAGCACGAAGTTGGTCGTGTAGATTTTGATCAATAATTAACTTACTTTCATGTTCGAGTTTCAAAATCTACAGGACCAACTACCCCAAATGGACAGGAAATTCAGAGAAATTCTAAAGCAAAAGATTTAGGAGTTGTAACGACTGATGATGCGAAATTTGAAACACAAAATAAGATAGCAGTAAACAGAGCAAGGAGAATAACTAGGGAGATACTGAGAACCTTTAAACGAAGGGATAGGAATATAATGATTTCTCTATTGAAAACACTGATCATACCCAAATTGGAATATTGCTCTGTCCTAACATCCACATATAAAAAAGAAGACATTAGTCAGCTAGAAGGAATTAAGAGGAGCTTCACAACCAAGATCAATGGATGCAAAGAACTAAATTACTGGGAAAGGTTACGCGAATTAAACCTATATTCACTGGAAAGGAGAAGATAGAGATACACCATTATTTACATTTGGAAAATAATGGAGGAACTATCTCCTAATCTTACTCTGAACCCTATAACCCCCGAAACAACAGTGGAAAGTAGAAAAGGAAGATGTATCGTGTTCCCAAATTAAAGGCTAGACAGAGAACATCCTTAACCCTGAAGGAAAATAGTCTTGTTGTGAGAGGACCAAGACTGTTTAATCAGCTGCCCAAAGAACTAAGGAACACAAGTGGTGTTGCAGTGAACATCTTCAAAAGGAAGATTAGACGCCTGGCTCAGAACAATCCCCGATGAGCCGGGCATACCTGGCTATGTGAGGTAGAGAGTACAAGAAACCAACTCTCTACTTCACCAGGCCAACTCGAGAGGAGGGGCGACAAGCTTGACCTTCGTGGAATGAGGAATCATCGCACGGAACATTTGAAAGGAAAGGTAGTGTTAGACTTCTTTTTTGTCTGACATAGATATCGGTTCCTTTTTCGAAAGGGAAGATTTTCATGAGCTTAGACAGTAATGTTTACATTATAGGCCTCCCACAACCTTCCACCGCTCACCACCATGTGCAATTATATTCATTTAAGAAAGGTTTTGTTTTACATACACGAAGGAATTCCATAAAACCCTGAGATCTAATTCATTACGCGAGATACTTAACACACACACACACACACACACATATATATATATATATATATATATATATATATATATATATAATATATATGCGCCTCAGTGGTGTAGTGGTTAGCGTCGCTGACTACGAATCCATCGGCCCCGGGATCGAGACCCAGTGACAGCAGCCGGCGCGCAGCAAAACCCAGCTTTTCATCCTTCCACATAATAAAAGAAAGTGGTTGGTAGATAAATGGGTACCTTGTGTGGCCTAATGGTTAAGACATTGGGCTGGTGGTGGGGCGTGGTTCGGATTCCACGTTAAAATGTCGGTCTTAGGTGGAGTGAAAAGCTTGACCTTCGTCAGAATGAACAATTCGGGTGGAAGCAAACCAAAGGTTACCAAACCAAAGGTGTATATATATTGTAAGATTTTAGTTCAGAGAATTTTGCAAAATGTAAGCATGTAAGTTTTTAATTAAGTAACTCTTTACTCTATTTGTCGATTAACTTATCAGAGGCTAGTTAATGCTCATTGTGGGGGTTATAGAAATGGTTGTTCTGAAAACAACCAGTTTTATTTGCAATTTATAAAACAAACGAGAGAAGCGGTTACGACGACTGAAGAAATTTCTTAAAAGTTAACCCATGAGGTCAAACAACAAAGAATCTTGGATTTCACTTCTTTTATCCCTTCAAGGCGAACGCCAAAGTAATGCAGAAAGGATTAGAAATCTAAGGCTACATTAAAAAACAAGGGTAAGCCTAAAGGCTACGTCCTCCATCACAATTCGAAGGAATATGCCTAACAGCCTAAGGTGCTTTCTCATTACATATTTTCATGCAATATTAAATCAAATTTCTAGGATATTTATAACATAGATTTTATTTTATATACCATACGTGCACAATCCAAAAATAAATAAACACTTAAATGAAAAGAAAAATATATTCCCATAAAATTTATAATTTATATATATTTTACTTTTTTTAACTTGTTTCAGCACGTGTCTTATTTTTATCTCTCTTTCTCGTAATAATTTTTCGTATGTTTCTTTTTAAATGTATTGTTGTTTGATTTATCTTATCGCTTATTACCTTCAAGAGTGTTGTACTACGGTATGTTATGGGATTTATAAGAAACTTATCTTGCCAATAAAGCTTAAGGTACTTGTAGGTTATCTCCCCCCCCCCTTCCCCCAATTTGACAGAATATTTTCGTTAAAACTAACGAAATATCACAAAACCTAACCAATATCAAGGCGTACAGTTGATCTATTATTAATTATAACATTGTTTGTTTCTCGAATAGTATTTACTATTTACTAATAGATCAACTGTCCGCCCTTGATAAATAATTGGTTAGGTTAAGTCGTGATATTTTCGTTAGTTTTAACGAAAATATTCTGTCAAAAGTGGTGGTGGTGGTGGTGGGGGGGGGGGGGGAGATAACCTACAAGTACCAAGCTTATCATTATCAATATTAACATACATATATATACAATATATATATATATTTTATTTATTTTATTGGGGTTGTTTAACCTCCTTCGCAACATCTAAGGCCATATGACGGAGGGGACCTGCAGCTTTACGTGGGATTCGAACCACGGGTCGCTACATAATCTAGGCGTGGAGGATGGTCTCCCATCCAACTACTAACCAAACCCAATGTCGCTTAACTTCGCTGATCTCCGGAAGCGGTGTTACG